>JAKXYG010000764.1:0-157500 GCA_025895645.1 Cardicola forsteri
TATTATTATTATTATTATTATTATACAAAACCCTTTAAAAATAAGCATGGGGCAATAAGGCAACAATTACAACAAAATAACAACAACAACAACAACAACAAGTATCGTTGGCATTGAAGATTCTGCAAATCGAATATTGAGCTTCTTTTCGGCTTTCACTCAACCCTGTCATTTGTGTAGCTCTGTCATCCAAATATATGCGATCACTTCTTTGCCGTTGTTTGCTAAAATGGCGTCCGCTTATTGTTTCCGTAGCAGTATATATTTTTTACAGATGCCAGGTTGCTAACCTTGTGCGCTCAAACCCTCATCCTTTATGCAGACTTGGGACTGGTTAGATTGAATCATTTCTGATCTAAGCTAGATAGAAGTCTATTTATTCATGTGATTGTTACTACTTAAATGTTTTACGAGTAATAATTTTTAACAAGTGAAAATTGTAGTAAAGCTCATCTTATGTGCGGCCAGCGATGACATCTTAACCAGTGCTTACCTAAGTTCGAGTTCAGTGGCGGTTGATGACATAGTCACCTCTTCATTATTTCTATATTTGTACAGTATGTTAAACGATCAATTTTGATGACTTGATAAGCGTAACAAACGTAGCTAGTATACAGCATTCTTGTAACAGCGCCGCTGTTCGCAAATATTCACAAGGCCGTCTGATATTTTACTAGAGTTATCTCCCAGTTATATCGCTTTGTATTCAATCCCTGCTGTTATTAGTCTAGATGTCTAGGGGCACCTAGTCCAGGATGCACCACGTGGAATACAAACAGCCAGGAATATAATCATTATTAGAAATTGAGACTTTATAAGCATTACTCAAATCCTCGGAATTATTACTACTTATTACTACTCAGACACAAGTAGTATGTAGAAAAAGATGTTAATAAAGTAAACTGCCATTTTCCATTTATTTCCTTATTCCAACATGCAGCTTTGCCCCAGTCAAATCCAACGGGTTTGAACTTGTACAAATTATTCGAAACTGAAACCCAATCAACTGAACCCATTTTATTGCTCATCAGTCCGGGGTCTGATCCAAGTCAAGAATTGGGAGATGCTGCCCAAATTCATTTTGGCACAGCTGCCAATCGTTATCGGCAAATTGCCATGGGTCAAGGTCAACTGGATGTAGCCATCAAGGAGTTGCAGGAGGCTGCCCAATCGGGCGATTGGTTGTGTCTAAAAAATTTGCACTTAGTCACGCATTGGCTGCACGTATTGGACAAAGCAATTAGGGAATTGTTGACCTGTGTACAAGAAACCAACCAAATTGGCGATCATCTACAAGGTCGAATCGAAGTTCACAAAGATTTTAGACTATGGCTAACAGCTGAACCGCGGGCAGATTTTCCATCTAGTTTGGTTCAAACATGTCTAAAGGTGGCCTATGAAGTAGGTTCAATATTGTGTGTGTGTGTGTTGCATAATTACGATTGGTGAAGATTTACAGAGATGGAACAGTTGCCATGTTGACAAACAAAATGACTTTTTTGGTTTCAATAAACACTCTAGCGTGCTTTTATCCGAAATAATTAAATAATTGAATAATTGAAAATGGAAGATAAATTTTAAACGTTTATTGTAAAAACTTAACATAAATATATACAAATTGATACTTTATTTTTAAACATTTATTTAACAATATGTAAACATTTTTGGAGAATGGTAGTGTGGACTTTGTTAAATACTTAAAAACAGTACAAAAGGGGTATAATCAAAAAACGGATTTATAATTTGTGCCGGGGTGGTCTAGCGGTTACAGCGCTCGACTTGGACCTGGGTTCGAATCCCACCCCACCAGGACTAAATGCGCGGGCCCACGTTCGGCTTCGCTAAAATGTCCACTGCTGAAAAGACGCGTTTTTTGTAAAACATTTAACGTACGCTACACTTAAAATGGCAATATTGAATATTTGTTTAATCGGATACAAACAGATATAAGTTAAATTCCAATGTTGTATCTATTATTTATTTATTTACTACTTTGAATGTTTTATGGGAAACATTTTACAGCAGTGGATATTTTAGCAAAACCGAACATGGGCCCGCATTTGGTGCCGGTGGTGGGATTCGAACCCATGTCTACCGGTAGACTACCAAGGCATGTATCACATTTACTGCAATTGTAGTTTATACCTATTCTACCTTCGTTATATCTTTTTGATGTTATTATTGAATGAATTATTGTACATTCCATCATTCTTCATTTATTCTTACAGTCTTTATTGTTTATTTGTTTATTTAGCCTCCTCCAGGTTTGAAAAAGAATTTACACCGAACTTATGAAATATGGTCACCAAAATATATTGCCCAGGGAAATTCGAAATTGCGTGCATCTATTCTTGCATCGTTGGCTTGGTTTCATGCAGTAGTTCAAGAAAGACGAACTTATATTCCACAAGTAATTTGGTTCAATATAATGATTATGCTTTTTCTTGCTGTTCAATTACTACTTGATACTAATGCAAATAATATTTTAACACATACAGTCTTCTTGATTTAGACTAGTATAACCTGACAGAGTTTTCAATAATTAAGTTGCAAATGTGTTAAAAGTTACTTTACTTAAACCCTTTTAAGTAAAATTATTATTATTATTATTATTATTATTATTGTTATTATGATCAATAATATTAATAGAATAGTAATAAAAACAATAATAATAATAGTTTATTAATATTATTATTACAAAACCCTTATGCTTTAAAAATAAGCAATTACAGCAAAAACAACAAAAAAATCCGATAATTCAAAAAGAACATCAAACAACAAAATGTTTCCATGTATTTGAACATTTTGCCAAACGTTTTGTATGATCCTATGAAGCATTCATTTTAATTAGGTCTTCCAGAATCGTCCTTAACCAAGTTTTCTGTGGTCTACCAATCTTTTTTTTACCATTTTAATAATAATAATAATAATACCAATAATAATAATAATAATAATAATAGTAATAATGATAATAGTAATAATAATAATAAAAATAATAATAATAACAATAAATGGTAGTCAGTTCAGATATGTATGTTGAAAATCAATTTGATATACAGGAATTTAAAAAAAAATAACTCAATGATATAAATGTATATTTTACACTTAAGAGTAAGACAAGTTTGATAAAGCTATTTGTTCATAACTAATTATAAAGCTGTACAACATATATTTAAAAAGGAATATTAAATTGTTGTTTTATCAAATATTGTCTTACATTGTATTTTTTAAATTTACACAAATTGTGTGTGTGTGTGTGTATTGACCAATTCCCAAAGGCTGGACCAAGTTTTACGAATTTTCGCTCGTTGATTTTAATAATAATAATAATAATAATAATACTATTACTACTACTAATAATAATAGTAATAATGATAATAATTATAACAATAAATGGTAGTCAGTTTAGATATGTATGTTGAAAATCAATTTGATATACAGGATTTTTTTTTTTAAATAACTCAATATAAATGTGTTTTCTACACTCAAGAAAAAGAGAAGTTTGATAAATTTATTAGTTCATAATTAATTATAAAGCGGTACAACATATATTTAAAAAGAAAATATTAAATTGTTGTTTTATCAAATATTGTCTTCAATTGTAATTTTTAAATGTACACAAATTGTATATATATATATATATATATATATATATATATATATATATATATATATATATATATATAATCCAATTCTTAAGGGCTGGACCAAGTTTTACGAATTTTCACTCGCGGATTTGCGCGCAGGAGCCGATCTCATCGACCGACTTGTATTGGACAAAACGCTCAATGCTTCCTCAAAAGATATTTGGGCCTGGATTCATGGATTGTTTGGACAGTCGGTTTATGGCGGGCGTGTGGACAATTGGTTCGATACTCGCATTTTGAATTCGTACTTGAAACAAGTATTCAATGATCAGACAATGCACAGACGCGTTTTGGGTCCATTTCATTTGCCTGAAACTGTGGATTTAAAAGTAACTCATTTATTATTATTATTATTATTATTATTATTATTATTATTATTATTATTATTATTACAAAACCATTTAACTTTAGAAATAAGCATGGGACAGTAAGATAACAGTTACAACAAAAATCAACAACAAACTCCCATAATTCAAAAAAATATGGGGCAACAAAATATTTTGAAAATTTTGCCAAAAGTGTTGCTTAATCCCCCATGAGACATTCATTTCGGTTAGATTTTCTCGAATGAATTTTAACCAGGCTATCTTTGGTCTACCACAGCCTTTCTTTTACAATTTTTAATTGTCCATTCCAAAGCCGTTCTTGAGGGCAAAGTAACCCACAATTTACACATAATTTAATCAAAATGTATTTGGTTTAATTTTAATTCTAATTTGTTCAAATTGGAAATATTTAACAGTTGATTGTAGAGATAATTATACACACCTTAGGGTTCAAATTTGAGTTGTATATTCTGTTTAAAATTAGAAAAAAATTATCATTACTTGATCAGTCATATGATCAGATCAATAGTTGTAGGGACACAGCAAACTATTGTTTACATATACAACAAATACAAAAAAGTAAAAAAGACTTTTAAATAGACAATATTTTTGTGACAGTTTCATTGTTTACAAAGATGAACGAGCCTACTCACTCATTCATTCATTTATTTTTGGTTATGACGTGGTCACCTCTTCATTATTTCCCATATTTATACGACATGTAGAACGATCGATTTCGATGGCTTGACAAGCGTAGACAAACGTAGTAGTTTTAACAAAGTTTCTTGGCTGGTAGACGGCATCCTTGTGACGTCGCCACTGTTCGCAAAGATTGACAAGTCCGCTCGATTTTTATTAGGGTTATCTCCTTTAGCCCAAGGGCTACATATGGTATACGTATACATTTAGATACCTTTAAGCATCCCAGGTATGTTCGCACCCACCCGCCGTAGCGAAGCCCAGTTATACCGCCAGGCACTCGGACCCTGCTGTTAATCTACATGCCTAGGGGCACCATCCCAGGATGCACCACGTGGAGGACTAACAGTCATGAATATCACCATCATTGGAAATTGAGACTTATAAGCATTACTCAAATCCAGGATCATTAGCATCCCAACAAGGCTATCCGTCACACGGACATTTTTTTACGAAAAACATTTTTCAGCAGTGGACATTTTAGCGAAGCCGAATGTAGGCTTGCATTTCGTGCCGGTAGTGGGGGGTTCGAACCCATGTTCCTATCCAAGTTCGACCCCCCCGGCAACAATTGTTTTTTTTTAACTTCATGGATATATTTATGTATACATACAACTTAGGATGATCTTTTAAATAGTCTACAAATGTAAATGTTTGTATATTCCAAGATGGAAGTCCAGTTATACCGCTGAACTCCTAGGTTTTGATTCCTGTTGATTTGAGTCTACAATGCACTACATTGGAATTAGAAATATTATAGTTATTCAAAAATTGAAACTCAATAAGCATACTGAAGACCAAAAAATTATGTGCATTTTTTCAATTGTCAAAATGCATTAAGTTTCTCAAAAAAACTGTTTTAACATGTTTTAACAGTTAATGTTAATAAAATATTTATGCCAAAATTATAATAAGTGGACTGGATTACATTAAAATCAATGCAGTATAATCGAATAGCGTCTGTAACACTCCTTAATTATGCAAAAACACATCTAACGTTTATTGCAATATTCTTCTAACATCACTTCAACATTATTAATAACAAAGATTGAATAAAAACAATCATTTTCAATGAACATTATTGGCAAATTTTAATTTAGACACAAAAAGATAAGTTAGATTTTTGAAAATTTAATAAGCACACAAACTGCTTGGTTAAAAATAATTTATAATAAAAAAATGGATGGATATTTAAAAATAGATGATAAGAGCTACGTAGTTCTAATATTGTAGGAAATATTTATTGCTTCGTTTAAAATCATATAAGCGTTTATGTGAACCGGTTTCTCTGTTTTTGAACGTTAAATATTTATTATATTAATAATAATAATAATAATAATAATAATAATAGTAGTAATAATAATCTTAATATAATATTATTAATAATAATAATGATAATAATAGTACAATAGTAATAGTAACAACAATAATAATAGTAATAGAAATAATAAAAATAATCATAATATAATAATCATAATAGTAATAGTTTTAATAATAATTATTATTGTTATATTAATAATAATAATATGAAAATAGTAATAACAATATTAATATAATAGTAATAATAATAATGATAATAATAATAATAATAATAATAATAATAATAGTAATAATAATAATAATAGTAACAATAATAGTAATAATAATAATAATAATAATAATAATAATAATAATAATAACAGTAGTAATAATAATAAGAAAAGTTATAATTTGCAACTTCAGGATTACGTTCGTGCAATCAACGCATTGCCGGATCAAGATGAACCGAACTTTTCAATTTGTCGCTCAACATCAATCAAAGCATTCAGCGCGCCGAGTCAGCTCGAATTTTGCATCAACTCCGATTGATTCAGCGACCAACTGATTCGGCCTGCAAATTCGACAAAATTGTCTGGAGTCAGCAGCTGGGTCCCATTCTCGTCTTGTGGAAAAACTCCATCAGGGCTTAGATTTGCTCCAGGTAAACGTTTTGTTTACAATTGTTGTTGTTGGAATCTTTCACGATAAACACTTAGGAAAACAAAATAAGAGCTTGTATTTAGTACCGACAGGCAACATTCAAATCTATTCCAGGTACTCGTTTTATTATTATTAATATTATTATTATTATTATTACTATTATTATTATTATTACTATTATTATTATTATTAATATTATTATTATTATTATTGTTATTATTATTATTACTATTATTATTGTTATTATTATTATTGTTATTATTATTACTATTATTATTATTATCATTATTATTATTACTAGTATTATTATGATTACTATTATTATTATTATTATTATTATCATGACTATTAATATTAATAATACATATTAATATTATTATTATTACTATTATTATTATTATTATTATTATTATTATCATTATTATTATTATCATTATTATTATTAATATTATTATTATTATTATTATTATTATTATTATTATTATTATTATTGTTATTATTATTATTATTATTATTATTATTGAACCCTTCACTTTAGGAATAAGCAGCATGAGACAACAAGATAACAGTTCAACATTCAAATCTATTCCAACCCAATTTAAAGTCCATCGCTGTACTACTAGATCACACACACACACACAGACACATACATTTTACTTTATTTTGGCTAATTCTATGTGAATCTATTTCAGATTAACAATAGGATATTATTTTTATTGTTATTATTTATTTCAGTCCAAACCCGTTTCACCCAAAGCTCTAACTGTTAATATCAACAGCAACAATTCCAAAACGGATCCAATAGTAGAATTTTTCAAACTGGAACTGTCCAACGCTCTCAATTTGATTCATGTCGTTCATTCGGGCTTGACGTGTCTGTCGCGCGTTTGTCGTGGCATTCAACTGTTGACTAACGCGTTGGGCAAAATGGCTGCAAGTTTGTTGGAGGGTCAAACTCCAAGTGTGTGGTCGAGTCACTGGCCCGAAGGACCCGACGAAGTGGTACCATTTTTGCACAATTTGGTATCCAAGTCCAGTTCGGTTAAAGTAATGGTTTTGGTTTTTGATTATTGAATATATTGTTTAGGAGACTAATTTGTATTTGACTTTGAAGGATGTATTTGATGAAGATATTAAATGATCACCGCAAGGTGACAACTACATACATCCTTGGGACGCTTATAATTTAAAGAAATTGAGTAATACTCATAAAGTCTGGGGTGGTCTAGCGGTACAGCGCTCGAATTTGCACCTTGGTGGACAGCTGGGTTCGAGTCCCATCACCGGCACTAAAATGTTGGCCCACGTATAGTCTTGCTACAATGTCTACTGCTGAAAGATGTTTCTCCTAAAGCATTCAAAGTAATAAACACAAAATAAAAAAAACTTCTCATAATTATAATATTCATGACCGTCACCACTATCTGACGCATTCTGGACTAAGTGAAGTTAAGCATCCAGACTGACACGGCAGTGACCGAGTGCACAGCGATATAACTGGACTTCCACCTTGGTGGATGGGTGAAAGTATATATCTAGGGTATAATTTACGTAGTCATTGGTCTAAGCAAGATAACGTTGACAAAAAATTAGGCAGTTTTGTCAAATTTTGTGAACAGTGGCGCCGTTACAAGGATGCCTAGCAACTTCGTTATGCTACTACTTTTGTTGCGTTTATCAAGCCATCGGAGTTGATTAGTTTATCTTTTATAGAAACATAAAAATAATGAAAAGGTAACACAATAAAATACATTGTAGAAAGAACGGACAAGGAATATATAAAAAGTTTAATTTATTCAAAAGTATAGATAAATGTCTAACGTTCTAGTTTTTACATACACATTAAAGATTATAAACACAAACGTTTGTTGAATTATTATTATTATTATTATTATTATTACTATTATTATCATTATTATTATTATTACTATTATTATTTGTTTTTACTACTTTCAATGTTTTACGAGAAACTAATCTTCTTTCAGCAGTGGACATTTTAGCAAAGCCGAATGTGGGCCTGTTTTTAGTGGGCCGGTGGTGGGATACGAACCTATGCCCACCCAGAAATTATAACATTTATGCTTGATAGTTTACAACTTAGCACTTAACCGTACAGTAACGCGTATATCAAGCTACAATTTAGTCAAATATAACTGATACTTTCATTCAAATCAACCAATGCAGTAATAAACATACATAACATGTTATTTTGAGCATTTATATACATATATACATATATATATATATATATATATATATATATATATATATATATATATATATATATATATATATATATATCATTAATTATACGACCCCTGAGTGGCTGCGCTACTCTAATTCACCATAACTACATATATAACTTATTTTAATTTGCCATAATATTTTATTCAATAATATATATTTGGAAATTATATGATATTTATAATAATTATATTTATGTTTATGTATTTATTTTCCTTCTTCGTACAATAAATAATGACAGATCTATGTTAATATTATTAAAGTCTAATAGTATAATTAATTTTTCTTTTGTACCTAATAAGTTTCTTGAAAATGTATTTAAATAGCAGCATTTTGAATGTAAAAGAAAATATCATTATAGTTGATTTCAACCTTTTCAGAACATGTCACTGTTACTAAGATCATCTTTCAATGAAAGATCTATTGTTGATAAAATTGATTATTTGCGTTTACTAATAATAAATGCGAAAATTCATATCAACAGTTGCTTTATATTAATTCGCAGAATTCTGGCTAAACAAATACGTTGATGATGACAATGATAGCCTTATGTCATTTGATAATTATATAAATTGATTCATTTGTCTAAATTTGTACTTTCATAAGGTATTGTTTTGTTTGATGGCACTAATTATATGTTATGCTGAATGTACCTCTATTGATGTATTAAAGCTTATGCTAATAAATAAATAAATAAATAAATACATAATTCTAAATGACATCAGTCGTGGGTGAAACGTATTGGGACCGATTTGCAAATGCCGACGTCGTTCGTACTGGACTTGTCTAGCCTATTTAGACCGTCCACATTTCTCAATGCGCTGCGTCAGAAAACAGCCCGACAAATGCAAGTAGCTATTGACTCGTTAGAACTTGGCGCTGATTTGTTTGGCAAGTCTTATTCGACAAACAACAGCCAAATAGCTGTGATTTGGACAAATTTGAAATTGGAGGGAGCTCAATTTGGACAGCCGAATTATTGTTTGGCTCCGAACGCTTCCAATGCGCCGTGTATTCAGAAAATGCCAGATTTTACTGTAAAATGGATTCCAAAGGTCAGTTGGGGGCGGGTAGAGGGGGGGAAATAATGATGATTAAGTTGTTAGATTTGTATTAAATTAGACGTGGTTCGAAATTAGATTAAGTTCGGGCCTTCATCTGACTGCACTAAATAATTTATTGCCAAAATATTTTGTACCAAAATATATTCTAACTCCACCGCAGCATTAACAATCTGGCCTTTGTAAAATAATTGATATTGTCAAAGTAACAACACCATTTCATCAAATTAGGGTAAAGAAGTAAGAACTGGACGATTCCCATGACGGGGTTTGGCAAAATTCAAATATGATTTTAATCTTCGATATGTACCATATTTAAAGTCAAACATTAAGTGTATAATCATGTGGAACAATCTTGTTGTCCAATGCTCTCCAATGCGAAAATGTATTGAAATGAATAAATATCAATAATAATACAATATAAATAACAAAACTGCATAAAGTATTATTGTCATTCCAAATGCCAACAGCTTCTTAATTATTCATTTGTTTTATTGGGTTGTTACTACTTTGAATGTTTTGCGGAAAACATTTCAGGCGAAGTCGATCGGGGACCCGCACTACAGTACCGGCGGTGGCACTCGAGTCCATTCCCATACAAGTTTAATAACAAAAAAAATAATATTAACAATACAAGTTGGTGGCAGAGTCATCTCGTCATTAATTCCAACTTCGAATAGCTTTTCGAATTCCCATACAAAAAAGCGGTTATCGGGTATGAATTGAACTTGGAGGAATAAATGAAGTTCCTTGGCTAGAAGACTGCTTCCATGCGACGATGTCAGTGTTTACAGGAATTGACGAGACGATCTTTGTAGGGTTGACGCCGGTTGACGGATCCTCAAGCTTGACTGACTACATATGGTAAAGAGTTACCTTGAAACATCTTTGTGGCATCGGGAGTGTATCCTAGCACCTATTCACTGAACGTTCTAATGAAAACCCAGTTATACCGTTGTACATTCGGTTTCTGCTGTCATTGGTCTAGATGCTCGCTGGCACATAGTCCAGGAAGCACTACATAGAAGATGAACAGTCAGGAAAGTCACCATCATTGGAAATTGAGAATTTATATACATTACTCAAATCGCTTTGTGATCATTACCATTTTATAGATAATAATATTAAGCTTATAATCTATTATTATTATTATTATTATTATTATTATTACTATTATTATTATTATTATTATTATTATTAATATTATTATTATTATTATTATTATTATTATTATTATTACTATTATTATTATTATTATTATTATTATTATTATTATTATTATTATTATTATTATTATTACTATTATTATTATTATTATTATTATTATTATTATTATTATTATTATTATTATTATTACTATTATTATTATTATTATTATTATTATTATTATTATTATTATTATTATTATTGTTATTGTTATTATTACTATTATTATTATTGTTACTATTATTATTATTGTTACTATTATTATTATTATTACTATTATTATTATTATTATTACTATTACTATTATTATTATTATTACTATTATTATTATTATTATTACTATTATTATTATTATTATTATTATTATTATTATTATTATTGTTATAAAGTGGATAAACAAAAAATGATAATTATTAATTAATAATTTTTAAAATTATTGTACAACAAACCATATTTATTCAATTATTCTCCCCAAAAAATACACTTTCAATAGGAATCGTCAGACGCATGGAACACCAATGAATGTATTGAGTTGCCAGTTTATTACGACAATTTGCGAACCAACGTCGTTACGCGGATTTGGGTTCCGTGTCAATCGCAAACCCAAGACCAATGGATTCAGACCAACGTAGTTTTGATTATCAATTGATTGCCAATAAATTGGATCAACATTTTATTCAAATTGATTTCGTTTTTTGTTGGTTTATTTCTAGTGTTGTATATCATCCTTCTCTAATAAATATTTTCTTAAAATGCTTTTTATTCCGCTTTTTTCCATTTTTTCTTTATTGTTCAAATGTTCTATTATAGATATTTGTCAGTAAATGGATATTCATTGCAGCCAAATGGGGGCCTACATTCGGTATTAAAAGTGAAATTCAAAACTTCTATTCATTGGGATACATTTCCAACAACTTACCATTTGTGATTATTAATTTTAAAACCATGTGACAAAAAGGTTATTTCATAAGATTGGACACTAAATTTTTGACTTTAAAAATTATATATATCGAAGTTTGCCAAACCCCGTCATCGGAATGGTCCAGTTCTTACTTCTTTACCCTAATTTGATGAACTGGTGTTGTTACTTTGACAATGTAAATTTCTTACAAAGGCCAGAATGCTAATCCTTCACTCAAACCCCTCTCCTTGCTCAATAAGACTTGGGACTGGCTATAGCGGAGCTGTCTTTGTTATATTTATTGCAGCCAAAATAAGGGTCTATGTCTGGTGTTGATAATAGGATTCACGGATTCCGACAATTAGAATACCATTCCAACAACTTACTCTTTGGTCATTTTAGTGCATTATTGGAATTGATGCCAATAAAATTGACGTTTGATATATTCTATATGAATAATTAATTATATACATATTTTAAATATGTCCTTATTCAATAAATTAAACAACAAAAGATCAAAATACTATTTATAATTATTTTTACACTTTTTGAATAATGAAAAATAGCAATATTAGTTTCATATTTAACATATTAATAATTAATTATACGACAGATAATAATAATAATAATTATTTATTTATTTATTTCAAAATTCCCTTCGTTCTATAAAGCATGGAACAACAAGATTAATTCATATAACTGCACATTAAAATGTTGGCTTTAAAGATGGTCTATATCGAAGATTGAACTGTAATTTAGAGTTTACTGCTTTCACTTTTTTGCAGTAATTGTATGAATTGGTGTCGTCTTGTGTTGTTTTTTGAGTCAGGACTGGTCTAGAATTAAGTGTGAAATATGTCTAAGATGAGCAACAAATGCTGAATATTATCAAATACCTTAGTAGGTCAATATAGGATTCAATTATGCAAATATCTGTATTTAAATAATAAACTATTAAGAATAAAGTGAAACAAAATACAAATATAAGCATTGTAATTACAAATAAAAATAATCAAAGTTATAAACTACAACATGAATTCATTTTGTATATTCTTTTGAGTCACAAATACGTTGGATAAAATCAAGCTGAAGCCTTTAATATGTTCAAACACTTGAGTCTGTTTAATATATATATATATATATATATATATGCCGGTAACGAAATTGAATCCTTTATTAACCTACTTTGATATTTAAGAATATTTATAACTTTTTACTTATCTTAGGCATATGTACTACTTACTAATAAATACCTTAGATAAAACTTTATAAAAAAATATATAGTATTATTTGCAATAAAGCATTGTAATTATCATATACAACAACAGTCGTTCTACCAATAAATCATAATACCTCCGTTTATTAAAACTTAAAACAAACACGTGTAATTTGGTGAAAACAGAATATTATTAATCAAAATACATTAATGTTTAAAGAAAAAGTTACAAACTTTGTAATGTCAACAATTCAAGTAACATTTACTTTAGAATTGGTAGTGCCTTTTTCTAGGATAACGTACTATTTAATACATGTTTAATTTATTTAAACCACAAATGCCCTACCTTTGTACATTTGATTATCTAAAGCCCCGACTTAAACGTTATTAATTTTGTTTTGGGTTTTTAAAGGCTAGGCTAACAAGTCGTAAAATAACGTATTACTTATAGAGAATATTATTTATGTTATAAAAAATCGAGTTTCAAAGGATTTTATTGGTACCTTGATAGTCTCAGAATTCAAATGACTGGCAGAATTTACAAATAGGAGTGAACGTTACTGGAATTGTTGACATTACAAAGTTTGTAACTTTTTCTTTAAATATTAATGTATTTTGGCCAATAAAATTATTTTTTTAACAAATTACACATACTTGTTTTTAATTTTTAATAAAAGGAGGTATTCTGATGTATTGCTAAAACGACTGTTGTTGTATATCATAATTGCAATATTTTATTGCGAATAATATTTTATATATTCTTTGATAAAGTTTTATTTAAAGTATTTATTAATAGTTGCTAGATATGTCTAAGATAAGTAAAAAGTGCTAAATATTCTTAAATATTAAAGTAGTTTAATATAGGATTCAATATTGTTACCGACTGTACTATATATAACTAGAAAAACAATTATATACATAAACAAAACGAATTAGATAGATTTTTATTGGTTAGAATTTATTCAATTTCTTGTATAAACTCCCATTGTACAACGTTATTATGCCACTTACACGAGGAACATTTAAAACAACACATGTGAAATAATTTAGCTACAGTTTGATTCCAACTGAACTGAGAAAAGAGGGGTATAAAGGGCATAGGGCTAGCGAGATAATCCCTGTACAAAGTTACATTGCCGTTAAAAAGCAACAACATAAGAAATGAACTAATATGCGTAGAATACAAGATTCTTAATTATTATTAAAATTAAAAAAAAACTTATTGAATAACGAGTAAGTAAGTAATAATAATAATGTTTTATTGGGATATATCTATTCATTAGGGGATATCTGTAAGTTTGCACTTTTAATTAATTAATTAGTTATTTATTTTACTACTTTAAATATTTTACAGGAAACATCTTTCAGCAGTGGACATCTTAGCTAAACCGAACGTGAGCCCGCATTTAGTGGGCCGGTGGTGGGATTCGAACCCATGTCTACCAGGTCCAAGTCGAGCGCTTTAACGCTAGGCCACCTTGGTACAAAGTTGTTCAAAATTACTTTTCTATTGTTAAATTGTTGAACTTCTAACGGAGGACAATGTTTGGATTTAAACTTCTAGTCACCTTATCTGAACCCCTTCTGTAGGCTTTAAACATTGAAATAAGGTTTTATATTTTATTGTATAAACTGGAAATCGTATTACTTCTTTATTATTGTGAATATTACAATATTATTGATTTATTTATATCTGTTTATTATGTTATATTTGTATGACCTAAACTACTGGGGTTACAGTAATATTAATAAGGCACAAATATTCCAAATTTATGGCTTTTGTTATAATAAAAGCATATATAAAGAATTAGAAGCCACGAAACAAACTTTAACCACTAATGGATATTCTGAAGAATTTATCAATTTCTATTCAAAGTCACTTACAACTAAAGAAAAAGTTGTTAACGAAAACAAGTTGTACCGTTTAAAGGAGATGACGTCATGAACCTCCTAAAAAAATTAGGCTCAAAAGTGCGATTAAAAGGACATATTCGTTGACCCAATTGAGAATGTTATGTACCACAACAGGTCTACCCTTGCCCAACGTAAAAACAGCTAAAGCAATGTTCTCCACCTCCCACTGTATCTACCAGTTCACTTGCAGTTGCGGTGACAAATATATTGGTCGGACAACTCGTCGCTTATCTGAACGGGCCAAAGAACACATTCCCAAGTGGATCGATAAAGAGTCCAATTCAAATGAACGTTGGTGCACTTCGTCAATATTACGTCACTTGGTTCAAACAAAACATCGAGTGAACTTTAATGATTGCTTTAAAGTGTTGATAACTACTCAAACTGTTAATATGTTAAAAACACTTGAATCTGTGTACATCCGCACACTAAAACCTATCTTGTGTGCACAAAAACAATTTGTAACTTCATTAAATTTAACGTGGACTTAACATATGCATGTTGCATATGTGTATGTATGTATAGTTATAAATGTTAAGTTAATTACATCATATAATTTTATATATATATATACTGATTCTTTATATGTTTGTGACTGAAGAGAATATACGAAATGAATTCATCTCACAGTTTACGTCTTTTGTTATTTTTTTTTTAGAATTATAAAGGGAACCCAATGCTTTAAATAATAAAAGTAGTTCATTTATTCAGAAATCCAAATTACATTTGATTTTCAATTTATTAGTTTTTGTGAATACTTAAATTAATAAAGTATTGTTAATAATAATAATAATAATAATGTACGTTTTTTGTTCAAAATCTACATTGATTCTTTTAGTTCTGAAAAGATCGGTAATATGTTTAAAAAAATCTGATTTGCTTTCTAGTGGATACTTAAAGTAATGCTGTCTTGACAATATCACCAGTCCATATTTACTCAACATTCATTGATTCATTTCATTTTGATTGATGACATGATCATTTTTTCAATATTTTCTATAATTATACAACATATTAAACTATCGAATTCAATGGCTGGATAAGCGTAACAAACGTAACAGAATAACACCGTTTCTTGACTAATAGACAGCCTCCTTGTGACAGCGCCACTGTTAGTAGAGATGGACACAGGTCGCCTGAATTTTTGTTAGAGCCATCTTCTTTAGCACAAAGGCTACATATGGTATACGTATACCTTAAGATACCTTTTAAATATTTTGGATGTATGCTGTACCCATTCACTAAAGCAAAAACTAACTTATACCGCTAAACACTCGGTCGCCGCTGTTATTAGTTCAGATGCCTATAGGAACCTAGTCCAGGATGCACCACGTGGAGAATGAACAGTCAGGAATATCACCATAATTGGAAATTGAGTCTTTAAAAGTACTACTCATCCCAATATGTACTCAATAGGTACTATAATCAATTAAATTATTGTTGAGTTTAAAAAAAAGCTTTATCTGCATAAAGCAAAATCAATATACTATTTCTCTTATTTATGACTATATATAATCGTCCAATATTCGTTGGGAAAAAAGTTGCCTTTTACAAATAAATTTTATATATTTTGAAATAAAACAAATGTAAGATAATGTTTTAATTGGTCAACATTGTTCATCGTTTTGCACCTTTGTTCGTTCACGATGCGATTCCAAATAATCGTATTTGTTGAACGAGGAAAATGACTAAACACACAAAAAATTATGATAAATATTAAAATATGTTTACTAATTGTATTACTGGCATTTGTTTCGTAAATAGAAACATGGTTACAAAAAAATAATTAGCACTAGTAAATATTATTACCAATGTGTAAATATAGGTATAATTGAGTATTATTGTAGTTACGTGTCGAGATGATCTAGTAGTACTGCGCTAGAATCGACATGAGTATGAATGCTACGACCGGCTCTAAAATGCGGGTCCTCGTTGGGTTTCGCTAAATGTCCACTTGCTGAACAAAAGGTTTCGCGTGAAACATTGAGGTAATAATAAAATTAATATTAATTAAATAAAATACAGTTATACAACAAGTAGTGCACGTAAACAAAATGCTTGACCTTTATGTTATGCCTGGGTGTTGGGCGGATTAGCGTTCAAGTGAGCTCCTTATTATCTGAATACTTTGACTTGCTAACCCACTAGTCACAGGGTTCAAAAAAAGAACACAACACAAGGCTTAGACCAGAATCAAATATTACCAATTACACATAACACATATACAGGAGTGGACTTGTTATCCACTCCACTGACTGTCGTTCACACAATCGAACTTCCTTATGATTCGTCCGATGAGTCACTTATCGATCGTGATTCGGTATCGTTCTAACACTTAAAGTAGCGATTTACGTCTTGACTACATCTATATTAAAATAGATGTAATATAAAACTACAAAAGAATATTTAATTTTTAATCTATACATTTGTAAAATGGAGGTTTAATGTAAAATGATTACTCGATACATAAATAAATTAATGTTTTACATTTGATTTTAATAACAATTTTATAACTATAAATTACTGAACCAATATATTTAGACAAATATTATTAAATACATTCAATAAACAGTGTTTGAGCATAGCTCCTTTGGCTCTTAGAAGGATATTGGTTGACAGGAGAATGTGTATATTGTTAACCTTGAGCTCAAACCATCCTCCTTTTTAACAGAACCTGGGACCGAATACGGTAGATTGATATTATTATTATTATTATTAATGATAATAATAATAATCAGTTCGTGACAAAAGATTATGATTCTTTCAAATTCGACTAAGTAACTAGGACAATTAACATGTACTATTTTTTATACAAAAATGATTTCGTATTTGTATCGGTTATTACGTAAAAATGTTGATAAAAGTTGTTTTGGTGAAATAAAGTTCCTTTTCTCATACTACGATTGTGTAATATTTCATGAAAGAAGTTTTAATTATCCCAATTGGCACATATAATCAATAAAATCCCTTAAATATATGGAACGAAAAATAATATCCTTATTGTCTTTAAAATAAATAATATTTACATTACATAAAAAATCCACTTTTAATTAGTTAATTAAAATATTATTTAAAGAATAAATATACTTACATTTCAATTATTAATGATAATAATAATAGTAATAATAATAATAATAATAATAATAATAATAATAATAATAATAATAATAATAATAATAATAATAATAATAATAATAATAATAATAATAATAATAATAATAATAATAATAATAATAATAATTAATAAACGGCGTAAATGCACACACAAATATATACGCATATATATACACTCAATTCAATGGAATGCGTCCAATCCTCATCGATAAAAATTTATTCGTGCTGTACAATATCCTCTTCGACACCGACCACTATACAACCGTTCGTTAATTGTATTGACAGTTAGACTTCGATCCAAGCCGCTTACCAAAGGCACTTGACTAGACCATTGGTCGTGACTGCCAAACGTTTGTTCAAATTTCGAACAAACACGCCCAGTGGGACTCGACGCGACGGTAGGTCGTTTGATTCGATTGACCAGCTGATTTTGTTGTTCACAACTGGTCAAACATCGAATTATCGATCGCTTGTGACCCTTGTTGGGTCGGATCGTATTTGTAGTGATGGGCTTGATTCCAACTACGCCAAGGACGTTGGCGCATTGCGGATGTTGATTGCAAATCCAACACGATGTGCAACTTTTCATCCTGCTCGACTTAGTTGGACGACTAATTTGCTCTAGCCAACGTTCGGCTTGATCGAGGCTCTTTTTCGACGTCGGTTTGGGAGTAAGCGCCTTGGAAGGTGTGGCTACATGGCCCAACTTGACCTTGGGCACTTGGAAACGCATATTGGAACTTTGTGTTCCAATATAGTGCAGTCTTTGGGTAATGAGTCTAATTTTATTTCTATCCAACGATTTGGTTGTTAGGCGCGACCGAGCACTCGTCAACGGACTAAAAGACGACGAATGGAAATAGTACGGACTTGCATGCCAATGTGTTTCCAATTCCTCTTGGATAAGTTTTTCGCCTTTGGGACATGCCGACATTGGATGGCGACTCGTGTCGGCCATTGAAGGCGCTTCGGCCGCTTCGATTCGGACCAATTTGGGATCGAATTTGGCAATGCAATCCTTTGGTTCGGTCAAACCACGATTGGAAATGGAACTTTTGACCGACATGACAATTCTTTCTTCGTCACAATGATCGAATGGCATCGATGATGATGGCATTTCGGATTGGCAATAATCATAATCCAATCGGCGACATGAATTTTGTCTCAAAAATAGCGAATTTTCGAGTTGGGCCTGAAGTCGCGATTTGGTTGGACGCGACACGCGTTCGACCAATTGCATTTGTTCTTTGACCGACGCGAATGTTTTGTAGCCGTAAAGTTTGGGTGGTGGTATAAAGGTCGGATGTAATTGATATAAACTACTAGCCATCGGGATTATTTGTATCAAATCATTATTATCACAAATTGCTATATATATATATATATATAGATATATATATATATATCCAAGGTAAAGGCTATTGTCATAGTAATTAAAAATAGCATGCTTTTTGCTTTCTAATGGTTGAATTTAAAAACAAAAGCTAATTATGTGTGCTTTATTGATTGTGACAAATACGATGTTATTGAAATAAGTGTTACTGTCAATTGTTACGCGATTGATAAAATGATCTGTGAGATGGAGTAGAAATGGAAAAAAAATGATGGACATAGTTTAAAATTTTTTTACTACTTTAAATGTTTTGACAGGATACATTTTTGTGCAGTGATCATTTGAGCGAAGCCAAACGTGGACCCGCATTTGGTGCCGGTAGTGACGATCGAGCCCCCATGTCCACCCACGTTTGAATCGAGCGCTGTACCGCTAGACCACACCGGTATTATTAGATATTCAATAATTGTTTCCTCAAATGCGGATAAATCTTTCGCCTTTTATAAAGATTTCCGTGGGAAGGCACAAAACAATGAGTCTAGTCTCATTTTTTCAAAACCGCGTCCTTGGAACGTGGTAGTTTTTTGTGCCGGGATGGTCTAGCGGTACAGCGCTCGAATTCGGACCTCGGTGGGCATCCGGGTTCGAATCCCACCACCGGCACTAAACTGCGGGCCCACGTTCGGCTTCGCTATAATGGCCACTGCTGAAAGATGTTTGTCGTAAAACATTCAAAGTAGCAAACATAAAATAAAATAAATAAATAAAAAGTACCACTACTTGCTAATGCTTGAATGGCTAAAAGAAACGCTTTTTTAGCAAGTGGATATTTAGCGAAGTCAAATAAAGACCCGCATTTAGTTTCATTTTAATAGAAAATTTTAATTTATTAATTTATATTTGGTAAACTTTATTTAATCATGTTTGTATAAGTAATGTTTACAATACTCAATTTAATAAATTTTATTATTTCAGTGATGATTACTTCTCAAGTTTCTAACATGTTGAAAATCACTTCAATCTGTTTATATTCGTACATTTTGCGTGCACAAAAATAATTTGTAACTTTATTAAATTTAGCTTGGACTTAATACAGACGTATGCCTGTGTAGTTATTAATATTAAGTTAATTACATCATATATTTTTAAATATATACTGATTCTTTATATGTTTGTGACTGAAGAAAATATATAAAATGAATTCATCTCACAGTTTTTTCTTCTAACTACATCAAGCTTAACTTGGTCGTAACCCAATGTGTGTACGTTTGTATATGTTAGTTTGTTTATTAGTGAGTTGTACTGACTTGAGTGTCAACTGTAAACTTTACGTTTGTGATTGATGAGAATGTACGCAATGAATTCATTTCACACTTCACACTTTTCTAATAATTTTATGGAAAATCTTTTTATTAATTTTTAATAATAATGAAATTACATTTAATACATTCAATTATTTTTAAACATTATACATAGATTTATACCTGGTTTGTTTACAGTGTCACAGTTTGAGTGTCACGATCGGCATCACAATTTTAAAGCTTTGGGTTCTCTTCATAATTCCAAAATAAAAATAATAGAAGACGTAAACTGTGAGATGAATTCAGTTCGTATTATCTTTCAGTCACAAACATATAAAGAATCAGTATATATATATATATATATATATATATATATATATACATAAAATTATATGATTTAATTAACTTAACATTAAAAAGAGTTCAACTCAACTATACGTGTGTGCACTTCGTCAATATCACGTCACTTGGTTCAAACAAAACACCGAGTTAACTTTAAAGTGTTTTAAAGTGTTGATAACTTCTCAAACTGTTAATATGTTAAAAACACTTGAATTTGTGTACATTTACACATTGAAACACATTTTGTGTGCACAAAATCAATTTGTAACTTCATTAAATTTGGCGTGGACTTAACATACGCATGTTGCGCATGTGTATGTATGTGTAGTTATTAATGTTAAGTTAATTACATCATATAATTTTATGTACATATATACTGATTCTTTATATGCTTGTGACTGAAGAGAATATACAAAATGAATTCATCTCACAGTTTACGTTTTCTATTATTTTTATTTGGAATCAAATTTTTAATTTAATTTTTATTACTTTAAATGCTTTACTGGAACTATGTTTCAACAGTGAACGTTTTAGCGAAGCCTAACGTGGTGCCAATAGTGAAAGTCGAACCCCATCCAGGTTTGAATCGAGCGCACAAACCGCGAGACCACATCGGCCTTTGTAAAATGAAAATTATTTAGTGTGAAGCATTCAAGCAATAATAATAATAGTAGCAATAAAAATTATAATGGTACATATTTTTTAGATATATTGGTTTAAATATTCCAATGAAGTTACATTTGGCATACTCATAAAGTAACTATAAACTGTCATATCCAACCTGTTTAAAGTTACTTAAACTGGGTTTTATTAAATACTGTACAAAATGTTGTTTTAATATTTTTTTAAAGCCTTGGGTTTCCTTTATATTCCAAATAATAATAATAATAATAATAATAATAATAATAATAATAATAATAATAATAATAATAATAATAATAATAATAATAATAATAATAATAATAATAATAATAATAATAATAATAATAATAATAATAATAATAATAATAATAATAATAATAATAATAATAATAATAATAATAATAATAATAATAATAATAGTAATAATAATAATAGAATGTGTGAAATATGAGATGAATCCATTTCGTATATTCTCTTAAATTATATATATATATATATATATATATGAGCACCCAAAATGTGCTGGTGACAGAACTAATGAAGAAATAGGTATTATTAAACAATCTTGAATTAGTTAGGCATATTCCGTATAATTTTACTGATTACTGCACCTAGACACACAAAGCACTCAGTGAAAACACTGAAGAACAGAAGCCAATCTACATACATAAAATTATTGTTAAAATGGAACGTTGTAAATCTTTTGGAAACTAGGTTTTGAACGACAATAAAAAGAACCTGTTTGTTGAACCAACTAAAAGTATTGTTACACTGAAAAAGTCGTTTGTTTTTTAGCCAACATGAAAACAGTCTAAGCAACATGTCGCACCTCTTAATGCATTTATTAATTGATCTACAATTGGTCGAATAATTTGTGACCAGAGGAGTATGCCTACTTTAATGGATAAGGCATCAAATTGAAGTGAACATTTATGCATTTTCGACCATATCACGCTATATACAACAAACAAAATACCGAATTGAATTCAAAAATTGTTTGAAAGTATTTATACCATCTCAAACTTCCAACAACATGTTAAAAAGGTTGAATTTATTAGTATTTACACATACTTGTGTACAACAAAATTGTTTTGACTTTGTCATAACCTATCGTGTGTTTGTGTCGTGGTTTTTGTAAACTTAAACTTTTATCATTTTTGTACATATATATACAATAATTTTCAGTTTGTGATTGAAGAGAATATCTAAAATAAATGTATCTTTTAATATTATTATTTGGACTTTATTTTATTAAGGTAATAGGAATTTTTACAAACATTATCTTAACACATGATAGCGCGGGCCCTTAAACAACTGCGTTACATTTTTAAAAAATATCGGAAAATTACAAAATATACGTACAATTATATTTCTACATTGATTAGCAGTATTTTTTTACTTTAAAATATTTAAGGTGCGGTCCTATCACCTTTTCTTTTTTCATTATACGTAGACTTTCTCCGATCAAAAAAGCCTACCGTACTTTTCAAATATGCAGATGACATAGCTTTATGTGAAGCTATATCATCATCCGAAGATAATGTGCATTTCCCGGAGTCAATTGGTGGATTAGTAGATTGGTTAACAAAACATAGTCTATAATTAAATCCTACAAAGTGTAAAGTAATTAATTTTAGCTCATACAAACCTTCAACACAATTAACTCAACTTCATCGAAAAGTTTGTATTAAAAATGTGGAGATTGGTACTTGTGATAGTTTTCAATATCTTGGTGTTTAGCTGAATAACAAACCTGATCTGATCACATTGACCATTTGTTCACAAAAACTCGAGGTTTGTGTTATTACATAAGACGGCTAAGGAACCTAAGTGCTTGTCCACATGCTATTAATACATATTTAAAGCTACATTTTATCACATAATATTATATTGCTCTCCCGTAATATCATCTACCATTTAAATACACATTTGTCCTGCACTTGACGGTAGATGATAAAACCAACCAAGGAAAAAAGTTGCGAAAGAAGGAGCCAATAAGAGTTAGATAACCATTTGTGTGAGTGTGTGATTACTTGTAAGTTGGGGGGATGGAAAAGTTTCTCAATGTGTGATCAAATTTGCACGATGACGCAATACAAATCGTATGTAACTATTGATTTTTCCACTTTATATACATTTTCCAGTTCAAACAATCCCCTTTTGATCTAAAAATGCACCAACGTGACTCACACTCACTCACTGAGGCTGACCAATAAGATTTTTTAAATTATTTTTCCCTTGGTTGGTTTTATCATCTACCATTTAAATTCATGTTTGCTGTATTTAGTAAGGTTACTATCCAATCCCAACATACATCAAAGTGACCTTTACATAAGCCTATCTAAATCATGAAGTTTTTTTGTCTGACCAATTATTGTAATCCGCCCATTTTAGTCTGTGACCATTCATTATCCTTTATCCAGGATATTGTTTTATTGGTCATGCTCACACATGAGTCATTCACATTTCACGTATACTGTTATAGATGCACACTATTAAATATAGTACGTTACCTAAGTAATATCATGCCTCTTCACGCAGATCATATTGCACATGACTTTTGAATACACGTTAATTTTGAGTTTTTTCTCAGTCTATGTAATTTAATCATACTTTATTTATTAAAAAATTGTTTTTGGACTGATATTACATACTGCTAATTGTATATATTTGATGTGTGCTGAAATTTACTACTAAAGTATATAAGCCAATAACCATAATAATAATAAAAATAGTAATAATAATAACTATTATTATAATAATAGTATTAGTAATAATACTAATAATAATACTAACAGTGTTAGTAATAATAATGATAATAATAAGAATAACAATATTAATAGTGTTAGTGGTAATAATAATAAAGCTATCTTTAATAATAATAATAATTGGATAGCATTTTTACTAAATGATAGTGTGCTGTGTAATGTAAAAGAGTTGACATATCCAAACAAAACATGCTAGTGTTCACAGGAATTGACAAGTCAATCTTTTTTGGGGCAATTGGGGGTTGACACCGACTGGTGGATCCACAATCCTATCCGGCTACATATGGTAAATGGGCACCATGAGATAACTTCTAAATATCTTGAGTATATGCTATCACCCATTCACCGAGCGGGACTCCAGTAAAGGCCCAGTAATACCGCTGCATACTCGGTCTCTGCTGTTGTCAATCTAGATGCCCGTAAACAACTAATCCAGGATGGATCAGGTGGAGGAGGAACAGCAACGAATGTCACCCTCATTGTAACTTGGGATCATTAGCATCCTTAAACGGTAACGTTTTTAAATTAAATTGAAACCGTACTTGTTACCAATTCTTAGAAAGATTAACACAAATCTGAACTTTAATAATTATTATTTGACGTTTTGGTACATTAATAAGAATGTCAATAAATCACTTAAAAAATAATGACATACATATTAGATACATTCAAAAATGTATGAATACGCCGTAAAATTGTTATTAATTATTAATACGTTCAAAAACATATTGTACATATAGTACATATTGTACATATATTATACTATTATTATTATTATTATTATTAACATTTTTAAATAGTACAATTATTTGTCATTGACTTGAACACTAAATAATAATATTGTCTAGTAATGAACGTCAATGACAAGATGTATTTGCCATGTATACAATCAATGTGGCCTTTCGTCCCTAATTTAACTCGTTTTGATTGGCGGAAATTTGACATTGTAATTCACCAATTGCTTCGAGTCCCTTGTTGGTGCTTGATGTTCGTCCGAATAATGATAACCGCTATAGATCGATAAAAAACGAAAACAATATGGAAATAATGTGACATACAATATTTTATTCATTTATAATTCAGTTTGATTTTGAAACAAAATATGTATTCATTTGTAGATATTTGTTGCACAATTTTAGGATACTTGGTTTAGTATAAGACTTTTAATAGTAATTGAGCTTCCTGTAAACACTGGTATTGTTGCAAGAAAACGGTCATCCAACCAGGAAACTTCATTTATCCTTCCAAGATGAATTCGCATCCAACAAACTTCTTGTATAGGAATTCGAAAAGCTATTCAAATTTGGAATTAATAAAGAGGTGGCTTTGCCATTAACTTATGTTATGTTGTTAGCATATGTAGTGCTTCCTGGACTATGTGCCAACAGGCATCTAGACCAATAACAGCAGAAACCGAATGTACAACGGTATAACTGGGTTTTCATTAGATTCCCGTTCAGTGAATAGGTGCTAGGATACACTCCCGATGCCTAAAAGATGTTTCAAGGTAACTATTTACCATATGTAGTCAGTCAAGCTTGAAGATCCGTCAACCGGCGTCAACCCTACAAAAGATCGTCTCGTCAATTCCTGTAAACACTGACATCGTCGCATGGAAGCGGTCTTCTAGCCAAGGAACTTCATTTATTCCTCCAAGTTCAATTCACACCCAATAACCTTTTTGTATGGGAATTCGAAAAGCTATTCGAAGTTGGAATTAATGACGAGATGACTCTGCCACCAACTTGTATTGTTAATATTATTTTTTTTGTTATTAAACTTGTATGGGAATGGACTCGAGTGCCACCGCCGGTACTGTAGTGCGGGTCCCCGATCGACTTCGCTACAAAATGTTTTCCGCAAAACATTCAAAGTAGTAACAACCCAATAAAACAAATGAATAATTAGAAAAGCTGTTGGCATTTGGAATGACAATAATACTTTATGCGGTTTTATTATTATAATATTGTATTATTATTGATATTTATTCATTTCAATACATTTTCGCATTGGAGAACATTGGGCAACAAGATTGTTCCACATGATTATACATTTAATGTTTGACTTTAAATATGGTACATATCGAAGATTAAAATCATATTTGAATTTTGCCAAACCCCGTCATAGAAATTGTCCAGTTCTTACTTCTTTACCCTAATTTGATGAAATGGTGTTGTTACTTTGACAATATTAATTATTTTACAAAAGCCAATTGTTAATGCTGCGGTGGAGTTAGAATATCTTTTTGGAATTAATAAAGACGGGTGGCTCTGCTACCAACTTAATAACAAAATAGAAGGGTTTCAACGTAAAACTGGCCAAAAGAGTAATAATGACGATTACATCAGTGTATTTAATGCAGGTAGGAAAAAATAAACTTGTTAAATGCAAAACAAACATTTCTATTATAACTAGTGAATTTGTCCAATTGCTGTTAAATTCAGAAAATGTTAGACGACAAAATTTTGTACATTTAAAAAATGTTAATTTTTAACTAATTAACAGAATTAAATTAAGTAATTTTTGAAATTAAGTAATTATAATTGGTTTACTTGAATGGCTTTGTTGTTTTGTATTAATCATAACAGAGTAAACCTAATTTCTGTTAATATTTTATTTGTAATTAAAAATAATCATCTGGCATATAACATATTTAAATTAATTGTAATGGTTTGTACTCTTATTCAATTTGATTTTCAAAACAGACAAATTATGGGAATTGGTTGTTTTCTCTGCTGTTACTGTTATCGTGTTGCTCCATATTAAATTTACAGTAAAAGGGTTTCATAATAACCATAATAATAATAATAATAATAATAATAATAATAATAATAATAATAATAATAATAATAATAATAATAATAATAATAATAATAATAATAGTAATAATAATAATAATAATAATAGTATCAGTAATAACAATAATAATAGTAATAATAATAATAACATTAGTAATAACAATAATAATAGTATCAGTAAGAACAATAATAATAGTAAAAATAATAACAACAATATTAATAATAACAATAATAGTATTAGTAATAATAATAATAGTATTAGTAATAATAATAATAATAATAATAATGATAATAATAACAATTTTAATAGTATTAGTAATAATAATAATAATAATAATAATAATGATAATTAGTAATAACAATAATAATTTTAATAGTATTAGTAATAATAATAATAGTTATAATAATAATAATAATAATAACAATAATAATAATGATAGCGTTAGTAATAATAATAATAATAACAGTAATAATAGTATTAGTATTAAAAATAATAAGAGTAATAATAATAACAATAATAACAATACTAATAGTGTTGGTGTTAATAATAATAAAGATAGTAATAATAATAATAATATTAATAATAATAATAATAATAGTATTAGTAATATTAATAATAATAATAATAGGTTATTTGTAAAACAACCAAATATATTACGAACAGTTTTCATTCATATAAACCAAAAATTAATCGACATACTTAACATTGCATTTTCCATTGACAATGAAAAGTGAATTTTGGTTTGCCATAATTTCGTCGTTGACTGAAGTGCCATCCAAATATTGTTTCATCAAAAGCTTGAGCTGTTCATTTTCGTGTTGAACCGTGTCGTGTTCCTTTATCATTGCCAATCGTTCGAGCTGGACTTTGTTGAATCGACGCCAAAACATTTCGAGTGGTAAACAGCGTTTGAGCAACTTACAATAACAAGAATCATTTACAACTATTTATTAGACACTGATACAATTTCACCTATCGTAATTTTGACCAGCCCAAACGGCAGGAAAGGGATGGTTGTGTTAGTGTTACTACAATAATTTTAAAAATATCTACAATTAATAATTTAACAACTTTAATAAATAAATAAAACTGCATTTTTTCCAAAATAACAATTTTATTTCAATATATTGACTACTTTTTTTACTATCAGTAGATAATAAAAAGCTTATTTTCTATTGACACATTCACACTGAAACTATTTCTATTGATCGAAATGATAATCATAACATTTTGTAATCTTTTATAATTTGACGGTTGACAATTGCCCTCTTTACCTCATTATCCATTTTGATATTTCCCCCAAAATTCTGAATCTTCCTGATAACATTGATAAATAGAACCGAGGATCAAAAGGAGCTTTGCTCCAACTCAACTCATGTATCAACTTGTAACTTATAAACGTGGAACAGTTCGCTGTAAGCTGTTTTCTATTATAATTAACATTGTGTTTATTATTATTATTGTTATTGTTGTTGTTATTATTCTTATATAACATTAGTTGTTGCTGTGAGCAAAAACAATAAAAATTATTATTTTATTAATTTTTATTTTAATTGTAATTTTTTATATTGTTGTACATTTAAACAGTTTTAATACTATTTGAACTTTGTTTTAACGCGCATTTCTTCTGTGTATTTGAATTTATTACATGTTATTGTAACTGCAATTTTGTAAGTATTGTTGCATCCTGTTTTTCCTGTTGGTAAACAGTATTGGCCTAACAATATTTTAGATTATACAAGAGGTTTTTGATTAAAATTAGCTATGGATGTTGATAAATATCCGTATCAAGTTAAATTAAAAAAATTAAGGCCGATATCTCAGTGAGTTCTTACAAGCCACTTGTTACAAATAATAAACGTAATTTTTTATGATTTGCCTTGTTGGACCACGTACTTGGATGGATACTGTTTGAGACGACATTTGCACCGGAAACTGACATCTCTACATGCTTCTAAATATCGTCAACAATGGAGAAAGATTATGCGGGATGCTATTCAAACTTGGAATTAATAAAGAGGTACCTCTGCCTCTGTTTCTTGTTGTTTGCAATCCAAGTGACAACAATAATGTTCAAACATCTAATTTTTAATGACATGCTTTGATTACAATGTTAGAAAATGGATGTATTTAGTTGTTGTTGTGCGTATTTCCAATAAAATGTTCTAATATTATTATTTGCTACTATTTTCTCAATGCCATTCGTTCTTCAAATAAAAATCGCCTTGTCTACACGTGTTATTGTTCTACATTAAGAATTGAACAAAGTTTGATATAGATAAGTATATGATGAAATAGATTAAAAGCTTACTGCGGTTTGGGGGCTTGTATGATTTGTAAATCTTGACAGTTATGTTAATTGGACTATGTACTCCAATAAGGTCACTTACACACAACAAATTGAATGATTGAAGTTGGACTGACAATAATCGATCCACTGTGTCGCTATCTAACGGTCGTTTATCTGCTGCTCTCTACAACAACTTGACTGCTGCAGTTTGCAATTGCAACAAGTCTACTACAAAGCCGTTCGAAATTTGCACTAGTGTCGTCCGTCAAGGCTACTTGGCTGCTCCGATTTTGTTCAACTTTGCAATTGATACTGTATTTGCCAAGATTTCCGTACAAATGGAAGGTGTGTATGTTGGTACAACGTCTATTACCGACTTGAAATACGCTGATGATGCTGTACTTCTAGCTGAAAATAAAGTTCAGCTGAAGTGTGTATTGGATTTCTTTGTGACAGATCCCGGTGAATATGGTCTAAAGATCAACCTTAAAAAAAGAACAGTCATCATGTCGTTTCAAGCTCCTGATGCGAGAATTGCATTAAATGATATGTCTGAATTTTTCAATTTCTTCTGACAATTGTTCATCTAATAAAGTAAATAGTTGAATTTGTTTAGCTGCTGCTGCGTTTAGAAAACTTGCCAATTAACTTTGGCGACGTAAAAGCATCAATCCAAACACAAACGTATACCTTTTTTCTTTATTGGTTCAAATAGTACTTCTGTACGCAGCTGAAACCTGGACTCTTACAGGGTCAGAGAGGATAAAGTTCAACAAATTTGAAGCAAGATGTCTCAAATACATTTGTATCCTCCATACTAAGGGATCGGACAAATACAGATGATCTCCAATTGCACAATCTTCCATCATTGGTATCGCGACAACGAAAATGAACGCTAATTTGTACACGTTCTTCGTAGAAATCCTGATGCAATCTCGTCTACCATAACCTTGCCAATTGAAAGAAATGGAAAGGGGTTCAGAAACGTACTTGAAAGGATACTTTTTACGAACGACCTTCACGCTATTTTGGCCCGGACGTTTTCTTGAAAACAATCGATAAGTCGATGGACTGACATATCTATGAATGCTGTGCGACCTTGGACTTAATGAACAGATGATTCTGTTACTACTGGCATTTGTTGTTGTTGTTATTGTCTCGTTATTAGGTTTGTAAACAAAACCTTCGGTCAACAATTCTAAATGTCGTCTTGATTTAGACACATTTAGAGCAGCTTGGCATTCATAGGTTTACATATAATAAATGTATAAAATAGTACTTATTTTTATTTGTGTATTTATACTAGAGACATTATAATGAATGCCGTACATGTTGAAGTTCTGAATTTTCGTCAGCAAGAAGTGAATTATCGACCAGTTGTTCTTCCTCTTCCGTCAAACTGGATGCGTAAAATGGAGTTATTTTTTCTTTTTCTGTTTCGTATTTTCTGCATTTTTCGGCAAGGGTAACAATTTTTTCAGCTTTCAATAGAAGATCTTGAATCTGTAAAGTATATATAGAATACAATCCTAGGTATCAATGACAATAGAATAGTTTATCATGTTTGCAATACAAACAATTTCTATTATGCTTCACAGTAGGTGAGTAGACAAAGTATGAAAATATCCGATTAAAACACGATTTAGACAAGAATTCAAATTCAATTCCAAACGCAATTTTATTGAGGTTATTAAAGTACAAAATTCTACCACATAATAATAATATTAATGCTACTAAAAGTAAAACTACTTATTTTTCAATCTTTACTACTTTACATATTTTACGGGAAACATCTTTCAGCAGAGTACATCTTAGCGTAGCTAATCGTGGACATGCATTTGGTGCCACCGTTCGAATCGAGAGCTGCACCACTAGATTACTACATTATTCAATTATTTAGAGAAAGATACCTCAGTGATTTTTAATACCAAACGCTGTATTTTATATTTTATCGAATAATCCTCGCTTAATTTAAGTCATGCTTAAAAAGTCTCAATTTCCAATAACGGTGATATTCCCGACTGTTCCTCCCCCACGTGGTGCATCCTGGACTAGGTGCTGATAGACATCTAGGCTAATAATAACAGGGACCGAGTGCACTACGATACAACTAGGCTTCCGCTTTAGCGGGTGGGTGCAAGCATGCACCCAGAAAATTTAAAAGGTATCTTAAGATATACGTATACCATATGTAACCCTTGGGCTAAGGGAAATAACCCTGACAAGAAATAAGGCAGCCTCATTAATCCTTGCAAACAGTGGCAACGTTACAAGGATGCCGTCTACCAGCTAAGAAAATTCGTTATTTTTCTACGTTTGTTACGCTTACTAAGCTATCGAAGTTGATATGCCGAAGTTATATGCCGTATAAATGTGAAAAAAAATTACTGCTTCAATGCTTTAAGGAAAATAGTTTTTATCAAATAAACATTTGGCAAATGCAAACGGGATTCTGCTTTTGTGGGACTTAAACCAGTTTCAATCCTATTATCAATTTATCAATTTTAATACTTTGGAATAATTTTGTAAACGTGGTTACCTCTTTATTATTTCTGTTTGTAGAACATATCAAATCAATCGCCTCAAGTGGTTTCATAAGTAAGGTACAAAAATACCAAAGATTTTAAGTTAATTAATAGCAAAAAATAATAGCCAAAATCAGAATTACGTTTATTAGCCCAATATATATACCTCTAAAAGCACCCTGAGTTTATATCTGCATCCATCCACCGCACTACATTCGGTCCTTAATCTGTTACAACAACAACAAAGGTGGCATAGGATCCCAAATTCCTATACAAAAAGTTTGTTAGATGCAAATTGAACTTGGACGGGGGGTGGAAATAAATAAAGTTTTTTGCCTAGAAGACCGCTTCCTTTCCCATTCTATAAGAAACAAGGATTGAATTGATAAAAATATCCACTTACTAAAACATTTTTTTCAATAAAACAACCAACCAGTAGAAAATAATAAAATTTAAATTTAAAAATTACACGTTTTGTTGTATTTTCTGTTTGTAACGATAATTGAACCAGTTTTTGGTATTGATTTTCACGTAACTTGGAAATTTTACACTTTAAATTTTGAAAATATATTTTTAACTTTTCCTTTTCTTCACGCAGACGTTGATTTTTTTCATCAAATTCTTTCGAATTGCGAGACATGCGTTTCTTGATCTGGCCAATATTTTCACTAATTTTTTGCAATTTGCCCATTTGCATGTTGATTTCCAAAGCCGAACGTTCATCTTTGTTTTTCAAATTTTCGTACATTGACTTTTTTTCGTCAGTTGTGTTGGTGTAATGAGTCAAGGCAGTTTTAAATTCGGCCCAAAGTTGATTAACACGTGATTCGAGGGCAATCCGCAAGGCATGCTTTTCTTCTAGATTCTGCAAAATAGCAACAAACAACAACATAAATTGGTGGTATCTAGTCCAGGATGTGCACCACAAGAATGTAACAGTCAAAACATGAACATGACATATATATATATATATATATATATATATATATATATATATATATATATATATATATATATATATATATATATATATATATATAATATTAAAATGTACAATAAAAACAAACCTATTTTCAGAAACATTAAAAAAATATAAACAAATAATAATACTTATTATTATTATTACTATTAATATTTTTATAAACCCATTATATAATTTTTTAAATTGTAAATATTACATTATTATATATATTTACACCAACTTATATTTAAAAGTTATTAGCACAAAAAACAATATTTTACTTTTTATAAAACTAATAGTGACTTTGTCACCAACCACAATAGATAAAATATTTTGTTTTAATTATATATATACGCAAAATAGTTAGTGTAGTTATTAGAACAAATAAAATTTTAGATTTGTTATATAAAAGATTATTTACTTTATTTTTTAGTTCATCCTTAATGCTATGATTTTCAGTTTTACATTCGCTTTCTTTAAAAGTGTAAGTAGAATCTAATGCAATAAATATATCTTTCAAATCTGTTATTTGTTTTTCATACCGATCAATTATAAATTTTTCCTCTAAAATAAGAATGTTATTTAAATCGTAATAAATAATAATTTTACCATTGCTAAACTCCTCAATAAATTCTTCTAATTCAGAGTTGTAATCAGATTTTAAGTTAATCAGCCTTTGATTTTGTAATTCTAAAAGTTAATTAATAAAATAAAAGCTAATTAATTTTAAAATAGGCCAAAATTAAAAATATATTTACTAAATAAACTTGTGTTATAACAGTACAAAAATTGTTATTTAAGTAAACAGCACATTATATATATATACATTTTATTAGTTAAATTTTTCGCAAACAAAAATTATTAAATAATTAATATTTCCACAAAGTTATTATATTACAATTATTTATTGTTTTGCTTAAATTAAAAAAATATATTGAAAACAAAAAAGTAATTTTACATTAATAAATATACAATGAAACAAGCCACTTTAAGTAATAAGGTATATAAAATTATTTATAAAATAACAATTGTAACATAAATTTTACTAATACATTTGTATAAAAACTCATTGTATTTAAATTAATGCCTATAATTAAAAAATATTTAAATAAAATTAAGTTTTAATAAAGAACCTAATTTCACAAAAAAGTTAATATAATATAAAAATGTTATATTCTGCATATTTAAAAATAAATATTTTTAATAAATAATTAAACAAAATTAAAAATATAAAATGCTAAATTTAATTAAATAAATTAAATGTACTATTTTATTTACCAATTAAGTTGTCAACGTTTTGTAAATGTGATCTTAAGGAAATCATATATTGTTCTTCAGCTTCATTTAAATCTAACATTAAAGTTTTAATTATGCTTTCTTTGCTAAAAAATAACAATTTATAAAAATATATACCGATCTAAAATTCTTTCAAATGTTTGGGATAGAATTTCAACATCTTTTTTTAATTCTTCGGATTTTGATTGACGTATTATGGTTCGCCAATAATGCATTAATTTTAATTTATTTATTTTAGATATTTTTTCCTCATGTTCTAATTTCATCTATGAACTTGATTATTTAAAGTTAATTTATTACTTGAAGATAATTAGTAAGCATTGTTGTCTTTTTCGCTTTTTCTTCTTCTTCAGCTTGTCTTTGTTGTTCCAAATATATTGCTTTTTCCTCTTCTGTCATCTTTGCTAACTTTCCTCCTTTTCCTTTATTTTTCTTTGGAGGCATTGTTTATGACAGAAATTATAAGAATGTAAAATATTACAATATAGTAACCTGAGTAAGGTTAGTAAAATAAATTAATAAAACAAAATCTAAAAAAAAATATTAAAGATTATTAACAATAATTTAAATTAAAAAAAAAAATTATTTAATAATATTTTTAAGTTGCATAAAAAAATTACATTTTACAAATTTAATTAAAAATAACGGTTTTTTTACTCAGTATATTCTAAAAAACTGTTTAGTTAATTTTATTGTTAACAGTTTTAATTTAAAAAAATATTTAATGTAAAAGTAAAAAATTCCATATATATACGCAAAATTCCCTACTGATTTAAATTTGTTATTTATTATTTTCCACAATGGTTTTCGATTAACACTATCTAAAGCTTTCATAAAATCAAAAATAATTGACTGTAAGTAATTGTTGAAAGTCTTGACATTGTTCACTAGTATTACGGAGAATGAGTATATGCTTAATGTAATTTCTTCCTTTCCAAAAACCTGCTTGTCGTTCTCAAATGTGTTTATCTACCGCACTACTAAACGGTTTAAAATTACTTTCCAAAACATCTTACCAGAAACAGACAGTAAAGTTATTCCGCGCCAATTATTGCAATTGTTTAAATTTTTTATTTGAAAAAATAACAATTACTCCTTGTTGTTAATCATTTGAAACTTATTCATTGTGCTATATAACATTAAATAAATGAGCAAGCTCGCATACTACTTTTCACCTCCATGTATGGGTATCTCTGTGGTTACCTCGTCAAGTCCTTCTGCTTTATCATTCTTTAATTTTTTAATCGCATGGATCACTTTAGTTACAGAAATGTCATCAATACATGTTTCCAAATTTTAAATCACATTCATATTTTCATCGTTATTCAAATCTATAAGAGTATTTGCTATAGACTGATTAAGTTCCTCTAAAAAATGTTCTACCCATTTGGATGATTGCTCATTATTTATTAGAAGTAAACAACCATCTTTTACTTTAATTGGAATATTGGTATTTTTCCTTACTCCCGACAGTTGTTTGACAATTTTATACAGGGTTATGGAATTATTTTTTATTGTTGTCATATTTGCTTTTTTGTATTTGTTTTTTAACCAATCATACTTGTCTTTGCGGCAGCGTTTTTTAACCCGTTTATCTAAAATTTTATACTTATCATTAAATATTTTCTAAATAACGTAATTGTTAAATTAATTATTTTTAATTTTTTTTTTCTGAGATCTATTATACTCCAATATACTGATGAAATCCTTTGCTTTTGATAGAATCTCATCTCTTTCTAGTACACTTGTAATTGTTTTCTGAAACAATTTGCATTAATCTTTAGACGTTTTTACCATTTTCGGATTTAAAAAAATATTTTTAGCAAATCATAAAATTGGTTTTAAATATTTAACTGTTTAAGTTTCTCATATAAAAATAATGGAAGTAATTTTTTGTAGTTTTTATTCTCCTTAATTTTAAACGAGATTTTTAACAAGATTGTGATCAGAACCAACATCTGCACCGCGATATCACGTACATCTTGCAAAGAAAATTGTTATTTTGTGTTAATACAAATGTAACCAATCTTGTTTGCTGTTTTTCCGTTAGCAAAAACACTTGTTGTTTTTTATAAGCAAAAATGTGTTGCCAACACTCATTCCACAGTAAATGTAAGATTTCACTAAGATTTCGGTCCTCATTTTCTCTGATTTAAATTGATACAAATATTTATCAACATCCCCAGGTAATTTTAATAAAAAAAAGTTTGTATGATTTACAATATTGTTCTGTAATTTATTATTATCGAATAATTCAAATTAACATACCAATACTGTTTACCAACTGGAAAAACAGCACACAATAATACTTACAGAATCACAGACACGTTAGCACATAATAATTTTAAATACAAGAAAGCGCTTTTAAACAAAGTTTAAAAAAGTTAAATTTGTTTAAATGTATAATAATATAATAATTGTAATTAAAATAAACATTAATATTAACAATTTAAGATATTTCTTACTAACAGGAACAATGACTGTTTAGCGTCAACAGCCTATAACCATTATCATTTATGCTATTAGCATAGCCCTATGGTCCAACATTTGAGAAGTATCTAAATCTATCTTTGTTTAATTTTGCATTAAAATTACTAATCAATATTTTAATGTCTTTTCTTGGAACATTATTTAACAAATTTTGTTATTGATCGTAAAAGATATCTTTTTGGTCCTCCTCAATAGCCTTAATAGGGGCATAGACTTACACAATTGCTACTTTTGCAAATCTGGTCTTGAATTGGGCAGAAATAATACGGTCGCTATGGGCTTCCATTTAATGACAGTTTTAGTAGTATTTTTACTCAACATAATACCATCTCTTTGGATATAATGGTCTTCAAGTGCAGAACATAAAATTGATGTATGTCCACTTTTAAAATGTCCTCGACTTTTCCATCGCATTTCGTTGATACTCAAAATATCTAAGTTAAACAACTTGTTCTAACTGTCTATTACAAAATAGTGTGTGTACATTTCATGTTATAACATTGATTAAGATTTTGCCATTAAAAATTCTGCAAATTAAAGATTGAGCCTTTGTTCGGCTTCAACTCAACCCTGTCATCTGTATATGTGCAATCAACTCTTTGCCGTTGTTTGCCAGAATGATGTCTTTTTATTTAATTTTGTAACAATATAACTTTTTTTTTACTTTGTTACATTTATTTATATTTAGAGATAGTGACAAAACTGACTCCATATTGATCTACTATGATATTTAAGAATATTTAGAATATGTAGCATTTTTTAATAAACACCCTAGATAAAACTTTATCAAAATATATGTAAAATATTATTCGCGATAAAACATTATAATTTTAATATATAACAACATTTGTTCTAGCAAGAAATCATAATACCTCTGTTTATTAAAACTTAAAAACAAACACATGTAATTTATTAAAAAGATAATTTTATTAGTCAAAATACATTAATATATAAAGAAAAAGTTACAAACTTTATAATGTCAACAATTCAAGTAACATTCACTTGTATTTATAATTTTTGCCAGCCGTTTTAAATTTGAGACTATCAAGGTACCAATAAAATCCTTTAAAACTCAATTTTTTATAACATAAATAATATTCTCTATAAGTAATACGTTATTTTACAACTTGTTAACCTAGCCTTTAAAAACACAAAACAAAATTAATAATGTTTAAATCTGAGCTTTAGATAATAAAATGTACGAAGGTTGAGCTTGTACCCAATAAAGTTTTTGCAGTTCAAATAAATCAAACCTGTATTAAATGGTAAGGTATACTAAAAACACATTATTCGTTCTAAAGTGTATTCTGGAGCATGATTTTAGAGATTACCTAGCGCGATTACATTTTAAATAATGAGATCATGAGAGGAACTGACTCTTGTTCACTACATGACATCACTACAATTAGACAAAAAAATTGCTTAATCAAATTTTACGTTTATCAGCCGAAAGACAAGCAAGAACGGTTTTAGAATGGACGATCGAAAATGATAAAAGAAAGATTGGTAGACCACAGAAAACTTGGCTAAGAACTATTCGGAAAGATTTAATTGAAATGAATGTTTCATGGGGGATCAAATAAGTCGTTTGGCAAAATGTTCGAATAGATGGAAATTATGTTTCAAATTATAAGTAATTGTTATCTTATTACCCCATGCTTCTTTTTAAAGCGAAAAGGTCTTGTAACAATAATAATCGGTATGAAACAAGTGCAACATAGATTTATAATAATTCTAGTAAAAATCATCTAATTAATCCTAGATTTCAATGTTGTCAATAACGGCTAAAATATTATTTCAAGTACACATCGTCTAACTGATACAATTCCTATTAACAAATGGGTAAATGATTGTACGAATAAAAATGTTTCAAGACAATGAAGACAAAAGCACCAACATGTTATTACATATATTTATTAAAGTACAAAGAATATATTTAAATTAAAAATAACTCATACATCACAGTTTTGTAAATTTTGTTGCTACATTTACATATTATCCAGCCAAAAAAATGATAATTGGAAATTTTAATAATGAAAATTATTTACAACAAAAATATGTTGGACATCATCACAAAACGCACAAATTTGATCATTTTCTGTTTACATATTTTGCAATTTGATTGACTTCAATCCACAATTCAAACCTTGCGGGACATTGGGTAATTGTCGTTCTGTGATAAGCCGAACCCCAACCTTTGCCCAAACTTACGTGAACAAGTACAACATCATTGTTACAATTGTTTAAATTTAGACAATTTGTTTTGGTTCGAACATGACGTATTGATTTTAGGTCAAATATAGGAATTGAATATCCTGCCGGCACACGATATACAGGCCAATTGTCCAACTTATTCGAATGCTTCAAGACAAAATGGGGCGAAGAAACAAAAATGGGCATATTGAATTGGACAGCTTGATTGCTTAGCCATATCAAACCTTGATCGGTCAGTTGTAGGACAATTCCTTCAACACCGAGACAGTAGCACTGTTTCCAACTCGACAGTGAAGCATCAATTTCCAATTTCCAATTGTCTTGTCTATTCGATGGAAAGTGGGCCGAATCGAAATAGGTCCACAAAGGATGATGCAACGATTGGATTGCTTGATGGGCGACTTTTTGATGACACAAAATTTTGGACAAACACACGTATTTGGTGTTGGCCAACTTGAATGACGGCCTGTCGTAGACGAGAAATGTCGACGTGTAATTCAATTGGATTGGCTGATGGTCGGGATGTTTCAAGCCTTCCCAAAATGCCACGTTGGCCCAAATAAATGGCAGTTTGTCCGATTTATTCCAATCGACCGAATTCATGTCCAATTTGGCGTCTGAATTCGCATAGGGTTTGGCGTTGCAGTGGGGCGAAGTGAAAAGTGGCGCACATGATACTTGATCGAAAAAAGGCGAATTGGAATAAGACTTGGGGCTTTCGGGTTCGTAAATAAGTTTGTCTATAAAAAAATCGATTCATTGTATATAGAACAAAACTTTTGGAAATGGAATACTCATGATTGCAAAAATGTTCCATGCTATGCTTTTAACAATCAACTTTATATACTTATGGTATTATTATTATTATTACAAAATCATTTTGCTTTAAAATAAATATGGGGCAACAAAATGATTCCATGTGTTCGAACATTTTGCCAAAATGTTTGTTTAATTCCATGAGACATTCCGTTCAATTAAATCATTCCGAATGGTTGTCTAGCCCCTTTCTTTCTTTGCTATCATTAATTGTCCTATCTCAAGCAGTTTTTGCTGGTCTTTCTAATGGTGAAACTCATCAATGTTTTCAGATGTATAACACTTAATTGAAAAGCAAAAACAAACAGATAAAAATCTAAATTTACTGATGACAAGAGGATTCAAACTGCTTTTATCTAAAATGTGTAACCATACACGTCACTTTAGATAAGGCTGAACCTAACACAGCTAATTCTATAGCGCTATGTATCTTCATACATAGTTCTAGGTAGGAAATCACAAATTTGACCGCAGTTAAAAAAATATCATACACCATTTTTTTAATAAAATACCATATGTGTAATTATATATATATATATATATATATATATATATATATATATATATATATATATATATATATATATATGTACGTACCTAAACTGTCTCCAAAAGCGTTGTCATTAGAACTATACAACTCATTTTGACCATATATTTCTACCAATGTTTCCATATGCTTTTTGCAGTCAACATCATCGAAATGTTTTTCTAAACAGTCGGATACAACTATCAACGATTGATCAATGCTTCCCAGGCAAATCAAATCTAGATAAAATTGATAATTATATATACATTTTTTTAAATAAGAAAATTGCCAAATTGCATGATAACAAAATGATAGAACACAATGTAGCAATATTTTTTGCTGTTTCCCTATTTAACAACTTGTTAATTACAATACATTACTTAAAATGATATTTGATAAAACAAAGCAACTCAAATTATTTATTTTCAACATGACGATAGCATATATTTATTCTATTATATATGTTTTAATAATCATAACATTGCTAATAGGAGGGCCAATGCATTTTTTCGACTATAGTTTTATGTGGTGCAGTGTAAACTGGACGCGGTGCTCAAATTTTTGTCATTAAAGTTAATTTAAAACATTTATGTAACAATAAGTAATCAATGTGCACAGTGAAATCAAATGTTTACATTTAATTATTAATATTATGACAGTACATTTACAGGTATGTATATTCTACTGTACTCAATATACTTTCATGATATCTAATTATTATTATTACTACTACTACTACTACTACTACTACTACTACTATTACTACTGCTACTACTACTACTACTACTACTACCAATTGTAATGATAAAATAAGGTTACTTTTATGCACATTCCATATTGTTCCTTATTTCTATGTAATGTCAATTTCAAAAGTAAAACCATGTTAGACGGGCAAACATTTGTTTTAAAAAATTCGAATTTCAAAAACATAATTCACATGATTAGAATATTTCTACTTATATTTAACTTATTGACAGTGAATAAATATTAACGCAAGACTGAATCTTTGTAAATTATAAACTATTAAAAGCATCTACTTGATTTGACTGTAGCTTTAAACCAAATATGTATCAACGGTTATCATATAAACCGGTACATTTTATAATAGTACCTTGGCAGTTTAAATATGGCAACAAATACACACACACACATATGTATATCCATATATGCATAAACTGAACTGTGTACGTATAGACGCATGTACTATTAATGCTATTTTTATCACTAAAACAAATCAGGCGCCAAAGCCTTTTAATCCACAACAAAAATAAACCACCATATCTTTTTAAATATACCAAAAAATTGCATTGACGCCACATTGTTTGCTAAAACTGACCGCACAAGTTAAACACATTGAACGCACACTTTTGGCGTTTTAATGGGAGCCACATGTTGGCGACAGTGTAATGGAAAAAAGTACTTATTGGAAATTTAAAACATACGAAAAAATTGATGTGAGGTTATATGTTTTCTTTTGATAACAATTATTGACAATAGCTGTACTTAAAGTGTATATATTAGTGCGTTTAAAGTGTTTTTCCCCATGTATATATATATATATATATATATATATATATATATATATATATATATATATATATATATTATATAATAATTGTTTGCTAACAAAAACCTGAAAAAACACTGACATATGTATAAAAACACAATGAGGTTTAATTTATAATTTTGGCGCATTGGTAAATTGTAAAAAACTCAATGATAAATTGCCAACCACAAATTTGACATGATATACATTTTTGTAATTGGAAATAAAAAACGAGTGTCAATGAATTTGCATTGTCCATGCACAGACTGTGGTGACTAACAGCTGACACACAGGCGTAAACAATAGATTAATAATACATTTTGAAAAATGCACTTTCGTTGTAATATTCAAAATGAAAAAAACAACAATTAATTAAATGTTGGGTTGACAGAATAATTGTGTGAATTGGCTTATCTACGAATTAGAATCAGATAATTAATCAATTGCAACTTCCTAATGAATTCTGGTTGCATGCAATGACACGATTATTATTATTATTATTATTATTATTATTATTATTATTATTATTATTATTATTATTATTATTATTATTATTATTATCATTTTTATTTATGTTTTAATTGTTATTATTATTATTATTATTATTATTATTATTTTCATTTTAAAAAAAATTGTTATTGTTATTATTACTATTATTATTATTATTATTATTGTTATTATTATTATTACTATTATTATTATTATTTTTATTATTATTGTTATTATTATTATTATTATTATTATTATTATTATTATTATTATTATTATTATTATTATTATTATTATTATTTATTATTATTATTATTATTATTATTATTATTATTATTATTATTATTATTATTATTATTATTATTATTATTATCATTTTTATTTATTATTTATTGTTATTGTAATTGTTATTGTTCTTATTATTATTATTATTGTTAAGAAACAATTATAATTATTTTACTCTACATACACTTAACAACTTCAGCTTTTAAATAAATTGCTTTGAGTTTAAATCTAACGGCACAGCGCTCGAATTTGGACCTCGGTGGGCATGGGTTCTAAACATTCAAAGTAGCAAACATAAAATAATAAAAAAATACATAAATAAAATATATTGTCTTAGAAAACTTAATAATATTGTGATTCTTAAAAAATAAATACTTCAAGCTGTCTGCTGACTATTCGACAATAGTTTAAAATGTTAATTCAACTATTTTATGTAAAAGTAATGGTCATAAAATACAAAAATAATATCTGCACAATTTTGGTTTTATTTCTTAAAATGTTTAGTTAAAAATTCCTTTCGAGTAAGCAGGCGTTTATCAGAGCCAAATGACAGTCCAATTTCATCGTAGTCGGTTGAAAAAGGAGAAAGGTTTGAGTACAAGGTTACCCAATCTAGTCATTTCAAAAGAAACAAGAGTACACTACGACAAAAAAGTAAACGCAGCATAATTCCGATAAATAGATTTTCAATCTTTAAAGACAACCTTTTAATGGAACAATTTTCTTGCCCCATACTCTTCAGAAAGAAATATTTTGTTTTACATAAATAAGAATACGTATGCCGGGGGTGGTATAGCGGTACAGCGCTCGACTTGGACCTAAGTGGGCATGGGTTCGAATATCACTACCGGTCCATTAAATGCGGGCCCATATTCGGCTTTCCTAAAATGTCCACTGCTGAAAGATGTCTCTTGTAAAACATTCAAAGTAGCAAAAATAAATAAGTAAATAAATTACTAAATAAATTAATAATAATAAGTTAGGCTAGTAAACTTTGAATCCGTCTCTATTAGGATAAATACCCTGGGCTAGAATTCCCTCTCGACTTACATTATTCAAAAGTACAATATCAGTAATTTAAATTATAAATTTACTCATTTTTAATTAAAAATTGCTCACCACACCCTAACTACCTGTGTCATCCAATTGATAAAAATTGCCTACCAACTAAGTTCAATCAACGTTTTCAACTGCCAAATTACAAAATTTGTTTTACTTTTCTATTAATCACAATATTCGATTTTTAAATGTCGACAGGAATAGAAAAACATCTAGGCATATACAGACAAATGTTGGATCCACATTTATTATCCTTTATTGAAAAAGCTATAATAAATGCAACATTCTAAAATGTGACTCCTAATATATATATATACATAAATATATATATATATATATATATGAATTGGAGGAATATACGTTTATAATATCGTTGGTATAGTTAGGAGCTCATAGGCAATGGCACCACAATAATTGTTTAAAAACAAAAATGGGAAAAAATAAACAAATGGATGAATAGAACGAAATGACTCCCTTTGCAACAACAAATTGAAAATAAATCATGCATAAATTGACAAATGCAAACTCTTTGTAATTTGTATCCAATCTTTTTAAAAATAAAACAAAAGTAGATGAATGTCAATTTCGTTTGTTGAAAACTTTGTCCTGACCCCGTATATATTAATTTTTATTGTTACTACTTTATATGTTTTATATATATATATATATATATATATATATATATATATATATATATATATATATATATATAATCTTATTTCCAATAAGTCGCTATATAAATAATCTCAGACAGGTTGGCACAAAGTACAAACTAAACTAGAATGAATACAACATAAGTTGATGCCAGAGCCACCTCTTCATTAATTTTAAGTTCATACAGCAACTCGAATCCTTATACAAAGAGGTTGTCGGATGGGAATTAAACTTGGGGAGTAGATAAATAAAGTTTTTTACCTAGAAGACCGCTTTCTTGTAACGACGACTGAGTTCACAGGAATTGACGAAGCGATTTTCTTTAAAATTGACGTCAGTTGACAGATCCACAAGACTAACCGGCTACGTATGGCAAATGGATGACTTGAGATACCTATTCAGCATCTTGGGTGTATGCTAGCATCGGTTCACTAGACGGAAATCCATTGAAAGCCCAGTTGCACGGCTGTGCACTCAGTTTTTGCTGTTTTTAGTTTAAACGCCTGTTGGTACCTAGTCCAGGAAGCACTACATAGAGGATAAACAGTCCAGGAATATCATCATCATTGGAAATTGAGTCTTTGTAAGCATTACACAAGATTATTATCATCCTAAATTGGCAATAATGTGGGTGTTTGTGTTTTTATCTCTTTTTTTGAGTAAATAATTTCGGAAAATACAATCAAGCAAATGTTTGTTAAAGCCTTCATTTGTATCTAATTAGTCATAAGACGACCTGATTTAAGAGAAATCTAAATCAATGCCTGTAATAAGATTGTATGATGTGCATGTATAAATAAAATAAAACATAAACAAAAAATAGCTATAAAATATATGCTTTTTACTTAGTGCATTTAACAAAAAGTATTCTATATCTATAAAACGTTTGTTTGTCATTACTTGACAACTTAAAAACTGAACAATTGTAAAATACGTTTTCTAACTTCAATATTTTAGTATTGGTACCAAAAGCACTCTTAAGCAAGATTAATTTTAACGCAGGCAAACGTAGTAAGAATTAAATCTATGTACATCTAAGTACAAGCCTAGCAAATAGAGACCTGTGGCAAACTTCCACATAATGAAATTGACAAAAAAAAACCCATTTTCTTCAAGGATTTATAAAGTCTTGACCAAATCAGAAAAATGAAAAGTGGCAAGTCGGGATGTTAATGACTTGACAAATGCTCCATGTGATGCATCCTGAACTAAGTGCCAACAGGCATCTAGACTAATAACAGCAGGAACAGAGTGCACAGCGGTATAACTGTGCTTCCGCTACGACGGGTGGATACAAGTATGCGCTCAGAATACGTAAAAGGTATCTTAAGGTATAGGTATACCATATGTAGCTGTTGGGCTAAGGGAGATAACCCTGACAAAAAATCAGGCGGCCTCGGCAATCCTTGCAAACAGTAGCGCCGTCTACCACCCAAGAAACTTCGTTATTCTTCTATGTTTGTTATGCTTATCAAGTCATTGAAATTGATCGTTTTAATATGTCGTCCCAATATAGAAATAATGAAGAGCTGGCTATGTCACCAACCCCATTGAATGAGTTATCAAGTGACATTAACTGATAACCATTTCGAACACTATTTGACTTAATAATATGTGCAAATTGAAAAGCAAACATCGTATACATTGTTGAAAAATTGCAAATTTTCAAAAAACATGAAGTTGTTGAAATTTAAAATACCTTGGGCTGTTTTTATAGAATCAATTGAATCGTCAGGAATTATAACACGAGACCAGTGATATGGATTCAAACAAATTTGTTTTTGATCTGCATGTTTCTGCTTGCAAGGAATAATTTGTCTGTTAATTGAGGGGGAAAAATACATTAATACAAATTAACTGGAGAATAATTAACAAACAATGGTACATTATGACTATTATTGATAATAATAATAATAATAATAATAATGCTATTTTATTAAAAAATATACTGTGATACTTTTAAAGATTTAGACTCTTCGTTAATCAAAACCCAAAAATGTTCTTAGTACAAGAAAAAATTCAAACTGTAGAATAAAAATGCAATATCTACAATTAAATGTACAACACCCTTTATACCCTCCCACCCCATTGATGAAACTCACAAATTAATGGATTATTTTTTGAATTACCAGTAAAATCTCCCCCAATTGTTTACAGTAAACAGACAAATACGCATAAATAAATAAATAAATAAATAAATATTTTGCAATATTTAGCGATAAAGATAAACGCATTTGTATTATTGTACAAACAAATAATTCAAAACGTTCAGCTAAATAACCTCATTTATTATACGAACAGCTTTATCAACCATCAATTGTGCCGAGGTGGTTTAGCGGTACAGCGCTCGAATTCCACCACCGGCCCACGTTCGGCTTCGCTAAACAATGTCCACTGCTAAAAGATGCGTTTTCCCGTCAAACCATTCAAAGTGGTGCAAATAAATGGAATAAAAATAAACATTGTTTATATTGAATAGAAAATATTTTACAGTTATATTAATAATATTTATGTATCAAGTTATCAAGCAAACTTCTTACAAAAAAAATTGTATTTCAATTCAACTTAAAAACTAATAAATAATGTCAAGTTGATTTGAATTGTCACTTGGATTTTGTATAAACACAATTTCTAATTTTGTAAAATCCCCCAAAAAATACTTTTTCTATCCCAACACACAATGACGTTTTCAAATTTTTACAAAATACATCTATCTATTTACAGTTAAAGCATTGGATTAACTTTATAATTTCAAATAATAATATATTGAAAGTCGCACGACGTTAGTCACAACATATAAATATTTTCGTATGTATATACAAAAGATTGTTTAAAAAATATATAATTATTTTCTGTATATATAAGCACCAAAGTTTTATATTGTGACCGACGAAATTATGCAAAAGTAAATTCATCTCGAACCTTACGTCTTGTAATAAATCCATCGCCTTGATCTACTTATTCAATTGAAATTGAAAAAACCCGTTTGTCACTGCATTGAAGTTAGCTTGGTCGTACTGTTTGTGTTTGTGTATGCTTGTGAGTTGCACTAACTTAAATGTCAGTTGTATATATATATATATGACTGATGAGAATATATGAAATGAATTCATCTTACAGTTTACGTCTTCTTATATTTAAAAGAGAACCCCCATGCTTAAAATTGTTCCTAATTTTCCATCATTAGTTTGCCATATCTTCTAACTTAAAAATAGTATTTTAATGCATGTTGAATTAAAAGTGAAACAAGTAGACGCAAACTTATAACTTTCCAAAGTATCTTTAAGCAATTTTTAAAAAGAACTCAACTATTTAAATTAAATTACTTTGTTTTCTTGTTCAACAACAATATATACAAGCTGATTTCTTTTAAAAATATAAATTACCAATTATTAACACTAATAATAATAATAATAATAATAATAATAATAATAATAGCGGTACAGCACTGGATTTGGACCTGGGTGGGCATGTGTTCAAATTCCACCACCGGCACTTAAATGCGGGTCCACATTTGGCTTCGCTAAAATGTCCTCTACTGAAAAATGCGTTTCCCGTAAAACATTCAAAATAACAAACACTAAAAATAAATAAATAAATAATTTATTTTTACTATTTTGAATATTATAAGGGGAAATATCTTTCAGCAGTGGACATTTTAGCGAAGCCGAACGGGGATCCGCATTTAGTGTCAGTGGTGGGATTCGAACCCATGCCTACCCAGGTTCAAGCTGAGCACTCTACCGCTGGGCCACCCCGGCACTAATAATAGTAACAATAATAATAATAATTATTATTATTATTAATATTACTAAATATTGTAAGGTGTGGATGTTAATACCAACTGTCTCGTATCCAATATACTCATCCTTTTTTACAGCGTAAAATTATTTTTATTGGAAAAACCATTTGTAACAACAGAATCAAATATTGACACAAAAAATAACTGGAGACGCCATAAACTAAAATTTAACGAGGACAAAATACATTCAAGATAAACTCAATTCCATGTTGTATAAATTCAGCGCCTACCCGAAAAAAAAATAGTTGAACGTTGGAAAAAAAATGAATAAATTCATCGGGCGCCTGTGTAATACATTTTGTAAAATCTATCATCATAAAATTGAAATTTTAAACTAACTAAAGGACAAAATTGTTTATTTAGCAATCTAAATTGCGTCGTTTGCCGAGTCGAAAACGTACACATGTTACGCTAATATTTACGATAATAATTATAATTATAAAAAAACATATATATATATATATATATAAAGCAAAATATACAGCCAAATAAATGGCGATATTTGGACAGGCAGTCAGTTGCGACAGAAACGTTGGGAAAAAGGAAAAAACAAAATTGTATGCAGTTTTTGCATAAAATTTAATTGCAACAATAAAAACAGGAATAAAAACAATTGTATACTATATATATATATATATTGTGTAGGTGTGTCTGTATGTATGGAAATGCAAAGTATTTACATTTCCATAAATTGTTGGGTTAAATTATGCAAAGGGTGTGGATTGAAATAGTTGGTCAAGATATTTAATTTGGCGGCAGACTATGCTGTACAGGCTGTCAACAATATGGCGCCAACTGTAGGATATGGTATGTTGTCGCCATTATCATAGTTATTGACTATTTATGTGCATAGATGAATTTACTGAGTGTTAAGCATATATATATATATATATATATATATATATATATAAACCTGTCAAAACAGTAGCCTATAAATATGTATGTTATTTTAGTTCTAGCAGTAAAATCATCAAACGTATATAATTGTGTACATATGCAAATGTACACTGAGGTAATTTGTTATACAAACATTCAGATCATCATAATAACAATTAAAAAAAATATTTATTTATTATTAATATTATGATGGTTAAACATATTTCTTCATAGTATACCTATTGATGCTATACTATTATTGTGTTAGGGTGGCCTAGCGGTGCATCACTGCACTTGGAACTGGTGGACATGTGTTCGAATCCCACCACCGGCACTAAGTGCGGGCCCACGTTCGGCTACGCTAAAATATTCACTGCTGAAAGGCATGTTTCCTGTAAAATACTTAAATTAGTAAAAATTATATATATATATATATATATATATATATATATATATATATATATATATATATATATAATAAAAGTAATGAACTACAAATTTTAAGACTTTTTAATTTTTTAAAAAGTTGTACCATTTGTAGCAATAAACTAGTTACAACTTAAAGTATTACTTTATGGCGTATTTTAAATAGTTTTAATTTATAACAATATTTTGATAAATTTGTACTTATTATATAACACAAAATTCCATCTCTACCTGTGTTAGATATTAATAATTCTGACTTAATAATGTTAAATAATGATTTTATCGTAGTTGAAATAATTTTTTAATATTGCTACTGTGGATGTTTTTACAGGAACCGCATCTTTTAGCAAGTGGACATTTTAACATATGTTGCCGGTAATGAGGATCAAACTTATGGCTATCCAAGTATTGCTAAAACACAAAAATTTTTAATTTAAAATATATTAACATATTTCTATCACTATTTTTAATAAAGTTAATTTATTTTGCTTAAAACTGTAATCAGGTTTTTAATTCAACTCATTGGCTCCCTCTGTTGAACCATTAAATTGTCACTAATTCGCTAAAATGTAACAGTATTTTAATACAAATAACATTTGCAATACAAGTAATCAATCATTTTAATAAAGGTTAATTAAAACTAAAAAAACAACAAATTATTAGTTTTTATTAAAATAAGTACGATTGTAAAATACATACTATTCATATTTTTATATTTTTACATTTAAAGTATACTTTTGCTAAAATATTTAAGCCAACATTAAAATCATAACTATTTATATAAATATATCAAACATTTATTATTATTATTATTATTAATAGTAATAATAATAATAATAATAATAATAATAATAATAATAATAATAATAGTGGTAATAGCCTATTATTATTATTATTATTATTATTATTATTATTATTATTATTACTATTATTATTATCAGCTTAACAATTCAAAACATTATCAAAAATACAATAATAATTACAACAAAACAATTCTATAAAACTCCTCAAAAAGACTATTCCCTTTTATAAAAATATAAAATATTTTATTTTACGTGTTCTTTAATAATAAAAATTGCTTAACAATAAATACTATAATAAAAGTAAATAGAGCATTAGTGAATACACAAAATTATTTTTTATCATTAGCATAAGGAACAAAATGATATCAAATTATACAACAATCGCAAAAATAAACCTTTTAATTAGTTTAAATTAATAAATGCATTTCTAATACAATTATAAAAAGCTTCGTAAATTCCTCAATCCATCCAAACGTTATATTAAAAAAATAAAATGTAGTAAAAGTAATAATATAAATTTTAAAGGTAAATACTATGTTTTATAGGTATTTTTATACTAAATACAACTAAAGTTAGTTAAACTCAATTATATATACGATTTTGTTATTAATAACATATATCTACTTCTTAAAACCTGTATGTTTTAAAAAATTCTAAATGTCATAATTGTAAACGTAAATATTAGATTGAAATACCCATTAATACTTCAAAATTTTAATAATAAATACATGTTTATTTGTAACAGCACAACTAGTTATTCTGCTATAACAATACAATTTATTTATAAAAATCTTAAAAGATAAATTATAAATATATTTTTTGCTAAAATATTGTTATTATTATGTAAAATAATAAATGTTTTACATTTAATAAAAAATCTTTTCAAATAGTTTTATTTTTTGTAATTTGTTAAAAAAGAAAATTAGTTTTTAAATAAACAAACACAAATATCGATAATTTTTACAAATAATAATTTACAATTTCTAAAAAAAATGTTAATGTTTTAGATTAAATGTAATAATACAATTACAAAAATACAATTTTTAAAATTTATTAATAAAGAATTATGTATACAGCAAATAAAATTATCATATACATATATTGAAAACCATTAAAATTGTAAATATAATTCATAGTAGTAACTGTTAATTTTAATTATAAAAGTGTTAAAACATTAGATTGTTTATAATGCAAATTTAAATTATGTAAAATTAATAATAAACGTATAATTACATACCTGAGCCATTCGCCTGATTTTAAGTCTGACCATCTCCAAGCTTTGCAAACCACTAATAATAAATCTATGCACACAGTAGGAGACACATCACACATTATGTTTAAAATATTTTCGATATTTTTATTTTGCGTTAATATTGATTTTTCACATAAAAATGAGCAATTGATATGTCCTTTTTTAATGCATTTTGTATGTCGATTGAAAATTTGTTTTTTGAAATTCATTTTTCTATAATGCACATATTTTCCCTTGTAATTCACTAATACTTTACTGTATTTGTATTTTTGTTGCAATTTAAAATAAGTTTTTAAAATTTTGTTCAAAGATAAATAGACACAATTATTGTCAATAATTTTTAAGAAGTTCATGTCACGAACAATAAAATAAATATTGTTTTTCAAAATGTATTTGTATTTATTAGCTGCATTTAAAACAGAATCCAAAATCAATATATATTGTGGTGATAAAGCATAAAGCACAAAATAAATTATTTCAGATATTTTCAATTCAACATCATTACTATTACAATCATGTAAATTAAAATATTTTTTTCTACGTAAAAAATGTGTATTAACGTTTAAAAAATTATTTTTACAATAATATAAAAAATTTTGTAAATGATTTATACTAATATTAATAAAACGATTGGATATACTATGTTCATAAAACAAAACTAATTTACTGAGATCTTCATTAAAATGTACAACATTTAATTTTAAAAAATTAAAATAATTGTTTAAAACAAAATTTTGAATTAAAAAGTCAAATTTAACAGCAGGGACAGTTAGTACATCAGACGAAATTTGGGAAATAATACGTTTACGTGCAGGTTTTGAACGTGTAATGTTTAAAAAATTACAAATCATTTTTTAAAAACAAATAAATTATTTTATTTTCTACATTTAATTATAAAATAAACACTCATTGTTTTTATATTATATACTAATTTTAGCACAAATCATGCATACAATTTACCGCCGTCCAAAATCTAAACGTACTTAATGTTAAACATTAATTAAATAAAACAAAATCTGTATAACATAAAACTATCTTAAAAAATATTTATTAAATATAAAATAATTTAATTAATTATTTTTTAAATTTATATATTTACTTTAATAAATAGTTTAAAAAATTATTCTAAAATAATTTGTTATCTCCAATTATTTTTTCGTAAAAATAAATATTAAAAATTTTAAATAATGTAAAGTATTAATACTTGTTTTATATTAAATTATATATAACATGTATTTTCAATTAATTGATTAATTATTTTAATAATAAAAGTACACAAAAAAAATAATTTAATAACATTTTGAATCGGTCCGATACGCTTTCGTGGCGTTACTGATCAAAAGTTGCTTGTTTTTATGCTTGTTCAACGTATTATGTTTTCGGTGTTTTGTGGTGTAAATTGTTTTTGTCTTTGTGTATTTTTTTGTGCAATTGTGCAATCTATGTTGCTTAATTGTCTGTTCCTGTACGATCTGTTTTATATATCGTGCTTAATTATTTTTAACATTTAAAATTGTTTATCACTCTATTTTACATTGTGATATTTTGTATATCATTTTTGCTACATTCTTATCAGGTTTTATTTATTAAGATGACAGATATTCAGTGTTTTTTTTTGTAGCCGGCAGGGTTGTAGTAAGTCAGTAAAGACAGGTATGTTTTGTTCCAATTGTCATCTTTGGTTTCACAAAAAATGTACAAGGCTGTTTTTACCACGATCTTGCAAATGGTAATGTTGAGTTTATCTGTATGAATTATTTATGGCTTAGTAATCATTCATTTTTTGCTTCCACATTTGATGCTAAACTAGATGAGTTTATCAATATGGTTAGAGTTAACTGCTAGTAATTTAGTACTCAAGAAGTCTGTAGAGGAGCTTCTAAGCTTGTAAAGTGCTCTTACTATTAGCTTCGATGAAAATACGGGAAAGATTTTATTTTAAAGGCTTCTATTACTAAGCTTATCTCAGTAGTGAACAGCATTTCTCCTTCCCAGTCACGAATGAAATTTTATGTTCTTCCCAAGAAGGGATTTTGTCCGCTCTTAAACAACACATAAGTCTGCATTAACTTACAAAAATGTAGTCACTGATGCTATCAAGGCCTGTTATCCATTTACTACAAGTTTTAAGGTAACACGTATCACTTGCAATCGACCTCATAATTCCCCTCTTATAATTGTTACTTGCGATTCCACTGATACGGTAGCAGAAATTCTTAGTAATTGGTCTTTAGTGCGTTTCTTTTTTCCCAAATTCTGATTACACAAAAATCATCCTACCGCAGATAAGAAGAGCAGTTACGCCAATTATACATGTCCTAAATTTTTGCCCATTTTTTAAATTAAATTAGCTCCTATTAGATTAGTTAATAACTCTTGTACCTTCAAAATATAGAATTTTCCCTCAACGCCTTGGAGTCAGCCCCCGTTCGTCCACAAACTACGCATGCTCACCCTATTACTTCTCCATCCCATCAATAAACTTGATGAAATTAAAGCATTGGTTGCTCTTGATTCTTCACATATATTAGGGTTTTCTGAAATTTGACTTTTTGATGATATTTTAGATAGCGAAATTGCTATTCCTGGTTATATTCTTGTTCTAATAGAAGTAACTTCTGTTTTATGTTAAAATGGACTTAAAATTCTCTGTGATTACCTTTTCCTTACTTAGGGAACTAGCCGGGTATAGTTTTCTTCAGTTAGCAATTAATTTATCTGCTGAGGCGCATATTCTTTTCTTACAAAAAAACTAATGTGGAATTAGAACACGTTTACTCTGCTTCCTATAAATATTCTTTCTTCTTGGACGATTTCAATAGCCTTTTAATTAACTGGCATTCCTTATCTTATTCTACTAATTTATTCGATGCCCAGCACCCCAGTTTAGCATTAATATTGCTTATATTCAATATGTTACTGCTCCTATCAGATTCCAATCTGAATGTACGCCTTTTTGCTTAGATTTTATCTTCACAAATTCCTCCTTTTTAATCAATTGTGCCAAATATTTGCCTGCTTTCGGAAAGAGTGACTACTTTTTCCTATCTTTCACTGTTCATTTGCCATCTTCTATCGACCTGGTACCTAAACCTGGAATCAAGTTAATCCGGATTTTTGCAAAACTAATTTTTTTGGGTTACGTAACTTCCTTAATCAAGCTGATTGGAACTACCGGTTGAGAATAGTGTTTATACTCATTATTTTCATTTTACTTAAATCATTGCTAAAGGTATTAATAAATGTATTCCCTTTAGCTACCTTATCTATTTTAAGTTCAAAGTTCCCGTTTTTTAACGCGCTGCATTCAGAAGCGCAATGCGGTTTGTTATAAAAAGAAAGTGACTCGGATTTCAGGTTTCCATTATACTTATTTAGATTTACGTAATAACAGTGTAGCGCTAGTTTGAGCCTTTAACAATAAGCAACTCTAAAAATTATTGTTGAAATCAAATATTAATAAAAGTGTTTTATTTAAGTTTATAAAACGTCAAAAATACTGCGGCGTTTTCCTGCCATGTTTAAAAAATAACAAAGGTTTTTTCTTCCCTCTTTTTGAGGTGTGTGCACCTTTTAGCTCTTATTTTAAGTCAGTCTATACTACAGACAACCCCTGTTCTTCAATTACAAATAGACCCTTTCTTTCATTGAGCACATTGTTATTGTTTAAATGAAATATTTAAAAATGTTATTAATTTTTATTTTAATTACAATTTTATATTGTACATTTAAACACTTTGACTTTGTTTGAACCTTGTTGTGAAGCGTCTTTTTTGTATTTGAATGCATCACGTTTGTTGTTAACGTGACTGTGGTTCTGTAAGTATATTGTATCCTGTTTTCCTGTTGGTAAGCAGTATTGGTATGTAATTTGAATTATTTTCTAATAATATATTACGAAACGATAATTTAGATCACACAAAAGCTTATTTGATTGAAATTAGCTGGGGTGCTGATAATGATCCGTATCAAGTTAAATCAAAGGAAATCAGGGCCGAGATCTCAGTGAAATCTTACACACTTATCATATTACTATCTCTTTGGTGCTACGTCAGTTTACTAGACTTAAATCAACCTCTAGTGGATTTAGTGGCATTTATTCACGTGCCCGAAAGAATATGTTAACATTATTGATCCTATATTAGTTAATATTTTTAACCATTCTATCAGTATTGGGGCTCTACCTAATGTTTGGAAGTAGGCTTTTATTAGACCTATTTATAAATATGATAACAAATACTCCCCCAATAAGTTATAGGTCAATTAGTATCCTATCTGCTCCTAGTAAAGTTATAGAAAGACCCATCAAGCAACATTTAATAGACTTACTTATTAAAAATAAGTTGATTTATGCCACTGAGATCCTGTCTCTCCAACTTATTATCATATGCAGTCTTACGTCCATTTTTAATCAAGGACTTTCAGTAGATGCTATCTATTTTGATTTCGCCAAGATTTTCGATAAGGTTCCACACCAGTTATAACTAAAGAAACTTACTTCCTTTGGTATTTCAGATTCCCTTCACTTATAGATCAAAAAATTTCTACTCAACCGTAGTTTTAGTGTTAAACTTGGAAGTGATACTTCTCCCTGGTGTGACATTAGTTCAGGAGTTTCTTAAGGTTCGGTTCTGGGTCTTTTCTTATTTATTTTCTTTATTAATGATCTACTTGCAGTTACTCATTCGATGTAAAAACTTGGGATTCTAACCCTGAATTACTGCAATCTGACATTCAGAATATATACAATTGTTCTTTTGATAATGGGCTTCCGCTAAACTGGTTTAAATGTTTTTATTTACCAATTGGTAAATCCACTAATAATAGTTATTATGTGCCTTTGCCAAATTCCCCGTCTATATTAAAGGTGCATACTACCAAGGAGTGATATTCAACTCTTCTCTCCAGTTCTCGGCGCATTATTTTAAGGCTTCCCAGATGTATATTTGTCTTATGCATTTTTTAGACGGAATTTTAGTAGAGTTTCTCCTAATTCAGCCCGGTTTTTTATTTTTTTTATTTTAATGTTTGCTACTTTGAATGTTTTACGAAAAACATCTTTCAGCAGTGGACATTTTAGCAAAGCCGAACTTGGGCCCGCTTTTTAGTGCCGTTGATGGGATTCGAAGCCATGCCCATCGAGGTCCGAATTTGAGCGCTGTACCGCTAGACCATCCAGGCACACCGCTAGACCTCACCTCTATGTTAAAATAAGATTTAATATTGTTAGAAAAAGGTCAAAGAAAGTTCACAAGATTTCCTAGGGCTTTCGAGCACATCCGTTGTAGAGATAGGTTGTTTAGTCGTAAGCTTTTTCCTTTGGAAAATAGGAGACTCCGAGGCGATCTAATTTTGACTCATTACACCCCTACTTCACCAAATCAGATGATGGTCGTAGGGAACATATTTTCAAGTTGCGTAAGCCCAGGGTATGCACCAAGGTTAGACAGCACTATTTTTCCATCGGGTCGTCTCTGCTTGAAATAGCCTTTACACCCATTTTATTAATACTCCTAGTCTCCGTATTTTGAAACAAACCTATGGCAAGTTTGCTCTCAATAATTACGTTTAATACTTTTCACCTATGTGTTTGGCTCCTTTATGCCCTTCTATTGTTGTTTTATTATTTTTTTAATTATACGTTTCCATTCGTTTATTCCCTAATATTTAATATTTATAAACCGAGAATCACAAGGAATTTCTCCTATTTAACTTGTGTATCAACCTGCAAACTGCAACATTAACAATTGTTTAAAAACTAAAATTTTTGTTTCAGTTTAAAGTACTAGTGTGCTATCATTTTTAATCTAACTTATGTTTATTTATTTAACATAAAAAATTATGGAGAACAATTAAATTCATTTAAAAATTTATGGGAAATGTAGATAAATTTTGAAAAAATAACTATATTAAAACATTCGAAGTAGCAAACATAAAATTAAAAAATAAATAAAATAATGTATTGTAGTTGGAATTAAATTTTATAAATAAAATTTAAACTAAATTAAAAAGTTTAATTAAACGTTAATAGAAATTACATCAAAAAAGTTAAATAAAACAGTCACTGTTTAATACAAATTAAATAAAAAATAAGAAAAAGGTTAACTTAAAAAGAAGCATAACTTGAAATAGAACATGCAAACAATTGAACTTAATACACTACTTATATACTCATTAAAGTTTCAAATTATTCTACTCAAACAATCTAATCCAGTCAAGTAAAAACCGAACATTGTACAAATAATTTATATAACAGATCTTTTCCTCTACAATGGTTAATATATATATATATATATATATACGAAAAAATAAATTAACAAATAATAATAATCAAACAATTTTATGTTCACTTTCGGGATGATGTGTATATTCGTAGTCCAAATGCACAAAAGCTCTTTCAATAGACTGTAAACGTTCTAATTGTTTCTGAAGACCTTCACCAATGTCGTGTGCTTCTTTCAAATACATCGATCTTGGAAGAACAATATCAACCTAAACAAAATTTTGAAACAAATTTTATAATCTACATCTACGCACATTTATATATATATATACGTATGTGTGTGCCGGAGTGGTCTAGCAGTACTGGGCTCGATCTTGGATCTGAGTGGACATGGATTCGAATTCCACCACCGGCACTAAAATGCGAGCCTACGTTCGGCTTCGCTAAAAGACGCGTTTCTTGTAAAATATTCAAAGTAGCACACACGCATACACATATATACAGTAGGCAACGTATTTCATTCCAGTTAATTTTTTTTAATATTTTTGTTTGTAAAATTAATTTTTTGCGAATAATATTAAATGTATATATATATATATATATATATATATATATATATTAGTAAAGTATTATCTAAGGTACTTATTAATAAGCGTTAGATATGTCTAAGATAAGTACCAAGTGCTACATATATTTCAATATCATAGTAGGTCAACATTGGATTCACTTATGTCAGTATCTGTACGTTGAATCTTTAACATGAAACGTCTTCCAGCAGTGAACACTTTAGCAAAGCTAAACGTAGACCCACATTTAGTACCGGTAGTGAAATTTGAAACTATTCAAAGTAGCACACACATATATATATATATATAAACTCAAAAAAATAACTTAATGATTACGACTCTGGCATCTGATTGACCTAAAAATTATTCTAACTACTGTACACTATCGCACATTATTGTAGTTTATGAACTAGTCCAATAAACTAAATTACCTACAATATAATTGTTCCAATACCAATGTATACCCAAGTATCCAAAATAATGATACCAAATTATGGCAATGCGTTAAGCTTATACTTAAAAACAAAAACGCACGTTTTGTCACTGAAAAATATGCTAATTAAATCTATCTCACTATTTAAAATATGTTAACATCTTTATTTATAATAGTAATAATAATAAAATAATCCCACCAATAAATGCTGGCCCACATTCGGCTTTGCTAAAATGTCCACTGCTAAAGATGTGTTTCCCGTAAAACATAAAAATAAATACAAAATCCAACATTTAAAAAAATATTATCAGGTCGTTACAAAAAAGTAATGGCCATTTGAAGTACTGGGTTTTAAAACGTCATTTTAATACATAATTTGTAGTTCATTTTGGGTAAAGTTTGGTTTATATACTAAGTAATGTGTGTTCAGTAATAATTTGTAATTTATTTTCAGCAAAAAAATATTTTTGAGAATCAAAAACTTAGAAGATTTGAAGTTTGCTCAACGCTTTGTGTGCGTAACACCAATGATCCCTTTCTTGACCGAATTGTCACTTGTGACGAAAAGTAGATCCTTCATGATAATTGTAAACGATCTGGTCAATGGCTTGATTGTGATGAGTCTCCCAAACACTTACCCAAGCCAAAATTGCATCAGCAAAAGATTATGATTACAGTTTGGTGGTCTGCAATCGGTGTTATCTACTACAGCTTCTTGGAAACAGATCAGAGTATTGAGGGCCTTGTATACTTCAAAAATATTTTTTAGTTAAAAATAAATTACAAATTATTACTGAGCACAAATTACTTAGTATATAAACCAAAATTTGCCCAAAATAAACTACAAATTATGTATTAAAATGACGTTTCAAAACCCAGTACTTCAAATAGCCATTATTTTTGTAACGACCTAATATGTAGACTTGAAACCATACCTTTGTCAATTTCAGATTAAAGTTATGAGCAATTGATACAGAACCTGTATTTCTTTTTTTTTTTTAATTATTTTTTTTATTTATATCTGATTAATGATGATTTCCTAATGACCCTAAATATAGTTCAATTTATACTGCTGACAAGGGGATAATTCCTTTTACTGAATCTTCAATGGATCCTGACAAACTTACAAAGTTCAATAGTTTGTAGAAGATTAATTGATCCTTAATAAAGAATAAAATTTTTAAAATGTTTTAATAATTTGGAATTGTATTTTTATATGTTAAAGTCAGACTCGTAAAAGCAATGTCAGTCTTTCATAGACTCAAATCAATATTATCATGTTCTTCCATCCGCCTAAAAATAAAACTTCGTTTGCACGCATCAGTCATTCCTACGGCAATATATGGGGAGTGAAACGTAAAAGCGGACAAACAAGATTGATAAGATGATGGATGTTTTTCATCGCTGCTGTCTTAGAAGTATTTTAAAGATTACCTGGCGCAATCACATTTCAAATGATGAGATCATGAAAAGAACAGACTCTCGTTCACTCCATGACGTCATTGCAATTAGACGAAAAAAATTATTTGGTTAAATTCTACGTTTACTACCCGAAAAACTAGCAAGAACGGTTTCGGAATGGACGATTGAAGATGGTAAAAGAAAGGTTGGGGTAAATCACAGAAAACTTGGCTAAATAATTTTTGGGAAGATCTAATTGAAACGAACGTTTCATGAGATCAAAATATTAGAATACATGAAAAACATTTGTTGTCTCGTGTTCTTTTGCTGTAACTGTTATCTTATTATCCCATGCTTATTTTTAAAGCAATAGGGTTTTGTAATATATATATATATATATATATATATATATATATATATATATATATTAACATATAATATTTTATTTCATTTTGTTCCCATTATTTGTAGTACTTTTTTTTAATTTTCTGAAAAACCGAAATTGATATTAAAACCAGACTTGGAAAGGCAATGTCAGTCTTCCATAGATTTAAATCAATATAGTTATGTTCTTCCATCCGCCTAAAAACAAAACTTCGTTTGTATGCATCAATCATCATTTCTACAGTAATATATGGGAGTAAAACGTGGAAGCAAACAGACAAGATTGATAAGATAGTGAATGTTTTTCATCGCCGGTGTCTTAGAAATATTTTAAAGATTATCTGGCGCGAGCACATTTCAAATGATGAGACGGTAAGAACTGACTCTTGTTCACTACATGAAATCATTACAATTAGACAAAGAAAATTATTTAGTCAAATTCTACTTTTACCGCCCGAAAGACCAGCAAAAACAGTTTTGGAATGGACAATTGTAAAAGGTAAAAGAAAGGTTGGTAAACCACAGAAAACTTGACCAAGAACTGTTCGGAAGAATCTAGTTAAAATGAATGTTTCATGGGATCAAGCAAAACGTTTGGTAGAATGTTCGAATATATGGAAACATTTTGTTGTCTCATGTTCTCTTTGAATTACGAAACTTTGTTGTTGTTGTTGTTATTTTTTACTGTAATTGTTGTCTTACTGCCCCATGCTCACTTTTTAAAGCAAAAAAGGTTTGCAATAATCAAAATAATAATAAAATATTCTTTAAATTATAGATTCAACATTTTAAAATTAAAAAAACTTTAATAATATTTACATTACAAATAATGTTAAAATATACAGTTCAATGTTTATACACTAAGCATCACATTGTTATAAATAGATATCACTTTTCCATAACATCTTCAACAACTTTTGCACATGACAAAAATGTTATGTTAGTACAATCCTTATTAACGTTTTTGCCAACTTCAAATTGACTGATTTTCTTTTCTTTTGCCTAATTATACAAATTAAATATTTATTTGAACTAATTTGGACATCCTACAGCATAATGTAACTGTGTCTTATTATAGTAATTTTGAATTTTTTTTTAATCACATATTTACCGTTTTGACTATATTTACATTCATTATCATATGACATTCTATTTCATTTTGTTCCTATTATTAATACTACTACTTTTTTACAAATTTTGTTATTTATTTATTTATTTTTATTGATCGTAAAAAGGTATTTTTTACGCTGAATGTATATTTAGTGAGATATTGTTTTATTGTCCAATGCTTATTTTTAAAGCAAAAGTGTTTTGTAATATATATATATATTCGAACTCCGCTTAGTTAGGATTAGAAATGATTCAATATAGCCAGTCTCAAGCCTGGATAAAGGAGGAGGGCTTGAGCGCAAGGTTAGCAACCTGGTATTTAAAAATATATATACTGTTGTGGAAACAATAAAAAATGACGCCATTCCGGCAAACAACAACGTATCTAGATAAAAAAGTTACCAGATGACAAGGTTGAGTAAAAGCCAAAAGAAAGCGCAATCTTCGATTTGCAGAATTTTTAATGCCAACGAAACTTTGTTGTTGTTATTGTTTTGTTGTAATTGTTGTCTTATTTCCCTATGCTTATTCTTAAAGCAAAAGGGTTTTGTACAATATATATATATATATATATATATATATATATGATATATATATTGTTGTACAATATATATATATATATATATATATATATATATATATATATATATATATATATATATATATATATATATATATATATATATGTATATATGTATATATTAAAACAACTCTTGACAAGAAATACCTACTTCAACCAAAAATTGCGATCCAAAATGAAATGCTCGAATCGTGTCTATTTTTTCGATTAACGGATGATAATTCAAACATACAAAAGCGATTTTTTGAATAAAATATTGATCAGCTGTGTGTCCAGCCAAATTTCGCGTTTGTTCTATAAGTACACATCAAGTCAATGTTAATAAAAACGCAGTTAACAATAAGTAGATAAGTATGTAATATACAATAAAACATGGGTTATGAATATTAAATTATTATTTAATGTAGAATTTATATTAATAATTTTTTAATTAATTGTACTTCACATCTTTTAAAAGGGGTATATAATATCCAATTCCAATTGTAAAACAATTTCTACCTTCAAACACCCGTGTGTTACATGCTAGACTTGTAATGGAATAAAAAAGCAAATCCAGGTATGTAGCAGAAAACCCTCGATATTATATAAGCTAATACAAGTATTTACACTACATGTTGAAATGGTATTTTAAGCTTTCATTGTGAGCTAATTGATGAAAACCAAGATTACATAAATAAAAATATTTTTTAAACATTTGGTCTAGATTCATATTTCATAATTGCAAACTGATTGTGTTAATTTTACTACCTTAATAATTTACTGACTCATGTGAGTTTAAATTCCTTATTTTGAAAAAAAATAACAAGACAAATGTTTTTCAAAGAATGTATTGGAAATACTTAACATATAGGACAAAAAGAGACACAATAAACATGTATCTGCCTTACAGTCTTCAACAACTTCATCCTAAGAATAATTTACAATTGTGACGTTTGTTAATTATAAATAGATCCAATGACTAACAACACTCGCACCAATACAGAAACACCACCAACAACGATAGGTTTGTTAATGTTAATTGAATATAAAACAAACTTTTTAATACCATGTGCAAACGCAATAACATCTTACTTATTTTTTCATAAACACGATTGACAAAACAAAAGCATTGAAATGGGATAATGAATATATCCTAAATACTTTGCATCATGGTCGCTTATTTTATACATAATAAACACTTAGTAGTCCGCATCCTAGATTATACTTCAACAGTACACAATAAATTACATTATTTGGAAGTTCAACAACCTTTTGCTTAAAAACGAACACAGATAATCTATTTAAAAGAAATTAATTTTAATAATTAAAATACATTAATGTATAAAATAAAGATGATTAACTTTCTAATGTCAATAGTTTAAGTATTCACAATCTTCACCCTATTTTGGCCGGGACTTTATCTTGGAAACAACGGCAAAGTTGTTGGACTGACATATCAGTGCATACCTCCGAAAACCGTGAACAGTGGAGAGGAATTGTTCGAGATACTTTGAAAAGTTGGAACTAACAAAGAGGTGGCTTTGCCACCAACTATATATATATATATATATATATATATATATATATATATATATATATATATATATATATAATTATTACTATTATTATTTATTATTATTATTACTAGTATTATTACTATTATTATTATTATTATTATTACTATAGTTAATATTATTATTATTACTATAGTTATTATTATTATTATTATTATTATTATTATTATTATTATTATTATTATTATTATTATTATTATTATTATTATTATTATTATTATTATTATTATTATTATTATTATTATTATTATTATTATTATTATTATTATTATTATTATTATTATTATTATTATTATTATTATTATTATTATTATTATTATTATTATTATTATTATTATTATTATTATTTAAGTATCACAGTGTTTTATGGCATTTGCCAGCTGCTTTAAATGTAAGTCTGTCAACGTAACAATATAATCCTGTGAAATGCAAATTTTGCATTACTATAAACAACGTTCACTGTAAGTAATATTACATTATTTTGAAAAATTTTTAACGCTTCTAGGCATCTTGTCAAATTTATGACTAAAATAAGTTTTTGAAAATTTTAATAGATTGTTTAAACTATTATTACGAATTGAATATTGTAACTCCAAATATTTTTTAACGTAATAACTATGTAGGCAAAACACATAGACAATTTATTTTACAATCCACACTAGAATGTAGAGTCCACAATTTGTAAATAACAGTACACACATTGTTCAATTGATCTTCTTGTCATTTGTCGTATCGTCATTTATTACGACAGATTTTGAATCCACATTTAACCAATGTATGCATTTTCTTGAAATTCAACAAAATAAATTTTCTCCATCAACTTGTCAACTTCGTTACAATTTATTATTCCATTTTAAAATGTTGTAATAACAAAATGATAATACTTTCAGTTCACTTGTAAATAATTTGAGAAATGTTTTATTCACAATTTTTAAAAAAATTCTTGAAATCATACCAAGTTTTACACCGTTTTTATATAAAATTCGACTTTCTTTGTAGTGATTGGTGGTTCACAAATAAACCTTGACCTCTGTTAGGCGCCAACAAAAACTGATATAAAATTCATACATTTAGTCCTACATTGAGGTTAGTGACGTAGTGAGCTTTTCATCATTGCTACATTTGCACATTATATTAAACAATCAATGCCAACGGCTTAACAAACAGAAAAGAATAACTAAATTTCTTCGATTGTAGACTGTATCCTGTTAGACAGCATCTACTGTTAGATTTCTGTCCCTTATCCCAACGGCTACACATGGTACACACATGTACCATAAGATACCTTTCAAGCTTCCTGGTTGTTTATTTGCATCTTATTTTATTTTATGTTTGCTACTTTGAATGGACATTTAGCGAAGCCGAACGTGGGCCCGCATTTTAGTGTCGGTAATGGGATTCGAACCCATGCCTACCGAAGTCCGAATTCGAGCGCTGTACCGCTGGACCAGCCCCTGTCAACCAAAGCAGAATACCAGTTATAACGCTGCGCACTCGGTCTCTGCTGTATTAGTCTGACCGTTTGCGTGCACCCAGTCCACAATCAGTCATGGGAAAGTAACAGTCACTGTCATTGGAAAACGAAACTTAGGACCATTAGCATCCTAGGCAAATTGTACTCATTCAGTCATTCATTTTGGTTGGTGACGTGGTCACCTCTTCATTATTTCCCATATTTATACGACATGTAGAACGATCGATTTCGATGGCTTGACAAGCGTAGACAAACGTGGAAGAATAACAAAGTTTTTTGGCTGGTAGACGGCATCCTTGTGACGTCGCCATTGTTCGCAAAGATTGACGAGGCCGCCTGATTTTTTGTCAGGGTTATCTCCCTTAGCCCAAGGGCTAGCATATGGTATACGTATACCTTTAGATACCTTTTAAGTATCCTGGGTGTATGTTCGCACCCACCGCCGTAGCGGAAACCCAGTTATACCGCTGTGCACTCGGACCCTGCTGTTATTAGTCTAGATGCCTAGGGGCACCCTAGTCCAGGATGCACCACGTGGAGGACTAACAGTCAGGAATATCACCATCATTGGAAATTGAGACTTTATAAGCATTACTCAAATCCTCAGGATCATTAGCATCCCAATCGTACTTTTGTCAAACATTCAACATTCCAAAAATATGTTCATTTAAAATTAATTTAAAATATACGAAACAAAATTATAAAAAGCGTTACAAATAAGGCTATTGAAGCTGGCAGTATGATAAAGTCTTAGTAAAAGGGTTTTCTCATTTGCTAAACCGGTAGTAACCGGTAGCAGCATTTGAGGACACTAGGTAATTAGAATTAATCGAATTCACCATAAATAATAAATTTACAGGTCCAAGATCATCTACCCGTAGCTCAGTGGTTTAAGGCACCAGATAGGGCATGGGTTCAAGTTCTTATGTGTAAAACTTGAAAGGTATGCGCTGCTGATGATTCTAAATAAGAATTAAACAGCTGTACAGTGCTCCTGGTTGACTTAAAAATCTAGTAAATTTATTATTCAAGTGAATCCGACAATTCTAATACAACAATTCTAAAAACAAAATTACCGTTTTAATCAATACAAAATTCCAAATATGTTCAAACATACATAATCAATAAATTAAAGAATTTAAAAGTTAACGTTTTCATTGTATTGCCGAAAACAAACAAACAAAATGTTACATAAAGTCAATATTATATACGAAAAAATTTGATAAGCATGCACTTTGAAAAAAGAATTATTAAAATATTAATAAAACACAATGTCTATTAAAATTGTTGTATTCTGTAGCAAGCATTTGTATGGCATCAAAACTATGCAACTGGTAAACACATCGGTAGTTGATAAAACCAATCAAGTGAGTGAGTGTGAGTCACTTTGGTGTATTCTTCTATCAAAAGGGGATTGTTTGATCTTGAAAATGTATATAAGGTGGAAAAATCGGTAGATGATAAAACCAACCATGGGGAAAACGTTGCGAAAAAAGGAGCCAATAACAGTTAGATAACCTTTTGTGAGTGTGTGTGATTACTCGTAAGTTGGGGATGGAAAAGTTTCAAAAAAGTGTGACCAAATGTGTACCATGACGCAATACAAATCGTATAGTGCTATGTAAATATTGATTTTTCCACATTATATACATTTTCAAAGTCAAACAACTTTTGATAGAAGAATGCACCAACGTAACTTCACACTTTCACTCACGGAAGGCTAACCAATAGAATTTTTTTTAATTTTTTTTTACCTTGGTTGGTTTTATCATTTACCGAAAAAATCAACTATTTACATAGCACTATACGATTGTATTGCGTCATCGTGCAAATTTGGTCACACATTGAGAAACTTTTCAATCCTTCCAACTACCAAGTAATCACACACTCACACAAAAGGTTATCTAACTCTTATTGGTTCCCTTTTTCGTAACTTTTTCTTTCGGTTGGTTTTATCATCTGCCAACATATCGATTGCTATTCAGCTTTTCTAACAAACACAAGTGAATCAAAATAAATATAGCAAAAGACTTACCTGCACCTATTCCGTACCACGAATACAATATGTACATGCCAATTAGAATAGCTCCAACGGGATCGAAATATTTGAAATTTTCATACTTTTCTTAATTGTAATATATATATATATATAATTTACACACAAATATTATTGTCGAGATGTTTTAGCTGTACAGCACTCAACTCGAACCTAGGTGGACATGGGTTCGAGTCCTATCACTGGCACTAAATGAGGGGTTACGTTCGGCTTGGCATACTAATATTTTTCGTAAAACATCTAAAGTACTGAAAATAAAAAAAACAACTATTAAGTGTGCATTGCTATTATTTATTATTTTGTGATGTGTTTGATATGTTTGTTAAAATCTAGACAGAAGGCGCTACTAAATTTCATCCCAACAACAAAGCTTTATTTCATTTTACTACTTTGAATGTTTTGCAAAAACTGCATCTTTTAGCAGTGGACATTTTGGCAAAGCCGAACGTGGACCCGCATTTAGTGGGCCGGTAGTAGCAATCAATCCCCGAGGTCCACCGAGGTCCACCCTGGTAGGCTAGAAACTGATCTCTAGGCAATTATCTGTATTCATTTTACTTATTGAGTCAAAATATCTACATTAAAATAAGACAGAATAGATGCGCAGTTCAAAATATCTATCCCTAAAAATACTAATAAGTAAAATGCATTTAAACATCATTTCATCATTAATAAGAATTTGAGAAAATTAATAAATTATCAGCTTTTTATACAAAATATGGTAGATGATAAAACCGACCAAGGAAAACGTTGCGAAAGAAGGAGCCATAATAAGAGTCAGATAACCTTTTTGTGTGAGTGTGTGATTACTCGTAAGTTGGGGATAGAAACGTTTCAAAAAAGTGTCACCAAATTTGCACAATGACGCAATACAAATCGTATAGTGCTATGTAAATATTGATTTTCCACCCTATATACATTTTCAAGGTCAAACAATCCCCTTTTTGATAGAAGGATGCACCACACTTACTCACGGAAGTTGACCAATAGGATTTTTTTTTAAATTCTTTTTTCCCTTTGGTTGGTTTTACATCTACCCAAAATATTAACACAAAATTTTATGATAAAGCCGTGGCAACAAAAATAGTGAAAAATATTTTTCTACACAATTCAAATAATTCAATTCATTTTTTTATTGACGGAAAATAAGAACAAAAATATTTTTTTTAATATTTAAAAAATTTTATTTGTCTTTAAACTGCATTATTTGGCATTGTTAACATAATATAAAATAATTTTCTATTAAAATGTGCTCATCAACTGCATTATTCAACTTATTGAGTACAATTCAATTTTAGTAAATATTTTGTTGTTTTTTTCTCCATATCTCGACGAATGCTTAAATGCATGTGTAAACAATTTTCGAAGCAGCGTCGCTAACATCAAAAAAGACTGTATTCAATGAAAAGTCTATATTTGTATAAATATACAATTCTTTGAATAGAACATATTTTAATAATCTGCTAAATAATTATTAGATTAAAGGACGTAGTTGTAATAGAATATAATGATATTTTATTAACTGCCATATTGGATATATTTACTAAGCAAAATCGTTTCGTCACGCGAGTATAGAATCAATCCATACTCGTGTTAGGTAACTAATTTACCATATGAACAAACTATGTTTTGGCCTTGCGCGAGATTTGAAAAGTGTAAAGTTTGCGCGACCACTTGATATTGTCGGGGTGGTCTAGCGTTACGGCGCTTGAATTTGGACCTCGGTGAGCATCGGGGTTCGAATCTCATTACCGGCCCACTAAAATGCGGGCCCACGCGTTCGGGTTCGCTAAAATGTCCCCACTGCTGAAAGATGCGTTTCCCGTCAAAACATTCAAAGTAATAAACATAAAATAAAATACAATAATAATAATAAATAATGTCATTGTGTGTGTGTGTATATGTATATCGGGATTGTCTAGTAATACAGTTCTCGACTTGGATCTAGGTAGGCATGGGTTCAAATCCCACTATCAGCACTAAATGCAGGCTTTGCTAAAATGTCAACTGCTGTAGGCTGCGTTTAGTTTTCCAAGTAGTATATATATACAAGCACGTCACTATTAGGCAGTAAGCTGGATAAAGTGCAAATGAAAATTTATGTATGTATGCAAATAAAGGGATTCCAATAATTCGAAGGATTTGAATTATGTTCATAAAATTTTAAATTCACCTACGTGTGGCGCATCCTGCAACACGGCAAGGATCGAGTGCACAGTGGTATAACTGGACTTCTTCTTTAGCGGTTGGATGCAAGCATACCCCCCCCCAAGTTACTTGAAAGGTACATTAAAGTATATATATACTAAGAGAGATAACCCTAACAGAAAATCAGGCGACCTCGTCAATCTTTGCAAACAGTGGCGCTGTCACAAGGATACCGTCTACCAGCCAAGAAACTTCCTTATTTCTCTACTTTTATCAAGCCATCGAAGTCGATCGTTTTATATGCCGTATAAATATGGAAAATAATGAAGAGGTAACCACGTCATCAACCATAAAACAAAACTTTCAATTCCTGACTTTCACATAGTACATCGCAGATTGATACTAGTGTTGTGTCGAAACTAAGTGCACATCAATATCTATCTGCACTTTCGTCTATGCGGTTTGTTAGGTCACAGCAACTTTAAACAATTGGTTTTCACATATGCAAGATAATTGGTTATTGGATAAAATCACTGACCCATGAGTCTCTATTCATTGTTATTTAACTCGTGTTACTTTATTGTTTTCTACATTAGCTTTGTGTCACGTATTGTCAATTTTTTCCATGTATGTGTCGCTTTGCTTCGTCAAAATAGGTTTGTAGTCGAGATAGTTTTTTGTATCACATTTATCATATTGTTCATTACACCACAAATGGATTCATTTGATTGTTGCTGTTTGGACGTTTTAGGGAAAGGATGTTTGGAGAAGTCACGAGGGGGCCTTTATTTAGTACCGGCGGTGGCACTCGAACCAATTCTCATCCAAGTACCACTAAACCAGTCCGGTACATACAAATTTATTTTTTTTATTTAGGTTGGTGACGTAGTCACCTCTTCATTATTTCCCATATTTATACGACATGTAGAACGATCGATTTCGATGGCTTGACAGGCGTAGACAAAGATGGAAGAATAACAAAAAGCTTCTGGCTGGCAGACGGCATCCTTGTGACGTCGCCACTCGATCGCAAAGATTGACGAGGCCGCCTGATTTTTTGTCAGAGTTATCTCCTTAGCCCAAGGGCTACATATGGTATACGTATACCTTTAGATACCTTTTAAGTATCCTGGGTGTATGTTCGCACCCACCCGCCGTAGCGGAAGCCCAGTTATACCGCTATGCACTCGGACCCTGTTGTTATTAGTCTAGATGCCTAGGGGCACCTAGTCCAGGATGCACCACGTGGAGGACTAACAGTCAGGAATATCATCATCATTGGAAATTGAGACTTTATAAGCATTACTCAAATCCTCAGGATCATTAGCATCCCACAAAAGCATCTATACAAAAGTAAAAACAACTTTCTGGTTCAGTCAATTGACTACCGAATTTAATTATGTCAACGTCTGACATACTATTAAAATAATTATTAAACTAAAGGACGTATTTGTAATAGAATATAATAATATTTTAGTAACTGCTATATTAAATGTAATTATTATGTTACAATGGGATGCTAATGACCCTGAGGATTTGAGTGATGCTCATAAAGACTCAATTTCCAATGATAATAATGATAATGATATTCTTGACTGTTCACTTTCCAAGTAGTGCATCCTGGACTAGGTGCTGAAAGGCATCTAGACTAATAATAGCAGGGACCAAATGCACAGCGATATAACTGGGCTTCTGTTACGACGGGAGGGTACAACCATACACCCAGGGTAGTGAAAATGTATCTTAGTGTATACATATTCTATATATAGCCTTTGGGCTAGGGGAGAATACTCTGACAAAACATCATGCGGCCTCGTCAATTTTAGCAAATAGTAGCGACGTCACAAAGATGCCGTCTACCAGCCAAGAAACTTCGTTATTAATTCCACGTTTGTTACACTTATCAAACCATTGGAGTCAATCGTTTTGCATGCCGCATAAATACAAAAAAATAATGAAGAGCTGACTATGTCACCAACCAAAATGAATGCTACAATGTTGACCTTTTGACAACTACAAAACTGACATTTCGGCAAATGCCACTTGACTGTAACACGTTCCAATCGCACTAGACGAGAATGAAGAAATACGATTATTTTAATTATAGCAAGGCATATCCTTTATCACAAAGTTACTTGTTAATAAAGCAAAATTCAATTTATATAAACAATTTTGTTTGAAAATTGAAAAAAAATTGTTGTTTTTTCTAAGACAATAAAATTCGAATAAAATGTAAATTGTTGTTTTTTGTTTACTGCTTCACTTACTTTGAAGTAATATGTTTGCAATTATAAACAAATATTTTACTACAATTTTAACATTTAAGTATTGTTACAATGTACTTTGTTTCTACACCTAAAAGCCCCTTCTACTTGTGTAACACAACACATATTTCGTCAATTTGACTCTTAGCATAGCCAAACCTCATCATCAAAATTGTAATAAAATATTTGTTTATCAATACAAACGTGCTATTTTAGAATAGGTGGTGTAATATACAAGATGAGTGTACTAAAAACAATCATTTACATTTTATTTGCATTTTATTTTCTTAACAAAAACAACAATTTATTGTATTAAAACAAAATTTGAATATAAATTAGTCATTTGACCGAACCATTGAAATTGAATTTTTACTTCATTGAGAAATGAAATGTTGACAATTTAAAGTGTACTAAAATGTACACCTTGGAATAATTGTTTTTTAATCAATATTTTAATTTAACTCCAGTGTAAGTTACTATCCAATCCCAATAAAGTTAAAAATAACCTTTACATAAACCTACGTTTGTCTGTTCAATTACTGTTGCCATAGTCTGCCCATGCCAACTTGTCACCATTCATTGTCATACACCCAGGTTATTGTTTTAATACTTATACGCACACACGAGTCATTCACATTTGATGCATACTGTTTTATTAGTATTTTTATTTTTACGTTTATTACTTTCAGCAGTGGACATTTTAGCGAAGCCGAACGTAGAATTCAAACCCATGCCCATCGAGGTTCGAATTCGAGCGCTGTACCGCTAGACCACCCCGAACGTGGGCCCGCATTTATTGCCGGTGGTTGGATTTAAATTCATGCTCACTCAGGTACAAGTCAAGCGCTGTACAGCTAGACCACCCAGGAATGTTGTATTATTGCGATTATACGTAACTGGTGTTTGGAATGTGCGTGTATTTTGTATAATTCTGAATACTGAAATTTGAGCTATCACAATTTTGTTGCCAATGCCATTATTTCTGTTACAATGATATTCTTATTAATCGGAAATGAACATTTATATCGTTCACACGTTCGTTAAGGTAAAAATGTGTGCTGATACAAAGTTACCTATTGCCCTGTAATGCAATAACTATTTACTTCTCAATTATGTTACAAAAATTTAGAAATTCAATGCTCCAGTGTTTGTGTGAACAACATTTGTCCAAACCGAACGCATTGTATACATTAACTTAATATCAACGTCTATGCTATGTTAGAATGAAATGTTTTTTTTTATTTATTTTTACTGCTTTCAATGTTTCGACGGAAAACGCTCATCTTTCAGCAGTAGACATTTTAGCAAAGCCGAGGGTAGGCCCGCATTTAATGGGCCGGTGGTAAAACTCGACCGCTGTACCGCTGGGCCACTCCGGTACATTTGATAAGAATTAATTCTGTTTCCTTTCCAATATCATTCATTATATACTATTTTCTAAGTAAACTTGAAATTTAGCTCAATAGTTATTCCATAAATTTGTTAAATCATAGCTATCAAAATATTTACTGTGACGTTTTTGCAATTTACACAACGCCGAAGTTACATACTAATCTAGATAGACTGTATTCACAAAATGGAAACAAAAAAAAACGTTATCAAAAGTGTATTGAATACACCTGCATTAATAATTTTATGCACTCATTATTGATAGATCATTATTAATTCTTTTATTTCCACATTGTGTTATATGAATGTAGTTAATCTAGGGTAGTATGTAACCTTGTGTGTGTAAATAGTAATAATAATAATAAATAATAATAATAATAATAATAATAATAATAATAATAATAATAATAATAATAATAATAACAATAATAATAATAAAAAAACTATAATAATAGTATAATAATAATATAATAATAATAATAATAATGTAATTTGACAATTTAACTAAATATAAAACAACGTAACTTACCGTCTTGAAGATATTTGGCTAGAAAAAAAATAAACAAAAATACTTTTAAACAGTGCACAATATACGAATAACACATAGATGAATATTAAAAAACATTTAACTAGCACCAACTTTCGAAACATAATTCAACATTATGTTGGAATTGCGATTATTTGTTTATATATATATATATATATATATATATATATATATATATATATATATATATATATGAACATTATTTAGTGAAGTGAAAAAATGCAATAAACTATCCCATATATTTGTTTTTTCTTTAATTGATACAACTTTCCCAAACGCTATTCGATTTACTCAATTGCTTTTTATCCATCATTTCCAATAATATCTACTTTTTTCATTATATGGTACAGCACTGGGTGAGCATGGGTTCAAGTGTCGTAGCTGGCACTAAATGCTGTCCTTCATCTGGCTTTGTTAAAATATATAATTGCTAAAAATTATTTCTCGTAAAGCATTTAAACACTACTACAACAACAAGAACTACTACTACTACTACTACTAATTATAATTAAAATAATAATAATAATGTTTCTACATTATGTACATACTACTCATGCAAAAAAGATTTGAGAAATATGCATTGTTTAAAAATGTGCCGGGGTGGTCTAGCGGCACAGCGCACGACTTGGACCTAGGTGGGCATGGGTTCGAATCCCATCAACTGCCCACAAATGCAGGTCCACTGCTGAAAGATGTTTCCCGTTAAACATTTAAAGTAGCAAACATAAATAAATAAAATAGATAAAATGTGGGCGATAAATATTAACAACTATTTTGTGCGGTGTATCATGTTTAAATACCGCGCATTATTTATACTTTTCAACATGACCTCATAAAATAATTTTAATAGTCTGCATTCGTTTCTAACTCAACACGATAGCATTTTTATTACCATGGAAACGTTACGGTAAAATTAGACACTAATCAATTTCGTCAAATCCCCTTGTTTGTATAAAATAACAAAACTGAAGGTCAACTATATCCCCTTCTGTTTTAACCTTTCACGCTACTCTAGATCAGGTAATATAATCTTCAGTGTTTAAGCATAAAAAACAATCACTAAATCATGTCGAATACAAACATCTTTTTAGAATCACTGCTAAAACAAAACAGTCCATCACTTGAAAACATTATAAAATGAAAAAGATACCAAAAAGTTGATTCGTTTCATATGATTAAACGAAAATAACATTTGTTACACAATCAAGTTATCCAATACAACCATAATTTTGTATTCAAATGATTCTAAATTACATCACTCATGGCATTTTGTTAATTTTTAGGAAAATACAATGTATCTATGACTACATATAGTTAGTTATTCGAGGTTGATGTAACACAAATTTGATTGGTCAACAAAATTTTGAAATCCCTTGTGCTTTTGCCCCCAATCCCAATCATTGCAAGTACACACTCCATATTAATTTGTCCCCCTAAACACAAAACCGCATCTTGTTACTAGATTTGTTCTGTTCGTTTCTTTATGCATTTGTTTTCGCTACTTTGAATATTTTGACGAAACACACATCTCTCAACAGTGGACATTTTAGCAAGGCCCGCATTTAGTGGGCCGGTAGTGGGATACGAACCGCTACACTATCACCATAGCAACCCGACAATCCAGTCTACGTCTCCTTTGACAACCACATTTCAGATGGACTGAAATAAAGGTCTGTCCTACACAAAACTGCTACGTGACAAGAATACTAATGATCTTGAGAATTTGAGCAACGATTATACAATGATGGTGACATTCCCGACTGTTCATCCTCCATGCGGTGCCTTCTGGATTAGGTGCCCATATAACAACAGGAACCGAATACACAGCGGTATAACTGGGCTTCCGCTAAGGCGGATGGATGCAAGTATACACCCAGGCTACTGACAAGGTATCTTAAGTTATGTGTAGTCGTTGGGCTAAGGGAAATAATTCTGACACAACACCAAGAAACTTTGTTATTCTTCCACGTTTGTGTTACGCTTATCAAGCCATCAAAATCGATTGTTCGAATATGCCGTAAAAAAATCGAAATAATGAAGAGGTGACTATATCACACACACACACATACACACAATAAATAAATGACAAGGCGACATTAGGCAAGATGGAAAAAGGATTCAAAGTCGACCAAGATGGTGGAGAGGCAGACGAACTAACAAAGATCGATGTTGCCAACAGAACCGAATGGCGAAAAAGTGAAAGCATCGTAATAACGATAACACAATACAAGTTCGTCAATCAATATGCACAAGTTTCAAAGCCCAAAATTTAGTATACAACAAAACGATAGAAGCTCCATGTTAAAAGTCAAAATGAATCAATTTCATCCAATTGTGTTTTTAGAAATGTTATATTAGTATTGTCAGATTCACTTTGAATAATAAATTTACTAGGTTTTTAAGTCAACCAGGAGTACTGTACAGTTGTTTCATCCTTATTTAGAATCAGCAGCAGCGCATACCTTTCAAGTTTTACACACATATGAACTTGAACCCACGCCCTATCTGGTGTCAGGCCAGCGCCTTAAACCACTGAGCTACGGGTGGATAACCTTTGACCTGTAAATTTATTATTTATAGTAAATCTGATCAATTCTAATTACCAAGTGTCCTCAAATGCTGCTACGTTACTACCGGTTTAGCATGTGGGAGAACCCTTTCACTGGGACTTTACCATATAGGTCATTGCATGTTGCTAGGTTTAATAGCCTATATAGTACGGTTCGGTTATATTTAACAATGGGTTTTTAATAGATCATTTGTTTAGAAATGTTATATTATAGATCGATGGCGAAAAGTGACGACAAACAATGACTCTTCAAAAAAAGAGGGAAAAGTTGTAAAAAAGAACGATGTAGTTTAACAGTCAAAATAAATTCCATTTTAGAGTCTTATTTACAGCTAAATTAATGTTTTTACTACCCTTTTTTATTGATTATACTTTTAAAAAGTGCCAACTTTCAAGTATGACGAATTAAAATAGGAAAAATAAACATTGATTCACTGCAATCAATTACTTACGCAAAGTTCCTGCTAATGCACCGAACGTAAGTGCAGCTATATTACTCAATATATCGTTGCGTTGGTCTGTGACGAGGGCATGGACTGATGGGCCAGATCCGAAATACATACAGACGATCCACAATCCAATTTTGGTCACTTAAACAGAAAACGGGGGTGGGGGGGGCGCGCGATGTAAAGTACATAATTTAAAATCATGTCGTATAAAATAATGATTCCACATTAATATTAACCAACAAAATATTTGTCAGGGTGGCCTAGCGATACAACTCTCGACTTGTGTCTGGGTGGACGCATAGGGGTTCGAGTCCCAGCACCGGCCTACTAAATGCGCAGGCCCACGTTCGGCTTTGCGCAAATGTCCACTGCTGAAAGGCATGCGCTGTCCATGTAAACATTCAAAGTCGTAAAAATAAATAAATAATATGTATTGTACAACAAAATAAATAAAGATTATAGAATGGAATACCAATATATGTCATGGAAAACAGTGCTGGAATAAGTCAGCAATACAACGCTGGCTTCGAACATTGGCATTGACTGTAACCCATTGTAGTGAAAAAGTCGTTTAATTTTGGAGTTTGACACATACTCAATCGTTTTGTGCCCCTCATCAATTAGCCTAACAATTGAACTGCTATGCTACTGAGGCGTAGACTGAAGTTACAGTAGTTTGTTGTGCATGTTTAATATTTCTACTCCGATAAATTGCCAATAGAACGTATTTTAAAACAATTATTAAAATGCAGGCCCACGTTCGGTTTAGCTAAAATGTCCACTGGTTGAAAGATGTATTTCTCGTGCAAACATAAAACACAACATAAAATAAATTGGACGTACCAATTACCGAACACATAAGACTCAAGGTAAGAATATCAACACTGGGTGCTTGTTGTTCGTTGCGTGACATTAGCACTATTGTTTGAATTGATTCAATTATCAGCTGAATCGATACACTACTCATGAATACTGACAAAATAATTATGGATATGGGTTCAAATCGAGTACGACCTAAAACATTTTGGATATATATATATATATATATATATATATATATATATATATATATATATATATATATGCAATATACATTCACACTTTCTTGTAATAAAAAAAATAATTCATTAACTTTAAAGCAATAGGTTCCCTTTATATGTGCCGGGGTGGTCTAGCGGTACAACGCTCGAATTCGGACCTCGGTGGACATGGGTTCAAATCCCACCACCGGCACTAAATGCGGGCCCACGTTTGGCTTCGCTAATTGACCACTGCTGAAAGATGTTTCTCGTAAAACATTCGAAGTAGTAAACATAAATAAATAAATAAATAAATAATAATACCTTACGTAACATATAATGTCCAACATCAAAACAGTCCTCACGTTGCATTTATCAGTTCACTAGCAGTTTCGATGACAAGTACATTGTTTGGACAATGCGTCGCTTAGCTAATCGGGCTAAAGAACACATTTCCAACTGGATCAATAATAAGTCAAACAGAAGTAAACACTCATGCACATCCTCCATATTATGTCATTTACTGTAAACCAGTACACCATACACCTATTAAATTTTGCAAATTGTACCTGGATAAATCTGATTGTCTAATGTGAAGAAAACATTTCATAGGCTGTTGTTTTATTTCATGAGATACTTAATCTCTAAATGTTGGCTCTGGCGTTAATTTTCGACTGAATTCGCTTCAATGAAAAGTACAGTTGCTGGGATGATTTTGAAAAAAATTTTAAAGATTTGAAAAAATAACTCATACCGATTTTTATCGAAGAAGTTTGGAGAAAGGTGATGAAGGTGACACAATTTTGAAATACAAGTGTGTGAAATACCGTTGTTCCAGATATCAACATCAACCGTCAAAAGCTACTGATCAACGGAAACCAAAGTACATTAATATTTCTATATGTTTTTTAGATCTGAAAATATTAAATGTCCGGCAAGATTCACTGTACGCTTAATGAAGGACAAGAAGTATCGATTTGTTACAACAGATTTTAATCATAAACATTCTTTATTACTAGAGGAGGCTGCAATGTTTTGTAAACGACGTCGCCTCAATACATGTGAAGGAGAAGATATTAAAGATAAATTTCCAGCATTTATCATGATTACTTGTCAAGAGTTGAATATGTTGCAAATCCCAAATCTGTTTATATCCACACGTGGAAACCTACTTTGTATGCACAAAAACAGATCGTTACTACATTAAACTTAGCTTAGTCGTAATAGTTGTGTTTATGTATGTTTGTGAGATGTACTAACTAAAATGTCATCTAAACCCCCTTTTTGTATATATATATATGTTTGTAACTGACGTGAATATACGAAATGAATTCATCTCACAGTTTACGTCTTCTCATACTTTTATTTGGCAATTCATTAATTATTGAACCTTTAGTTAATTTTTCACTTTATCAAATGCAATTTCTGTGTTAAAAAATAATATTCTAACAAAATACATTAATAAACCAAACTGGTATTGGTAGTAATTCAAGCAATTCATTTAAGAAATAATTGGCGCATAATACACCAGCAAATAATTAAATAATTCAAAATTCAAAAATCTAAATTTAAAAAATGTTGTTGACTCAGAGATTAGCAACCCCTGGTTTTGAAAATCAAAAAATAAAATAAAATTGAATGTTACTGATGTTATTGCTAATTGCGTATATTTAACAATAAGTATAAAATATGCTAAATATCCTTCTAGCACGGTATAACAGTAATTAAGCACATTAATCATGTTTATTTATGTTCAAATAAGAGAATGCCAAAGCATTGCTGTAAAATCGCAAAAATTCCGTCATACAAATATAAATTAATAACTTTTTAAAATTCTACAAACAATAAAACTTTAATTTATTCCAATACTATTATAATCAGCAATCTAGTCCTTTAAATTACTTAAAGTTTGCAGTTTAAATACTCAAGTATTTGCTACCTAACAGTACACATGCCAATATCAAACAATATCCCTTTTGTTAATTTGAATTAATACTATTTTACCACTGATTCGTTACTAAAACGCTCAAATATAATACTAGTACCTCCAATTTCAACTTTCTATACGGGGTGGTCTAGCGGTAGACTGCTCGACTTGGATCTGGATGGGCATCCAGGTTCGAATCCCACCACCGGCCCACTAAAATGCAGGCCCACATCCGACTTTGCGTTTCCCGTAAAACATTCAAAGCAGAAAACATAAATTAATTAATTAAATCAATGATCATCAACTTCCATAAATGGAAACACTCGAAGACGTAAACTGTGAAATGAATTCATTTTGTATATTCTCTCCTGTCACAAACATATATACATAAAAATATATGATGTAATCAACTTAACATTAATAACTACACAGATATACAAATACGCAACATGCCTATGTTAAGTCCAAGCTAAATTTAATAAAGATATAAATTGCTTTTGTGCACACAAAATGGGTTTTAATATGTGAATGTAAACAGTTTCAAGTGTTTTTAACATATTAGCAGTTTGAGCAGTTATCAACACTTTAAAACAATCATTAAAGTTAACTCGGTGTATTGTTTGTACCAAGTGACGTAATATTGACGAAGTGCACAAACGTTCATTTGAGTTGGACTTTTTTTTATCCAATTAGGAATGTGTTTTGTGGACGTTTTTGCGACGAGTTGTCCGACCAATATATCTGTCACCGCAACTGCAAGTGAACTGGTAGATACAGTGGGAGATCAAGAACATTGCTTTAGCTGTTTTTACGTTGGGCAAAGGCAGACCTGTTGTGGTACATAACATTCTCAATTGGGTCAATGACTATGTCCTTTTTATCGCACTTTTAAGCCTAATTTTTAGGATGTTCATTACACCATCTCCTTTAAAAGGCAGTTTTATAAAAACCGGCTTGTTTTCGTTTCCAACTTTTTCTTTAGTTGCGAGTGACTTTGAATAGAAATTGATAAAATTTTCAGAATATCCGTTATTAATTAGAGTTTGTTTTATGGTTTCTAATTCTTTATCAATAGTGTCACTTGAACATATTCTTTGTGTACGTTTAAATAATGTTTTAACTAGTGCACGTTTTTGTTGAATCGGTTGGAAACTTTTGAAATGGAGATATTGACCCGTCCAGGTAGGCTTGCGATAAATTTTACGTTGAATCGACCCGTTATTTCTTCGTATCAGTGTTACGTCCAAAAAATTGATTGTATCATTTTCTTCAAGTTGCCATTTGATTTTGATATTGGGATGAATGTTGTTGAAGATTTGCAGTAATTGATACATGTCTTGTTTATTGTGGGCCACAATAAATATGTCATCTACGTACCGTTGGTATACAACTATATTTTTTATTGTTCCTTTTATTGAATCTTTAATTTTTGATTAAAAAAATGTTTGCCAATGTTGGTCCTAACGGACTTCCCATGACTACCCCATCCGTTTGAATATATGATTTACCACAGAAATTGAATCTGATAGTTTTTGTACAAAGTAAAATCAGTTCTTGCAGATATTCAACCGGAATTTTGGTATTGATTTCGTTTGATGTAATGTAGTCACTTAAATAATTCACACTTTCTTCTAAAGGTACATTTGTGAATAGTAACTCGATGTCAATTGAAGCCATTATTTTGTTCCAAACATTAAATGTTAAGTTGATAACATCATATATATATATATATATATATATATATATATATATATATATATATATATATATATATATATATATATATATATATACTAATTCTTTATATATTTGTGACTGAGGAGAATATACGGAATGAATCCATCTCACAGTTTACGTCTTCCATTATTTTTGTTTAAAATTATAAAAGAAACCTAATGTTTTAAATAAAGATAACATTGAAAACAAATAAATAAAAAGATAATAAAGTAATATAAAAGGTAATAAATGAAACATCTAATTACCTTGGGGATATGTGTACGGTCTTCGTTTTCGCATTTGTCTACCAGCATACCACATAAGTCCACCAGAAAACAAGTCAACCAGACTGTCCAACAATGAAAAGATGATGGCCAGTGATCCTGAATAAATAGAAGCTACTGCTTTTGCAAACAGCAACATCTTAAAATATGCACAGATATATACATTACATATAGAGAATGCTAACAATCCTAAGGATCTGAGTAATGTTTATAAAATCTAAACTTTCAGTAATGGTAATATTTCTAACTGTTTCTCTTCAAGATGATGCATCTTAAACTTATAGTCATCTAGACAAATAAAATAAGAGAACGCATGGCTTTCAATAGACTTCCGCTCAGTCTATGGATGCGAACGTACACCCAAAATAATTTAAAGGTATCTTATTGCATCCATTTACCACATGTAAATTTGTCAACCGGCATCAACCCATAATTCATCTCATTGAAATCGCCTCATCAATTTCTATAGACACTAGCGTCGTTACAGGAAAGCGGTTTTCTAACCAAGAAACTAGATTTATTCCCCCCATGTGCACTTTACATCAGACAATCTTTTCGCATAAACATTTGAGAGGCTATAAAAACTTAAAACTAATAAAAAACTGACTTTGCTACTAACGATTTTTATTTTTTAATTATATATATATATATACTCACAACATTACAGACAAAAACACTAATTATTAGTATGTTGTTGCATTTGCTTTGTGTAACAGTAGATTTTTGATCCAATAGATCAGATGAATCATCTTCATGTTCTTGTTTTGTAAGTAGAGAAAATATTTCAACTAATTCATTTATATGTTCATCCTGTCGTTTATAAAATTTTCTAAAATATTAATTGTTTAAGACCAATATAAAATGCCAAGGATAAATAAATAAAATTATTTTTTTAAAGAACACTTATTAATTTTAATAAATTATGTTAATGCCATTCACAACATTTTTAAAATAAAAACAAAAATCCAGCCAATTCTAAAATATGAACCAGTAAATAATATAAATGAACTTTATAAAAATTAAACAAAACATTATTTGCAAACCACATTTGTACAAATTAATAATCTAAACACTAGTTAAATATTTGTAATACTCTAACTTTTAGAATATGCAAAATATTTGCATAAACTTAATAAAAATCAAGTTTTTTAAAAAACAAAAATATTTTCTATTACACAACAGCGTTAAAGTATGTTCACGTAAATAATAAAACTATTAACTTATTTTTAAAATCTTTTTAACAATATTTCTTTAATGTTTTCCAGTTATCTTTTCCAGTCTAATAAACATGATGTTTTTTAAAATCATGCATTATAATGATAACTAGATTAATAAGTGTCATATTTAAAAATTACTAACAAACCTATTGAAAGTAATAATTAAAAATTATCTAATAATTAGTAAGGCAATAACAATAACCTTTAGCATACCAACATTAACCAAACAATTACATTAAACAAATCTAGAAACGAATCATCGACATTTAATGCAGGATAAATATATAGCATAGTTGGTTCATTCCATATTTTTAAAAATGTTAAACAATACAAGAAAAGATTAAAAATAGACTATTGTTATTTTATTATTATTTTTAAAATTTCTACTAATTTACATATTTTACGAGAAACATCATTCAACAGATATTTCAGCAAAGCCGAACGTGGACCCTCATTTAGTGGGTCGGTGGTGGAAATCGAACCCATGTTCACCAGGTCCACGTCGAGCGATGTACCGCTACACCACCACGGCACAAACACTATTTTTTTTAATATTAATTAGTGTTTCTTCAAATTTTAAAATTTTTTAATTACTTTTCATTTGTAAACCAATTCATTTTTGCTATTATGTTTTAAAACTTTAAGAAATATTTTAATATATAAAAAAAATCTAAGCAATTTTTCTATAATTACGTTAAATCAATATGTAATTTAAACGTATTTTTTTGTTTTTAATTAAAAAAATTATTATATACTTTTATAGCTTAACATATTTTTATTATTTTCCGTACGGTAAACGTGTAAAACATTTTTGAGTATCCGATGACCTAGACTGATAATATTAACAATAAAAAAAATAAATAAACAAATTATTAAAAATCAAGTTAATAATAACAAACACAGTCAAGCATGTTCATTATCTAATAGTATATTTATTATTTGTGATAAACTAATTTTATTATAGATAGTAAATAACAAATGTTCTAATAAAACTTTTAAATGGTAAAATCATATTATTTATTAATTAAAAAACGTACACATTAAAAATGTTAAACAAATAAATATTTATTTATTAAAATGTAAACATGAAATTTATATTATTAAATTTTAAATATTTAAGCTAACAAAACTTTAAAGAAAATATTAACAAAGTAACATATGTAATTTAAAAAAGATTATTTTAATAAACCAATTTTCAAAATGTTGTATTAATAAGTTAAAAACAGTATCAATATATTTATATAAATTTATCAATGAACAACATGTATAATTTTAAAGCTCACCGTGCTTGCTTCGAAACTTTATCTAAATCCGATATATTTGAACTCAAACAATTTTCAAAAACGTCTATATTATGAATTTGCCAAGCATCAGCTTTGAAATATATATATATATATATATATATATATATATATATATATATATATATATAAGTAACTATTAAAAAATTGACTAAATAATTTAAATCAAAAGGAAAATTAAAACATTTTAACCAGGTAAAATATTTACATTTAAATGTCTTTTAAGCTATAATTTAAAATAATTTTTAATAATTAAAATTAAATAAAAGTAGCAATTTCCTATATTAATGGATATTTCAAAAAATAATCGCAAAATTATAAAAAATATAATATAAAAATATGCAAAATAGATTTTTAATTTACCATTTTTACAATTATTTACAATTATTTTTTTATTGGATAATAGCCCTTCTTCTGCTTCCATTAAATTAGGGTCTTTTGATTGTTGATTTAAAGATAAACATCTGAATTTAACATTTGTGTCTAGTGTGTCGTTAGATACTGAACAATTATTATTATTATTATTATTATTAACTTCCATAAATCAAAAATAATACAATATAAATTACTAATAACCTAATAAATATCATAAACAACAATTAAATATAGAAACTCCAACAGTTAATTGTGCGCTCATAAAGTACAAGGTAATTGAAATTTTATAACAAAACTTCTTTACCCATAAATGTAAAAAACTGCTTAAATAGAAATTTTTATTAAAACATTAATTTTTTATATAGTTAATAAATATATATTATTTTAAATTAAAATACAATATTTTGTTTTTGTATTATTTTTTTAATTTTTAGTTAATTAATTATTTTTATCTAAAGTTTTTTTATTTTAATTTTTAATTTAAATAAGTACATTTAAATATTTAATAATAAATTTAAACTTAACACATGATTACAGGTTACAGATTAATACATGAGTTGAGTAGGAGTAAAACTCCTTTTGATCCTCGGTTCTATTTATCGATGATATCAGTAAGATTCGGGGGGAAATATATGAAATGGATGGTGAAGTAAAGAGAGATTAATCACAAAAAAAAGTATATGAAAACAAGATAAAATCAAGGTAGATAGTGGAAGTAAACAATTATAGAAAACGAGCTAAAATTATAAATATAAGAAAATAATAATAAAACAAGTGCCTATTACAATTCAAAAAAGAAGAAAAAGAGAAAAGGATGAATAACACTTTAATGGACGTGTAGCGTGGCGCGCGTTTTACCTCATGAGCGTCTGATTGGGCTCATAATTTTTTTGCGGTTGTGTAAAATCTCACTGAGATCTCGGCCCTGATTTTCTATGATTTAAATTGATACGGATAATTATCGGTATTCCAATTAATTTTAATTAAAAAATCTCTTGTGTAATCTAAATTATCTTTAATACTGTTTACCAACAAGAAAAACAGGACACAATATACTTACAGAACCACAGTCACGTTAACAACAAACATGATAAATTTAAATACAAAAAGGCGCTTTACAACAAAGTTTAAACAAAGTCAAAGTTGTTTAAATAACATCAAAAATTGGCAGAACTGTACACCACATTATGTCTAACAAAATTTTAAACTTTATTAGTTTGATGGTATATTAAACTGTAATTTTTGTAATTAATATATATTGACCTTGGTCAATATACAGTTGAGTTTTTGAAAAACTCCAAACTCAGCAGTATTAAACTTTTAAACTCCAAATTCTGGTAAGTATTGAATTCTACGATTTTAATAAAATTTTGGCCTTGATTTTCTTTGATTTAACTCGATATAGGTAATTATCAACACCCCTGCTAATTTTAATCAAAAAAGCTCTTGTGTAATCTCAAATATTGTTATATCAATATTGTTTATTAACAGGAAAAATAAGACGTGATAATACTGAAAAAATTTTAAGCACAATAACACGTAATAAATTCAAATACGAAAAAAAGCGCGTTAAAACAAAGTTCAAGTAATGTTGTTTGTGACTATGTGTCAATTTGGCACCTGTTTGAAAATTGACTGTAGGAACGGTTGCAAGGTAAGGCGCGCGTCACGCTACACGTCCGTTACATCTTTATTCGTATTTTTCTCTTACTATTGCAGTGTTTTTGCATTGTAATACGTGACTTGTTTTACTATTAATTTTGTATATTTATTATTTTTGCTTGTTTTCTATAATTGTTAATTTCCACTATCTACCTTGATTTTGCCTTAATTTCAATGTTTATTTTTTTGTGACAATAAAAAAGGTTAGCCAATAGTAAAAATTTATTACAGTAGTGCTCTTTTATTGATTTTAGTTCTGTGTAGATATTGTTCATTTTATGCAATAATAATAGAATAATTTATTTCTGTTATTAGTATAACACGTGAATAATCGGAATATTGTCAATTATTTTTATAAATTAAGTAAATAAAATGTGTAAAAACAGATTGGAACCAAAACTTATAAACAATAATGCTTTAGTTTAATCAATAATAGTACGTGCATTACTAATAACGTTTCTACAAAATAACAATTACATTCAACAAAACATTTCAGGTTACTGCAATAACCTTTAAAATATCTACAATTAATAATTTAACAACTTTAATAAATAAATAAAACTGATTTTTTTCAAAACAACAATTTTATTTCAATATACTGACTACGTTTTTACTATCAGTAGATAATAAAATGTTTATTTTCTATTGACACTTGTGATTTTATCGACATGCCTACTGAAAATAGATACATTCACACTGAAACTATTTCTACTGGTCCAAATTATGATCATAAAATTTTGTAAATTTTAATTACATAACAGTTAATAATTATCCTTTTTACCTCATTATCCATTTCATATTTTCCCCAAAATTCTGAATCATTATAATAAATAGAACAGAGAATCAAAAGGAGCTTTGCTCCAACTTAACTCGTGTATCAACTTGTAACCTGTAAACGTGGAACAGTTCGTTGTAAACTGTTTTCTATTATACTTAACATTGTGTTGACTATTATTATTATTGTTATTGTTGCTGTTGTTATTTTTATATAACATTAGTCGTTGTTATTGATAGCGTATTTTATTGTATATTACTAAATTCTTGTTGATTTTAAGTATATTAAGGTAAATTTAAGAGTTTTTGTAAAATAAAATAAAAATAAAATAAGAGTTGTTGTATTTATATTATTATTGTATAGTAGAACCAAACATCAACCATTATCGGTTTATTAATAAAATATATTTTATATTCGTGAGTTTTACTTTACTAGATAATTAAAGAACGTTTATCGAGTTATAATAACAAGGTTTTTGCAAGTAAAACAAAGGTAAAATAGTGATAAGGGCGTTTGTGTATAGACTGTTCAGTTTAATCAAACAAGTCAACTGTAAGATACAAAATCTTACAGTGATTTCAAGAATATTAAAGACGCTTGCTATTGTTGAAAATTTAGCTAATTCAGTTAGTAAATATTATCCAGTTATATTTCTAGCTAAAAGAAATAACAGACATTTTAAGAGCTTGAAGAAAATATTTTTTGGATCAAAATGCCAAAAAATCTCCAAAACCAAAGTGTTTAAAGTTGAAAAAAAGAGCAAGTTAAAAACTTTGTTATAATTTCTGTCAGTAGTTTAACGAGTCCGTTTAAGCAGCATTCTATGTGGACTATTGTACTTAAAATAATAAGTTGTACATCTAAGTTTGTACTCATCAAAGACATTAGGGGGCGTTTCTTATTTGAAAACATGAATGAAGCCTATGCATGTTTGTTTGGTATGCTTGTGGTTGTTATGTATATGTAATTTTACAAGTGTCCAGTGTTCACCATCCTATTCAAGTCAATGTCTGAAATTTTGTACGTTATTTGTTGTAAACTCATCTTGCCCCATAAATGTCTGTTTTGAAAAAACTCTGGTTTTTGGCTGGGAGTGTTGCTGTTAGCAAAAACAATAAAAATTATTATTTTATTAATTTTTATTTTAATTGTAATTTTTTATATTGCTGTAAATTTAAATAGTTTTATTACTATTTAAACTTTGTTTTTACGCGCATTTCTTTTGTATATTTGAATTTATTACGTGTTAATGTAACTGTGATTTTGTAAGTATTGTTGCATCCTGTTTTTCCTGTTGATAAACAGTAATGCCCTAACAATATTTTAGATTACACAAGAGGTTTTTAATTGAAACTAGCTATGGGTGTTGATAAATATCCGTATCAAGTTAAATCAAAAGAAATTAAAGCCGATATCTCAGTGAGATTTTACAAGCTACTTGTTACAAATATTAAACATTTTCCCCAAAAACAGTCCAAAAGTTATGTGTTTACACTTACTTAGATTTAAAGGAAGCTTATTTTTAACTGACCGTTGGTTAATATTGTTAATGTCCTGTTTCAGAAGTTTAGGGTCAGTATCCCCAACTCTATATTTTATTCGCACAAAGCAGAATGTTAAATTAAACAACTAATGGCAGATTATTAACACATTATAAAAAGTAAAAGACCTAAGACTGATCTTTGTAATACCCCAAAAGTAATCTCACACAAAAAATAATTTATTTGGTAGACGTTTCCCACACCTAATTAATTTGGGTAATTACACAATAAAAACAATTTCAATGATTAAAAACTTGGGTATCTATTATTCTAAAGACATATGATTTTTAGAGCATATATCCCATATCACTAACAAATGAAAAAATATTAGGACGAGCAAATAATAGATTTATTCTTAAAGAAAGCAAAATAGCTTTTTTCAAATATGCTATTCAACCAGTAATTGACTATTGCAGCTTCCTTCACGATTTTACATCAAAAACAAATTTAATGAAAATTGAATATGTTCAAAAATACTTTGCAAAAATGATTATTGGTGTTTCATCAAATATAGACAACAAAGAAAGAAATCAATTGCTCAATCTTGAGTTTTCTATAAAACAATTTTCAATAATAATTTGAACTATTTAATGAAATTGGATGCAAATAAATTTAAATATAAGCTAAAAATGAGGATATGCAATAAGTAAATTGCATCATAAATCCTCCCTAAAAGCAAACTTTTTCTTAATTAAATATTTTAAATTATGGAATAATTTATAAAAAATACAAAATTTTAAAGTTTTTAAAAATAATTTAAAAAGATAAATCAACATCCATATTGTCCCCAATATCATTAATTATACAATGTTCGATTATTTTGTGGGTCCACAAGAAATTTTGATTCATTATTTTGTTCACTTAAAAGTCGCAATTTATCCATTCAAATAAAAATTAATACTATTTTATTTACATTACCTACCGTTATTTAATTATTGTTTCTTCTTTATCCATTTTTCTTTATATATTCCCTAGATTTCTATAATCCAATTATTACAACCAAACCTTATTTTTATTTCAAATTGTGCGGGTAAATATTACCTACAAACTAAAATTATACATTCCAATTATTCACTTATTTTTAAAACATATATAACATTATAAATATTTTATTTTATTTAGATATACATATTAATAATTATATATATATATATATATATATATTAGCATGTTGAAAAAAATGTATAGTTTCTGATCAGATCTGTAAATTGGTCTGTACCTCAAAAACGTAATACTGTAAAAACTTTTTTGAGTAACGCTAAAATTTTGGTTATATCAAAAATTTTTATCCAGTTAATAAGAGAAAAACTAATTCCAAAAGACTTAAGTTTGGCTATTAAGAAATGGTAAAATATATTATCTAAAACTTTTGAAAAATCAAAGTAGATTGTTTCAACATAAAGTTGATGCTCTAAATTATTAGTCATCTTTTTGGTAAAGTCTAACATGCTGGAAATGCAAGATTTTTGATGTACAAAGTCTAAACTGGATTAACTAAATTATTGTTTATTAAATACCCTAAAATATGACTTATAATTAGCCTTTTTAAAACTTTAGTAAACATTGGAAAAATACTAATTGGTTTATAGCTTTAAGAAAAAAACCTGCTGTCTGTATTGTAAATTGGCTTTATGTATGCCAGTGTCTAAGCCCTCGGTACCTTTTCACTAACTAGAGATAAGCTAAATAAATAAGTAAAAACTGGTACTAATATATTAGCACCTTCTCTAAGAACTCTGGGTTAAAAGGGATTTGTCTTATTTTATAAACAGAGTAATGCACATTAAATTTAAATAAATAGAGTGCTACAAATGATTTGGTTTACCATTTGGTTTTACATTAAATACAGCTTGTAGACTATTAAATTAAATTTGTTTACATGATTAAGAGAAAGGACATAATCCCTAATTTGATTTCAAGTTTAGATAACTTGACAAAGAGTCCCTTAGTATGGATAATCAAGTCAGTGTGTTCAACCAGCTCGCTGTTGGCAGGAGGCATTGCTGAAGATCTGTTTCATATCTACAGTCCATACAAAAATAGTGACAAAGACTACTGGCTAACTGCGTATAGTGCGCCAAAGATAAACCGAAACACGTTTTATGAAACCATTTACAGCAAATTGCACAAAAAATGCCAACTTTTACAGTTTTTTTGTAAGTCACAAGTTGAAGGATTTAAAACACATATCTATATAAGATCTAAGATGCAAGTTAATTATAAAAACAAATAAGTAATAAATATATAAAAATAAATAAAATTATCACTAGAGATAAGCTAGGAATAATCGTATAAAGAACACGAAAGTGCTATGTATTACCCAACGATAGACAAAAGTAAACTCACAGTAAACGACTAGCACACAAACACTTAATTCAAAACACATGTATATAACACACGTATATAAAAACACAAAAAACACAAAAATGCAAAAAAACGACAAATAGCAACGTAACACTGTGCAATAACAATAAACAAGCAATTTTTTATCCGTAACGTCACTCAAGGTAACGCACAGATTCTTGTAATATAAAAATTATAATCCAAAGTGTATATTTGTTTGTACCTTAATTATTATTTTTCAAACAAAAAATAATTGTCATAATAAATAATAAATTATATATATATATATATATATATATTAATTACAGTTAAAAACAGAACATCAAATAATAATTAACAAATCAAAATTATTAATAAAAACCAATATTGTTAATCAAAGGTATAATGTATCTTAACTACTAGAAAACAAAATGTAAGTTAATATTTTTCTAATAAAAGTCCAAAACACTTTTTTAATTAATTAAAAATTTTTATAAGTTTATAATTGTACAATTCTAAAAGAAAGTACATTTTAAAACATGTTTTAAACTGGTTTAGAAGACTTCTTCAAAATAACTTTTAAAAATATATAATATTTTTTTTTTTACATTTTTATAAAAAACTAAATTTATAATTGGTAAATATTTATATATTGTAGCTATCAGGAGTTGTATAAATAAACGAAATTTGTGGATGTTAATTTAATTATTTATTTTATTGCAGAATAAAAAAAAAGTAATATTAAAATTATTTTATTAATATTATAGTGTTATAAAAATAGTAAATAATATATATATATACAATATGTAAAATATAAAAATAAATAATATAAAATAAATAATAGATATAAAGAGGGTTACACCATTGCATGAACATAGGAGAAATCGCATTCATTAATCTAACCAATCATAACCAGAACGGGTAAACTCTATTTTTTTATTGGAGGGAATTCAATATCCTCTATTTAATTGTTAATTCACATTTTGCGCAATATGTTACGTTGCTATTACTATATTTTAAAGTGAATATAGTGTTTTATTGTCCAAGTGTTTTGATTTAGTGGGAATCAGGAGATTCAAGTTTATTAAGTTTACTCATTTTTTCCCCACAAAATTTGTAATTATGTTGTAAAATGCACTTAACCTAGCTTTTTATGCAATTACGTTTAATATATTAATTTATTTGAGAAATAGTTGTTTTCAAATAATATTTTTTAGTAAAATATTTGGTGTATGACCATTTTCAAAACAAAAAATTTAAGGATAGTTTTTAAAATTTTTTTCGAAATTTGAAATTTAAAGTGTAAACCTGTTGTAAGTGTGTTATTTTTTAAATTGATATTATATATTGGTAATTTATCTACTTATATGTAATTGTGTGCACGTAGAAGAGGTATTGCAAACCGATATAAATTGTATTTTTTATTATTAGTTACCTTTTATTGTCGGCTTTAAACGATTGTTTCAATAAATGCAACGTATTACTGAATTTTTAAAATGATTGCATTTAAGATTAATAACCATATTTCTTTAACGCTATTTTTTAGCCGCTTCTGCTTCACGTCGAACTCCACGTGATTTAACCTCAATGATTGCAAAAGACGCAATCTAAATTATGCATAAGGCTCCTTGTGGTAAGTTATTGTGCATTTGTTAGTCAAAAATATGAAATATATAATCTTTTTAACGATAATTTGTCAGATATATATATATATATATATATATATGACTGACAAAAATGTTTTCTGCTTTCAATGTTTTACACGAGACATCTTTCAGCAATGGACATGTTAGTGAAGCCGGGCGTGGGCTTACATTTTTCGCCTGTAGTGGGAATCAAAACCCATAATATGTTTAATTAAGTTAGATAACTGATTTGATTTGATTTTAAAAGTTGTATTAATATATTATGCTAATGATTCTGAGGATTTGACTATTGCTTATAAAAATTTAATTTTTATTGATGGTAATATTCTTGACTGTTCTCCCTCCATGTGGTGCATCTTGGACTAGGTGCTCATAGATACATGGAACCGAATGCACTGCAGTATTACTGGGCTTCCTCTTTAGTGGGTGGTTACAAGCATACATTTAGGGTATTGAAAAGGTATGTATATCATTTGTAGTTTTTGGGCTAAGAAAGAACCCTGCCGAAAATCTGATGGTCTCGATAGTCTTTGTAAACAGTGGCATCGTCACAATGACATCGTCTATTAGCCAATAAACTTTAATATTATTCTACGTTTATTATGCTTATCAAACCAGTGGTTAGGACTCTAATTTATGTCCACTTTTGCTACTCCGATATTAGTAGGTTTTATGTGACTTTAATTCAACCAAATTTTTTTTAAATTTAAAATTTTATTTTATGTTAACTACTTGGAATGTTTTACGAGAAACATCTTTCAGCAATGGACATTTTAGCGAAGCCGAACGTGGGCCCGCATTTTAGTGCCGGTGATGGGATTCGAACCCATGCCCACCGAGTTCCAAATTCGAGCGCTATACCGCTAGACCACCCCGACACTCGTTTATCAGGGGGTTATGTATAAGGAACATTTGATCGATTGATTAATATTGTTTTTAAGACAATAACAGTAACAACAGTTGGTAGCAAAGTGGCATATCATCTTGAAAATTCCTTTTTTATTTTCCATTTGGTTTTCGGAGGCGTGCAGAGATCCAGTTATTATTTCCTAAATAAGCTAACTTGCAAAAAATTAGAAACAGTTGAATTTGATTTTATATAATTGCATTTTTTGAATGCAGTTTTTTTCATTGTACCAATAAAATGTCTAATGTATTCTGCAATTCTATAATTGACATGCACGTTCAATAACAAATGAGCACCAAATATAATAACAGGTTATAACTATTTTCATTGTAGCTGATTATTTTTAGATTAATTTAATAAAATGCATATTTTATTTTGCTATTGTTAACTAATCGTTTTTATTGATTAATGCATTTTTTGTTTGATAATACAATATTTTTTTAAAACAAAAATTATTTATTATAAAATTAATTGATTTTTTAAAGTGCAGGTAATGTATTGTTATTGTAGTATTAAAATATAAAAATATTATTACAGTAGTTCGGTTAACTGAAGATACTACAAGTCACTATGATAATTGAAAGTATTTAGCACCTGTTAATTGTTTTAAACATATATAAAAATATTACAAAATAGTTAAAACTCTCGCGTATTTTGTAAAAAAAATATAAAATAAACAGTACAAACTACAATTTTAACAATCTAAGTCATATTTATTGTTTTACATTATTTCTTAAAGCCACTTGCGATTAGAATTTATCAATGTATTTCTGTAGTATGCAGTTTTTTATAACAAAATTGATACGTTATTTTCTAAGTGATTAACTTTTCATTTGAGAAAACCAAACTAGTTTTTAATAACTTAAATCCAGGCTGTAGGGGTGGAAAAATATGGAGGTCGGCTTTATTTCCCATTTCGGATGCTAATGATTCTGAGGATTTGAGTAATGACTAATCATAGTGATATTTGTGGCTGTTCCTCCTGATGCATTTTGTAGTAGGTACCAATATGCATCTAGACTAATAACAACCGGGACGGAGTGTACAGCGCTATAACTGAGCTTTTACTGGATTCCGCTCACTAAATAGGCACTAGCGTACACCCAAGATGCTTAAAAGATATTTCAAGGTATCTATTTATCATATGTAACCGGTTAACGTTGTGGATATGTCAATTGGCATTAGCTCTGAAGAAGATCGCCTGGTCAATCTTTTTGAACACTGGCGTTATTACAAGGAAGCGATTTTTTAACCCCCTCCCAAGTTCAGTTCGCATTTGACAACCTTTTTTCATAGGACTTCGGGATTCGAACTGGGAATTAATGAAAAGGTGGCTCTGTCACCAACTTATCTATTTTGGTAACTTCAAATACCTACTATTATAATAATGTAGATACAATGGAAAAGCAACTTTCCTTGCGAAATATTTGTCATTTCTAGTAAAATTCACATTACAAATAATTCTAGAATGTTGAATTCAATATTCGTCAATCACCACATTTATTTTCAAATTTACTGATTTCTTAAAGTATTGAGGATGACATTTTTGATTGATACTGTGCTTAGTGTTTTACGGTGGGCCATCATAGTTTTGACCAACGCGTCACTTTAATCCTTGTGTATGATTAAGGAAAGCATGGAAGATGACTTTTGTACTTCTAAGTGGTGTGGGGAATGTTTCATCTTACGACTAGTTTACGAGCTTGTTATAAATGTTTTCGCAAATTTTACATTAATTAAAAAAATGAAATGTTGACTTTTTTGTTTCCAAATTAATTAACGATGTTGATTTTTATCAGACATTAATTAGTATGAAGTGTTCGTTTATGTAGTAATTCATGACATTTGCAAATAATGACGATGGTTTATAAAACTGAACTAGTTTTTGTAATTATTTGATATATATTTATTTGGATTTTTTAGACAAAGGCTAATTTAAATATTTTTACACTAAATTCATTCATTGTGGCTGGTGACACAGTTATTATTTCTATATTCAATTTCATTCATTTCACTTTGGTTGGTAACGTGATTACCTCTTCATTATTTTCCATATTTATAAGGCATATGAAACAATCGACTTCGATGGGTCGATAAGCGTAACAAACGTAGAAGTATAACTCAGTTTCTTGACTGGTAGACGGCATCCTTGTGACGTCACCACTGTTCGCAGATTGACGAGGCCCTCTGATTTTTTATCAAGGTTATCTTCCTTAGCCTAAGGGCTACATATGGTATACCATAACATGCCTTTTAAGTACCGTGGATGTATACTTGCATCCATTCACCGAAGCGGTAGCCTATTTATACCGCTATACACTCGCCCCCTGCTGTTATTAGTTAAGGTGCCTGTAGATACCTAGTCCAGGATGCACTACGTGGATGAGGAATAGTCAGGAATATCACCATCGTTGGACATTGAGACTGTATAAACATTAGTCAAAGCCTCATGATTATTAGCATCCCCATTTATATTAAAATAGTTATAAATTAAATTAATTGTCGATTAATTAAATGTATGAGTCTGGATTTGCTTTTGTTTATATATATACCTATTTTGGAATTAAAAAAATTACGGTGATGTTTAAATATGCTATTAAATAATAGTTATTTCAAAAATGTATTTATTTTATAAAGCCTATTTTAAATATTAATAAAATCCCTCACCCCATTTAAAATAATTTGCGATTTGTGTATAATATAAAGCGACTACTTTTAGCTATGACATTTTTTCAAAACAATTTGTGCAAATAATAAATTACTACAATGTATTGTCAATAAAGGCACTTTATTTAAAAATATAATTTTTGGTATCCAGCGGTACACCGCTCGACTCGAACCTGAGTAGGCATGGGGGGAGGGGCTTCGATCTCCATCACCGCCACTACAGGCGGGCCTACGTTTAGCTTCGCTAAAATGTCCACTGCTGAAAGGCATGTTTCTTGTAATGCATTTAAAGTAGCAAAAAGTAAATTAATCTTTTTTTCAATTGGTCAAACTGTTACCTGTAACAAAAATGTTGATTATATCTGAATTTTTAGAGTCGGTCAAATGGCATGTCAGTCAGATTAAGAAATCTTCCTTCGACGATATTACAGAAGGTAATAATAATAATTATAAATTGTTCATTCAATGTTTATTAACAATTAAATTGTAGACTGCAATTTTACATGTATTGAATTCAACGATACTGGTGATTTATTGGCTCTGGGAGACAAAAGTGGCCGTATTACGATTTATCATTTGAAAAATAAGGTGAATACGTTTGTTTTAACTAGTAGATACAATTTTTTTGGAGCAATGTTTTAAACCTTTACTTTGTGCCTTGTACGAGGGGTTGCTTTTTCTGGTCAGTTTTATCCTATCTGGTTTTGCTATCAGTGTCATTTTATGCCGCCAGTCAATTGTCTTCTATTTAGTCGACCTTGGTTTCTTTTACCTTTTACATCTATTACCAAAATTCATCTTGTCACGTAGTTTTCTTCTCTTTGAAGAATGCGGCTATATCACTTCATTCTATTTTTTGAGTTCTTATGAGCTTTCTATAATAATAATAATAGTAATGATACATTGTTTATTTAATATTTTCAATGTTTTATGTGCACAGATTAAGGATAAGGTATTTTACAGAAATTTAATGACAAGATCATTTCTTCGTTATTTCCAGAGTTTGTGGAACGTCTTAAACAATATCCATTTATTGATTTTGGCACCCAAATAATGTCCACAGCAAATGCGATAAAATGATGGCTAATAGATGACATTGCAATTTGCAAAGATGGATTTGGAGTGAAATAATAATAATTTATTATTATTTGTGGTTATTGGCTTAGGTACACCTAAATACCTCAGGTGTATTCATTTATTGTGGTTGGTGTGATATAGTCACCTCTTTATTATTTCTAAATTTGTACGACATATTAAAAGATGGATTTCGATGACTCGATAGGTGCAACAAACCGGAGAATAACGAAGGTTTTTGGCGCCACTGTTCGCCGTTTGATTTTTTGTCAAAGTTATCTCCCTTGGCCCAAGGGATACATATGGTTTACATACACCATAAGAAACCTGTGGGTGTATGCTTGCACTCACCTACCGAAGCGGAAACTCAGTTATACCGCTGTGCATTCAGTACCTGCTGTTCTTAGTCAAGATGTCTAAGGACACCTAGTGTGGGATACACCACATGGAGGAGGAATAGTCAATAATATCACCATAATTGTAAATTGAGACTTTATAAATCCTTAGAATTATTAGCATCAGGTGTATCTTTACATCAAGTACGCTACAATGCACTCGTTCCTTGATTGAATTTTGTCTAGTCTACGAAGTATCCACAACATTGTCGTTAGAACTAGATTCGGTACGAGCATTACTCACATTGATTTAAGGATAATCAACATTCAAACAAATTGCACATCTGCTAATAATTCATTTATCTGTTGTAGGCTGAAGTTTATGAAATTTATTGTGCTTTTACAAGTCACGAACCGGAATTCGATTATTTAAAATCGCTGGAAATTGAAGAAAAAATAAATTCCATTTCATGGTTGCCAAAGTGTACATCTGCCCATCATTTGTTATCAGCAAATGGTATGTTTGTCAATTTGATTGTTTCCGGAGGTGTTTATCATGCTTGTCAATAAACAACTTGACATTTGGGAAAATATAATAACTTTTTGAATTGAACATTACAGTAGATAATAGTTTTTGATACAAGTGTGTTAAAACCAACTATTGATTATTTTACTGTTACTATTTACTTGATAAGTTTTTCAATGTTTGGGAGAGAAAAAATTAATTGTATTACAATTAGAATGAATTAAGTTAAATTGATAGAAAGTAGAATATTATTATTCATTGTTTTTAGTGTACGATTGTTGAGTCTCTGATTGTATTGTCATTCATTCATTTTGATTTGTGACGTAATCACCTCTTCATTATTTTCCTTATTCATAAGGCATATAAACGATCGACTTTGATGGCTTGATAAGCCTAACAAACGTAGAAGAATAACAAAGTTTCTTTGCTGGTAGACGGCATTCTTGTGACGTCGCCACTGTTCCCAAACATTGACGAGGTTGTCTGATTTTTTGTCAGGGTTTTCTCCCTTAGCCCAATGACTACATATGGTATACGTATACCTTAAGATACCCTTTAGGTATCCTGGATGTACGATCTTACCTACACGTCGTAGCGGAAGCCCAGTTATACCGCTGTGCACTCGGACTCTGCTGTTATTGGTCTAGATGCCTAGGGGCACCTAGTCCAGTATGCACCATTTAGAGGATAAACAGTCAGGAATATCATAATTATTGGAAATTGAGACTTTGTAAGCATTACTCAAATCTTCAAGATCATTAGCATCCTATTGTATTGCGATAGTCAATCTAACTCTTCTTTGATAACTAAAACTAATGTATTAAATGAAAACGATTCCCACCACCGGCCCACTAAATGCGAGTCACATTTGACTTCACTAAACTGTCTACTGCCAAAAGATGCATTTCCCGTCGCAACATGTAGAGTAGTGAAAATGTCACAACAAAAAAAAGTCAAATGAAACAATTGAAAAATTTGACCTTATCCAGACAAAACCATCAAATTGTGGTCCATTTCCGAACGCAATGTCGAAGCCTACAATTTCAACTTGCAAACAGACGAAAATTCGAACATTTGGAATCCTGAATTGTCATTGGTTCAAGAATGCACCGATTTGATTGGTCCACCCGTTCCTTGCATCACATCGTCGGCCCAATTGCGCATACCCAAACTTCGGTCGACCAGTCGGTTGATTGTCGAAGCACGACCTCGCCGAGTATTTGCCAACGCTCATGCCTATCATATCAACGCCATTTGTCCAAATTCGGATCAGGAAACGTTTCTGTCGTCGGACGATTTGCGTATTAATTTGTGGCATTTGAATATTTCCAATCAGTCATTTAGTAAGTTTATTATGCCTTTATTTGTACGGCATAGAAAATTCATTCATTTTGGTTGGTGACGTGGTCACCTCTTCATTATTACCCACATTTATACGATATGTAGAACGATCGATTTCGATGGCTTGACAAGCGTAGACAAACGTGGAAGAATAACGAAGTTTCTTGGCTGGTAGACGGCATCCTTGTGACGTCGCCACTGTTCGCAAAGATTGACGAGGCCGCCTGATTTTTTGTCAGGGTTATCTCCCTTAGCCCAAGAGCTACATATGATATACGTATACCTTTAGATACCTTTTAAATATCCTGGGTGTATGTTTGCACCCACCCGCCGTAGCGGAAGCTCAGTTATACCGCTGTGCACTCGGACCCTGCTGTTATTAGTCTAGATGCCTAGGGGCACCTAGTCCAGGATGCACCACGTGGAGGACTAACAGTCAGGAATATCACCATCATTGGAAATTGAGACTTTATAAGCATTACTCAAATCCCCAGGATCATTAGCATCCCATAGAAAACAATCGACTTGTATGACATAATGCAAGTTTGAATAGCTTCTCGAATTTCTGTATGAAAAGGTTGTCGGATGCGAATTGAACTTGGAGGGATAAATGAAATATTTTGGCTGGAAGACCGCTTCCTTGCGACGATGCCAGTGTTTGCGGGAATTGGCGAGGCGATCTTCTTTAGGGTTGACGTCGGTTACATATGGTAAATAGTTGATTTGAGATACCTTTAAGCATATTGGATGTACGCTAGCATCTATTAACTGAACGGAATCCAGTAAAGGCTCAGTTATACCGCTGTGCACTCGTTCCTTACTGTTATTAGTCTAGAAGTCTGTTGGCATTTAGTCCAGGATTCACCACATGGTGCAATATCACCATCATTGGAGATTGAGACTTTGTATAAGCATTACTCAAATCCTCAGGATCATTAGCATTCAAAAACATGTAGGCAGGAAAAATGAAGAAGAAAAAAGGTTTTTTGGTGTTGGTGTTTATAAAATTGGCATAGCCGTTTGCTAGTGTGTGTGTGTGTGTGTGTGGATTGTTTAATGTGATAATAATACGTTTTCAAGTATATTGGTTGTATGATTGCATCCATCCATCAAAGTGCAATACTAGATATACCTCTTTGCACTCAATTTACCCTCCACTTTTATTTTAATCCAGGATTTGTAACTGGAGTTGGAATTAGATACTACATACCAATACGAGCGTTACTCATTTTTATTAGCATTCAAAAGAGCATATTTAAAATCCAAATATATATATATATATATATATATATATATATATAGAGAGAGAGAGAGAGAGAGAGCTTATTTAGCAACAACGACGTGGAATAATACAAAAGGCTTGCAATTTAATTGGCTTTACACCTCGAAAATTGGAGCATTCATATTTGTATGTTTTTATTGACATGTACTTTGGACTATTGAATATCTGTCAATTGTTGAGTGTGTATTAGACTTTTTTGTTTGTTTGTTTGTTTGTTTTTCTGTTTGACCGATGTTACATACTAGTGATGTATTTAAGCGAATAACCATAACAATAATAATGTACCGAGGTGGTCTAGCGATACAGCCTTCGACTTGAACCTGGTGGACATCGGGGTTCGAATGCCACCACCGGCACTAAATGCGGGCCCACGTTCGGTTTGTCTAAAATGTCCATTATTGAATGATGCGTTCAAAGTAGTAGTAAATAAATAAATATAATAACAATTGCTACCATTGTTATTATTTATTGTTGCACTCGACTCGAACCCGAATGGACATGGGGGTTCGACCACCACCGACCCACCAAAGGCGGGCCCACGTTTGGCTTCGTTCAAATGTCCACTGTCAAAAGATGCGCATTTCCAGCCCAAACGTGCAAAGTGGACGCAGCTTGAAGTAGTAAACTAATGTTGCTTTTTTAACTATTGATTACTTGCAGCAATTGTTGACTTGAAACCGTCCAATATGGAAGACTTGACCGAAGTTATTACTTGCGCCCGTTTTCATCAAACCCAATGCCATTTGTTGGCCTATTCGACAAGTCGGGGACTGATACGTTTGTGCGACATGCGACAACATGCGTTGTGTGATGACCACGTGATGGGTAAGTAATATGCCATGGGGCATTCAATTGTTGGTTGCCATTTTTGGGAAAAGTTTGTCAACAACAATAACTGTAACAGTTGGTGACAAAGCCATCTCTTCATTAGTTCCAAATTTGTCGCATGGCATCCCGAATTTGTATACGAATTGAACTTGGTTGGTGGGGGGGGGTTGGGTGGATGCGTAAATGAAGTTTTTTGGCTTTCTTGCAACGATGCCAGTGTTAACAGGCGATCTCTCTTTACGGATCGATTGGGGATAGATGCTGGTTGACTGATCCACAAACATATGGTAAATGGAAACCTTTTAAGCATTTTGGGTGTATGCTAGCACCCATTCATCCTTTTCATTTTATTTTGGTTGGTGACATGATTACCTCTTCATTTCTTTCCATATTTATGCGGGATATTGAACGATTGACTTTGATGGCTTGATAAGCGTAACACAACGTAGAAGAATAACTCAGTTTCTTGGCTGATAGACGGCATCCTTGTGACGACGCCATTGTTCGCAAAGATTGACGAGGTCGCCTGATTTTTTGTCAGGGTTATCTCCCTTAGCCCAACGGCTACATAGCGTATACGTATACCTTAAGATACCTTTTAAGTATTCTTCGTTTATGTTTGCAACCACTCTGCTAAACCAGGAATCCGATTATACCGCTGTGCACTTGGTCCCTGCTGTTAATAATCTAGATGTTTATGGAAACCTAGTCCAGGATGTACCACGTGGAGGATTATTAGCATCTCAAAGCCAAGCAGGCAAGATGTGCGTTAGAAATATCATATTTTAAATATTTTGCTCATTGGTTAACGACAGATTGGTAATCAAATTGTTTCCTGGTTGAATTATTTGTTGTAAACGTTTTTTGGCAAGTAGTTAGATGATGACCCACATTCAATGTTCCAAAAAGTTTTGTTATCAGACTGTCGCCCTAGTGGATCAGAATTCGACTGTTGGCACTTTGTTTAATTGTGCTAATTATCCACTTGTTTGAATATTTTTATGTTATACAACACTTAAATAACAAACAATTGGTTTATTATTATTATTATTATTAACTTGATGATATTTGGACAGTATTCGAAGATCCAAATGCTCCGCAAGATTTGGGATTTTTTACCGATATTGTGGCCAGCTTATCCGATTTTCGATTTGGTTCGACAGGAAATTATTTGCTAGCACGCGACTATTTGACGCTTAAAGGTTAGTGGTCCTTGTCTTCCATTTAGTTTGGATGAATATTTTTGTTAAATTGACAGTAGTATTTCATTCATCATTCATTTTGGTTGGTGACGTGGTCACCTCTTCATTATTTCCCATACTTATACGATATAGCAAACGATTGACCTCGATGGCTTGACAAGCGTAGACAAACGTAGAAGAATAACAAAGTTTCTTGGCTGATAGACGGCATCCTTGTGACGTCGCCACTGTTCGCAAAGATTGACGAGGCCGCCTGATTTTTTGTCAGGGTTATCTCCCTTAGCCCAAGGGCTACATATGTTATACGTATACATTTAGATACCTTTTAAGTATCCTGGGTGTATGTTCGCACCCACCTGCCGTAGCGGAAGCCCAGTTATACCGCTGTGCACTCGGACCCTGCTGTTATTGGTTTAGATCCTAAGGGCACCTAGTCCAGGATGCACCATGTGGAGGATTAACAGTCAGGAATATCACCATCATTGGAAATTGAGACTTTATAAGCATTACTCAAATCCTCAGGATCATTAGCATCCCAGTAGTATATCATTGCACAATGGCTTAAAGTTTATATATATATATATATATATATATATATATATATGGGATGCTGAGGATTTTAGTAATGCTTATAAAGTTTCAATCTCATGATGGTGATATTCCTGACTGTTCGTCCTCCACGTAGTTTATCTTGGACTAGGTGCCCCTACACTAATAACAGCAGAGTTTGAGTGCACAGCGGTATAACTGGGCTTCGGCTACGACGCGTAGGTGAGATCATACATCCAGGATACCTAAAAGGTATCATATGTAGTCGATGGGCTAAGGAAGATAACCCTGACAAAAAGTCAGGGGGCCTCGTCAATTTTTGCAAACAGTGGCGCCGTCACAGGAATGCCGTCTACCAGCCAAGGAACTTTGTTATTCTTTCAGTTTTGTTACGCTTATGAAGCCATCGGAATCGATCGTTTATTTGTCTTACAAAATATGGGAAATAATGAAGAGGTGACCACGTCACCAACCAAAGTGAATGAATATATATATATATATATATATATATATATACATACATACATATATATATATATAGGTAACGGCTTGATAGAGATAACTAGAGCGGCACTATATACGTCTTATTTATTTTTATTTTGGTTGGTTACATGGTCACTTCTTCATGATTTTCCATATTTAAATGATGGAATCCGATAGCGTAACATGTAGGACAATAACGAAGTTTCTTGTTCAATAGACGACATTCTTGTGCCATTGCCACTGTTTGCAAGGATTGACGAGGTCGCCTGATTTGTTGTCATGGTTATTTCTCTTAGCCCAACGTCTACAAATTGTATACATAATGTTTGCCGCCCAACATTTATAGTAGTTAATTTTGGTCAAGTCAAACGACAAGCTTACACGCATTGTGGCTTACGGGGGACTCGAACCCATTGATATACAACAAATTTAGCGCTCCAGTCATTTATGCCATTTTATCTGTAAATTCGTTGCTTTATATTATTACCATTATTTGGTCAATTAGTTTGGGACATGCGTATGGGCGATCGACCTTGCGAATTGTACCATGTTCACGAGCCATTCCGTTCCGAACTTTGTATGTTGTACGAAAACGACGTCATATTTGACAAATTCTTTTGTGGTTGGTCACATGATGACAGGTTAGTTTGGTCATTAGTTTCAATAATTATGTATGTTTATTGCATGTTGGTTGGTTGACGTTGTATGTCACTTTTTCCATTATTCCTATATTTGTACGGCATATTGAACGATTGATTCCGATGGCGTAACAAAGGTAGAAGTATAACGACGTTTTCTGGATGATAGACGACATCCTTGTGATGAAGCCGCCTGGCTTTTTGTTAGGGTTATCTCCTCAAGCTCAACGGCTACACATGGTATAATATACCTTGTGAGTGTATGATTTTGTCAATTTTCCGAAACAGAAGCCCAGTTATATCGCTTTGCCGTGTTTGTCTAGGTATTTAGATGGACCTAGTCTAGGATGTACCACGTGAAGGTGACAGTCAGGATTATCACCATTATTGGAAATGGAAAAAAGGAATGTTATATATTCACTTTTTAGTGTCATTTTGAGTTTTCATTTTGGTTGATGACGTGGTCACCTCTTCATTATTTTCCATATTTATACGACATGTAGAACGATCGATTTCGATGGTTTGACAAGCGTAGACAAACGTGTAAGAATAACAAAGTTTCTTGGCTGGTAGACGGCATCTTTGTGACGTCACCACTGTTTGCAAAGATTGACGAGCCACCTGATTTTTTGTCAGGGTTATCTCCCTTAGCCCAAGGGCTACATATGTTATACGTATACCTTTAGATACCTTTTAGGTATCCTGGGTGTATGTTCGCACCCACCCACCGTAGCGGAAGCCCAGTTATACCGCTGTGCACTCGGACCCTGCTGTTATTAGTCTAGATGCCTAGGAGCATCTAGTCCAGGATGCACCACGTGGAGGACTAACAGTCAGGAATATCACCATCATTGGAAATTGAGACTTTATAAGCATTACTCAAATCCTCAGGATCATTAGCATCACAAATAATTCATTTTTTAGTGTCATTTTGAGTACAATTTGTATAGTTTTTAATACAAAGGAATGGGATATTTTTGGTTTTACAGTTATCCTATAGCATTTGACACATTTTATTGGATTGATATGGCTTATAAATTAAATTGACTTATTCATTTTTGTTATTTAACCCAGATTTGTTGTCACCGGTTCGTACGGCAATGCGTTTCGTGTGTTTGATCGTCACAACGCCGGTTCGGATTGGTTATACGACTTGACCGATTTCAACACCGACTTGCCCTTTGTCAATAATTCCCACACTTCAGTCGTTCTAAATCCCAAACAATTTTTGACTCCCGACGATCCTTTGAGTTTGCAACTCGGCCTGTCGTCCATTTCGGTTGTTCCTCTGGGGCTAACCGAATCGATTTTGTTGCAGACTATCGAACCATCGGCCAGCAACAATGACGAGGTTCACACGACCGATGCCACTTCGACGTTGAATTCGTTCGAATCGGTTCAAAATTTGTTCAATTCGTCGGACATGTCGGAACCAACGTCGTCGCCTATCGGTTCCAAACGTCGCAAACAACTTTTGTCTACTAGTACAACCGACTTGGATGAAATGGGCAATCATATATGGTCCGACCTCGACCTCCAATCGGCCAATTCCAAAACCGATTGTGCAACACATTCCAATTCGAACGATTGTGGTCGGCCAGCGTCGGCTTTCGACTCCAAGCGGGCCAAACTGCACGATTTGGCATTGGACGACATTCAGTTGACTGGATTTCACGATTTGGATTGTCAACGCAAGTTGCTCTACCTATCGTGGCATCCCAACCGACTGCTAATTGCTACTGTGTCGGGCAATCAAATATTTTTGATTTCAGATCAGCCTAGTCGTGTCAATTCGAAACTGACTGGTTTCGAAATTGTCCAAATAAAAAACGGCAGTGTCGATGATGATAATAATAATAATAATTCGTCTTTGGTACAATTGAAAAATGAAAATCATTCGAGACAGCATGAAGTAACTCGTTTGGAACAAAATGAGTCAACTGATAATAATAATAATAATATGGATGGAATTAAGCGTAGAAGACGAAGACGGAATTATGCGTTGGATGAATCGCATCTCATTGAATCATCTTCTGATTCGTCTAATTTATTCAATGATGTGGATGACGATGATCATGATGACATGTTAAAGTTGGATTTGGACATGCCCAATACAGACTGTGTATTTTCCCATTTTGTCGAAAATGACCTATCATCGGATTTGACCAAAATGGATTGTACAAGTGACGAAAATGATTCGTCGACCCGTGCAAATGACGTCAATGCAATGAAAAAGAATGAAATGCCATCGGAAGTCAATGATTCCCAAGGTGTTGTCGATTCGAAATGTCTTTGTATAGATTCCCTGCTTGCCCTAACATCTGACAATTGTTTGCCGCCATCTGATAATAGTGTTTGCTAGGCATCTGTTCACATCTATTCGACGCGGTGCTTAGTAATGGCCTACCTCAGATACAATAACTATTCCATTATTACATACTAATTTTATTTTGTACAATACAGATTATTTTGTTGCATAATTTGCGTTTGACTACAAATTCCTTGTACGTTTACTGTCCTATCTCCGGTTGTTTCACATTTTAAATACTCCGTTTTTGTCTTGAATTGGTATGTTGTGATCTTCAGCGTGTATACACACACACATATATATATATATATATATAATAAAAACTGTAGGTAAAGGTTGTTTACGTGCCTTTTTATTACATTTTCGTCTTTTTTCAAAATTATTGCCGTATTTGTATTCAAATTAATGAATGACAAGTATTATTTAGATGTATTTATTTTAATTAATTTTTTTTTTGAGAAAAAAGCGTTTACAAAATATACATTGTTGTATTACAGATTTTAACAGTAAGTTATAAAAATAATTTTTGGTTTGAACGTTAATGAACACTGCTTACCTTTCCAGGGTTATTATGCACATTTTATTGATTACAATTTTTTAAATAATTCGAAATTGAATGATTTCAAGAATGTCGATTCAGTTGCACATTTTTTCTGGTTATTAAATATTTATACCATCTATTATTGAAACCTGAATCGAAATGTGTTTGTTAATATGCTTTATATAAAAAATGTTGATACAAGTATTAAAAATGGAAAACATGGTGAATGAATAGAGTTGAATCAAAGTTAATTTTACACGAAAAGCTGCAAGCGTTGAAGGCGGATTAGATACAAAATTAAAATAGCGACATAAATAGAACGAATTAGATACAGGTCAGTAAACAAAAATCGAAATTTTGAAATGGACCACCTTTTGTTTGAATTCATATTGTTTATCGTTTAAAATTTTTACGATCTAGTATTATTGTTGATAAAAGGGGACACTGATGGTTTTTATCGACTATTACAAATGTGATGTAGATTTGATTTGGCAGAATTTATACCAATATTAGTAATTACTAAGTATTCTCTTTAGTCATAAACAAAAGATTTTAATTTATAGAAATTACTATATGAACGTACACAATAGATAGTAACGAAGTAAGTATAATGTAATTAAAACCATATTATGAATACAAAATTGATTTCATCCATTTTATAAATGTATTAAAAATCTCAAATGTTCAAGCAGTAAAATATTAAACATTTGGAGCTTCAGGAGGCATTAAAGACTTAAAATCAATTTGTTTGTAATAAATAATATAATTTGGAATAAGTGCGTAGACGTTCACTTCTGTTCGACCGAGTATTGATCTAACAAAATGACCAGTATATTGGATTTTACATAAAAAAACAATAGATTAAAAAAATAAAACTAATTGTAATCTCGGCAAAGTAAAATTTATTTGCTTTTATAACAAAAACAACTTAACCGATTTCTATCAACGCAATCGATTAAAAGTTAGATTACCTGATTTGGATCACTACTATTATGCATTAAAATCATCACAACCATGACTCTTGTAACAGGAAGTATTGATGCATTATAACAACTAATACAAGACAGATGTTACTATTTATAAACCGAATAAAAATGTTTGTAAAATTGTTGCAAACGAAACTTGGTAAATTGAAAGAACCAGCCAAATTCTCAATAATTTTTCAGGTTTTAAGCCTTTAATCTTAAAATTTTAAAGTCTTGTAATTCCTTTAATGATTAGCAATACTAACATTTGAAACCAGTTAGCAGTTAAACATTTAAGCTATATGACATTACAGGGGTTAAAATGGGACTTGTTAAAATTAACACATTGAAATTGATTGACTTTCTTTACATCACTTAAGCATATTAGGCACATCGACATTATACTAAAATAACCATTAAACATCACTTTAGTAATACTAATATTCAAAACACACAAAAAAATTTTTTACAAATAGCATTACCAAATTCCCTATAAGATATACGTCTCTTCGAATGTCTTCACATTTTAAGACTAGAATTCAGCGTTTTACTCATAAACGTAATTTATTTTACAATGGGAAAAACCGGGCTTTTATAGTTTTTTTACGGATACGGTTTTAGTTGTACAAACTCTTAAACAAGGTTAACCTAAACAAAAGCCTGTTTTTCAAGTTTATTAAGATCAAATAATAAAGGCTTTTCTTTTTCATCAGCTAAAATGTGTATTTTCTTCAGAAAGTATTTTAAGTCAGTCTTTAAAACGGACAACGCTTAAGCTTTACACTGTTATAAGTTAATGTCCTGTATTAATCGCCAGTGTAGGTTTACAGTATTTGTCAAAACTGAAATTTACATTTGTAGATTTAATGGTTTGTCTTTTAAAGTTTTTAAGAAATGTACGACTATTCTACTTTCTATCCCATTTATTCGATCTTTTCATTACAAGTGTAGTAATTCCACTTACTTTGAAGTTGGTTTATATTAAACTTTTATATAGGACAGGAGGCATTCTTTCATTGTATAATTATAAGCTACTAAACAAGAGCCACCTCATTTATTATTTAATATTTTGAACTAAATTATACATACAACAATTTATTAACCTTAAGAATTAGATATGTTTTGCATTTTTAAATATATTAGACGTTATATTTTATGTTGGTAATTTTACTCAATCTTAGATTATAAGTCAGTTAATGTTTTACGTAATTTTTTTTGTTAGTTACAATATATATCTATAAAATTATACTTGTATTTTAATTATCAAATAATATTGAACGTTTTTTAATTAAAGCTTTATTGTATGTTATGTGATTGATACAAATGGTTTAGTTTAATAACTACGTTTTCAGGAGTTATAAACAGCAATATTTTTTTTAAATGTAATTTTACATTAAAGTTTTACAAAGCTTGGTGCTAGACCTCTTATGTTTTATTATCTATATCAATGACTTGCCGGCAATAGTTCAGTCTAATTTGTAAAAAATTACAAAACGACATTAACATTAAATGTAACTGGTCTAAAAGTAATGCAAACATAATGCTTTTGGGAAACTATAAAATAATATCCATAATGTATCAACCTTACTCCTGTCTGATATCAATAATATCCTTAACTGGTCGATGCATTAATTTTTTAAAATCTTATCACTTTATTGGTAAAGCCTCCTTAAATAAGTATCACTTTACTGCACCTAATAATGTTATTATATTTCAGGTATTCTTTTCCTCCTCTCTTTCCTTTGGTAAACATCAATATTGGGCTACAAATAATATTTTGGTCCAATCAATTTAAAAAAAATAATTTCCTCTTTTTTAATTACAACCGGTTTCCAAATTCTTTAACCCAATTTTATGTGACCCGATCTTAAACATTGCTCCCAAACTATATTCCAAGTCTTATTGAAGAATAAAATTATTCTAGACAAAGTCAAACGCAGTACCATTAGTCAAAGGCGTTGAAAATAAACAGTACAACTTTAGACCTAAATAATTAAATTTTCTTTTGCTAAAGGAGAAATGACTTCGAAGTTATATTATTTTAGTTTTTAAATTATTTTACACAAAACAAACAAAACTTTTTACACCTACCAAATCTAACTTTCTACGTAGGCACAGATTTAAACTTTTTAAACTCAAAACAAGCTCTCCACTCAAACTTTATCACTTCTCGCATAGGATTATTAATGTTTGGAACCGCCTTCCTAGCCATAAAATTAATTCTACAATTTTTTTTACACATAACCATGATTAACTTTTTTTAACTCAATTGTTTTAATTTAACAATTTTTTTCTCTATCAATTCTTCTTCCTTTATTTTCAAATCTTTCCTAAATTTGTCTTTCTACATTGTCTCTTAATATGCTCCATTGTATATCATTATTACATTTTTATTACCAAAAAAACAATGATATCAAGAAACGCATTGTTACCAGGTTTTTAACTTAATTATACAGTTTAAAAACCTGCAAACCTGCATATATATACATATAATTTAATAAAATTAACATAAAAATTTTTATTTTTATTAATTAAAAAATTGTATTTTAACAAAAATTACTTAATAAAAAATTTAAAAATAATTATTTTACATTTTGGAAATTGTTTAATTAATTATTTCGGTTATTATTGTGTTGAGCGGCACCGTTGAGTGGTAGTTTTATTTCTAGGTTGTTCTCTTAATGTATGTTTCAATTCTTTATTTGTTATAATGGTTATATTATATTTTACATTTGTATATTTTATTAAAGGTGTTATTTTAGTTGGTGTTTAGAGTAATGTTTTTCAAAAAAAAACATTTTGAATCAATGCGATGTGAGGCGCGTGTCACGCTATACGTCCATTGGAGCGTTATTCATCTTTTCCTCTTGTTTAAAGATTATTATAGTGTTTTTGCATCGTAATACTTAACTTGTTTTATTATTTTCGGATATTTATAATTTTTGCTCGTTTTCTATAATTATTAACTTCCAGTATCTGCCTTGAGTTTATCTTAATTTTAATTTTTTTTCTGTAACTAATCCCCCTTTGCCTCACCGTTTATTTCATATTTTTTTCTTGAAAACAATTTGAGACAATGTGAGAACCGAGTACTAAAAGGTTTTTTTGGCCTACTCAACTCGTGAAAAATCCTGAAATCTTTAAAACATGTTTTAAGCCGGTTTAAAATGCTTCGATATATGCGTTACTTCTTCAAAATAACTTTTAAAAATGTATAATATTTTTATTTATTACATTTTTGTAAAAAACTTAGCTCTTATTCTTGATTTTAGGATAGCTGATTTCGACAAACTTCGTCTTTACCTGAAGTCAGTAAACTGGGATCCCATATACAACGGCATTGAAAAAGCCTACTCCAATATATAGATATAATTAATGAAGGAATTAGACAATCTGTCCCTTTTAGGATTCCAATTTACTCAAAACCGAAGCTTCTCCGGTTTATTGTCCGCTCTATTATAAAACTGAATAAAGCCTTCTTTTTATGGATATCGGTTAAATTCCCCTGCCTCCTTTATGCATATGTATTAACCAGGAATAATTGCTTTAATCTAATTAAGTCTTTTAAAGGTAAGATGCTCTTTAAGCTCCTAAACAGGGTCACCAAGAGCAAAAGCCTTCTTTTTAAGTTTATTAAAGATAAAAGAACAGGTGAAATGTCTCTTTTTTGTCTTAAAAATGATAAGGGGATTCTATTATCTAGGGTTTCTGCTGGCAATAGTTTCAGAGATTACTCTCAATTAGTTTTTCAAATATCTCGTTCTCACTGCCCTACATTTCCCGACCCCATAACTACTACTTTGATGCTAACACTATTCTTAATCTTATCCAGTCCTTCATGCGGACCTGATGGGGGTCTTTTCTAGGGTTCTTAAGGAGTGTACTGGTGTTCTTGCTACTCTAACCCACATTTTCAACCGTTTTTCCACTGGTCGCATTCCTAGTATCTAGAAATCTGCATTTATTAGACCCATTTACAAATCGGGATGCAAATTTAAAGCTGAAAGCTTTAGACCGATTAGTATTCTATCTTCACCGAGTAAAATAATGGAATGGTTAGTCAGGTCTAACATTCTTGATCATATCATTAATTCCAACATAATTAACCTTGCTTAGCATGGGATTTTATCCAGTAGGTCCTATCTTACTGACTTAATAACTTATACCAATAGCATTTCTTCAATTCTTGAATCTAACCCTTCAGTTGATGCCATTTATTTTGACTTTGCTAAAGTCTGACAAAGTTCCCCATGATCTGCTTATAATCAAGCTTAGATTCTTTGACATCTCTAGACCTATCTTATCCTGGATCTCTGATATTCTGTCTAATCGCTCCTTTACGGTTAGATTGGGGGCTGATTTCTCCTCTCCTTCCAACATTACGTCTGGGGTTCCTCAAGGTTCAGTTTTAGGTTCTCTTTTATTCATCCTCTTCATCAACGATTTATCCTCCGTTGTTAACTCTAATATTCTATTGTATGCTGATGATGTTAAGATCTTCTAATCCAGAAGTATTGGGCAATGATATTTCTAACATTAATAAGTGGGCGCTTGAAAACTCTTCCGTTGAATCATTCAAAGTGTAAGCACATAACTTTTGGAAAGCCATCAGGGAATATCTTTAAAATATCTCCTAATGATGTTCTTCCAATAGGTACCGTGAAGTCAATAAAAGATTTAGGACTTTTAATAGACTCATTACTTAACTTCACGGGCCATCACATTAAGGCTACTCACACTTATTATAGCTTGATTAAATTCGTTAACAGGAATTTAAGTGGTATGTCTCCTAGGTGCGTTCGTTTAATCTATATGCTTTACATAAGGCCCCACCTAGAATACTGTGCTCAGGTGACTGCACCCGTCCTTACATCCAATATTAAAAATTTACAAAAGGTTCAAAGGACTTGCCAAATTGCCTAAATCTTTTAGGAATATGCTTTATTAACAAAGATTGCGTTTCCTTAAGCTGTTCTCACTAATTGATAGAAGGCTCCGAAGTGACCTCATCTTTGTGCATCAATTTATTTCTTCAGAAATCCTCAGTCCCTTCTTTAACTTAGCTCAAAACTCACTTAGAAGGTTTAATTTGAAACTAAGCAAACTAGGATAAGGTTGCATCATTTTTTTCACAGAGTTATTAATTATTAGAATGGCTTCCCCCTGTGATTGTAAATGCCCAATTAACTCAGTTCTTTAAGCGTTCCTATGATAAATATACTCTAACTTCCGATAACCCACTTGTTTTTTATCCATTTAGTTCATTATTAGTTCATTTTTTATTATTCTGTTTCTCTTAAATTGATATTGCTGATAACATTTGTACGGAGGATCAAAAGGAGTTCGACTCCTACTCAACTCGTGAAACAACCTGTAGCCTGTAACTCATGAAAAATCCTGAAATGCGATACGCTTGCATGATATGCTGATCAAAAGTTGCTTGTTGTTTTACGTTTGCTAATTGTTACACGTGCACTAGCAAAGTGAAAATTAAATAACGAAAATACAAAGAGTTCAAGTACGATACAAACAAATCGCACTCGTTCACGCAATTGAGCAACACAGTGACACAAAGAACACAATAAAAATTTAAAGCACGATTCATAAAACCGTACAAATACAAGCAATTGAACAACACAAATTGCACAATTATCACACAAAAACACCAAAAGAAAAACAAAAGCTTGACACGTGTAACAATTAGCAAACGTAAAACAACAAGCAACTTTTGATCAGCACGTCACGTAGGCGTATCGCAGTGATTCAACAGTTAATCGTTAACCTTCATCTATTTTGATTTTGTCTTAATTTCAACAAATGTTTTATGACTGATACCCCTTCACCTCACCATCCATTTCATATTTTCCCCCTTGAAATTTGAGACAATTTCAGAACCGAGTACTAAAAAGCGTTTTGGCCTACTCAACTCGTGTACAATCCTGAATCTTGCATGAATATAACCCTTCACACAATTTGGATAATTATTGTTCCTCTTTGAAGTCACAAATTAGAGCTTTGTATTGCAGTTATTAGTGTATAACTTTTTTAAAATATGCTGCTTTACTATAATGATATATTTTTATTAACCAAAAAATAATTTTGTATCATATATAAATATTTTGAAGCTTTATTTTTGTGAAAATAATAAATAATGCAATTAATTTTTTTAAGTTGAACATTTGTATTTCTGTTAACGATGAGTACAACTAATAGTGGACCTTCTGGTGATAATCGAAGAATAAACAATGGAGTATTAGTAAGTGCGAGATTTTTTATGCATAATTTTATCAATGTATAATTGTATACATGTATAATTGTTACATTTTTGTTTATATTAATTTTTAATTTTATGTCATTTTTAGGATTTTTTACGTTCGGATTATGTTAATACCGCACTCTACTGTGTTCGTATTGGCACAATTTTTTGTTGCCTTGCATTTTTCTTTGCCCCGTTATTTTCAAATCAGCATCATTTAACTAGTGATTCTTGGTACAGAAAAGCTTTGCTGGCCAGTGCAACTACTTCCGCGTTGCGTTTACATCAGCGCATGAAAACACTAAATACAGGATTTTCTCGGGCTATTTTAACTTTTTTAGCTGCTGAAGACTCACTACATTATTTGATGTATTCGGTTATGTTTGCTATTTTACCTCCTATAACAGGTACTGCTTTATTATAAGTTTATTTGTTTTATTTAAAATAAAATAAAAAATAAAATTTTGAGGTATGCTAACTTTAAATGCTAATTTTATCCCGAATTATACTCCTTCAAGTGATTTCTACTAACTGCAATGAGTAAGCAATTAAACGTTCAATTAAGTAATTCATTTGGACTGTGGGACAGCTTAGTATCAATAAAAAGTGTGAGTTTGCGCGCTACCATGTTCCTCCAAATTGCTTGTTTACCCGGGTTTTCCATCTGGACAATGGAATGGAATTTAAACTCACACTCACGTTATTATAGATTTCAATTTTGGTATTTTGATTTATAAACTACTAATTTTTATTTATCTAAATAAGATTGGCTAATGAAATGCTTAAAATTGCTTCTGGTGGTAATATTTACTTAATGTTGACTGAAATTTTAAATTATAAAGTATACTTGTTAAAGTAAAGGATATAATAATAATTTATTATAGAATAAAAACAGACAATGAACTTGTTAGTATTTTTGGTGTCATGTTTCCATAGTTAAAATACTTCATAATATTCAATTTATATAAAAAATGGATTAACTTAGATTCCGATTTACGCAAATGTTTATTTTTTACAGTTACTTTGATGCCCGTATTTTTATTTGCCTTGCTGCATGTATCAAGTTTTACACAAACTCTTCTCAATGTAAGTTTATATATATATATATATATATATATATATATATTATATATATAAATGTTTATTACTTTGAATATTTTACAAGAAAAATGTTTCAATAGTGGACATTTTAGCGAAGCCGAACGTGGGATTCGAACCCCGATGCCCACCGAGGTCCAAATTCGAGCGCAGTACCGCTAGACCACCCCGGTACATATATACAACCGTAAATGTTTTACAGGAAACATTTTTCAGCAGTAGACAACTGAGCAATGTTGAACAATGACTCGCATTTAGTAGATGCAGATTTGAATCCATACCTACCCATCAACGTGTTTAACATCTTAGCTACTTGTGCCACTAACAACAACAAAAGTTGGTATTTATGTTAACGGCAGAAAGTTGGATAGTTACTTGGCGTGACTCAAAGGATAGAGCATTTTGAGGAAAATTGTTCAGTGTCCATTTTGTTTTGTTCACTTTTACAATTAGAACATAAGCAAGCAATAACTTATTTATGCAATAATCTGAAATTTAATTTAATGTTTTTTTTTCAAAATTAGCGATTGCCGACTAACTTGGTTGGAATATGTATTATGACATCTTTTTATTAATGCAACAAGAATTGCTACCAAAACGTAGTTATTATAAGGATAGTTTTATTATTTTCATTTTGGTTGGTGATCATGTGGTCGCCTCTTCATTACTTCCCATATTTATACGACATATAAACGGTCGACTTTGGCTTCTCAAGCGTAACAAAACTGGAAGAATAACAGTTCCTTGGCAACCCTGTGACGTCGCCACTATTTGCAGAGATTAACGAGGTCTCCTACTTTTTTATAAGGATTATCTGTTTTAGCCCAACGGCTACATATGGTATACGTATACCTTTAGATACCTCTTAAGTATCCTGGGTGTATGTTCGCATCCACACGCCGTAAAGGAAGCCCAGTTATGCCGCTGTGCATTCGGACCCTGCTGTTATTAGTCTAGATGCCTAGGGGCACCTAGTCCAGGATGCACCACGTGGAGGACGAACAGTCAGGAATATTGCCATTATTTGAGATTGAAACTTTATAAGCATTACTAAAATCCTCAGCATCATTAACATCCCATATATATATATATATACATATATATATATATATATATATATATATATATATATATATATATATATATATATTTAGACATACACAACTCAAAATCAATCACCAAGTGGAGATGGTGCTGGTTCATCTAGTCAGCCATCCTATTTCCATAATCTCATCCAAATGGGCATTACCAAAGTTAAAACAAATGATCAAATTATATTGCGTGTGATTGCATTAAACGAAATCATGCTCATGATAGTTTGCATATTTATGGCGCTGTCAGGACCGAAGATTTTGTTTCTTCCGTTTATTTATTATCCATTTTTGAAAATGCGATACAATTCGAGAAGAAATCCTTATTCAAAGTAAGCATGCAATTGACTTGAAGTTATTTTTATTTTTATTAGAAAATGTTGTTTGTAAGACATCGTAATTATTTAGTTGATTGCAATATAACAGTTTCTTTATGCATGAACAGGTTAAATTCCTAACTCACATGGCGCATCCTGGACTAGATGCATTTTACCGCAGCGAGTGGGTGAAAACATACACCCACTGTGTTTAAAAGGTATCTTACGATGTATATATATACACCATATGTATCTGTTGGGCTAAGCGAGATAATTTTGACAAAAAATAAGGTGGCCCCGTCGATCTTTGCTAGCAGTTGCGGCGTCACAAGCCTATCAAGCCATCGAAGTCGATCGTTTAATATACCGTATAGATATGGAAAATCATGAAGAGGTGACCACGTCACCAACCAAAATGAATGAATGAGGAACATTTTAATGTTATATCCCTCAATGCTTTCCGTGAAATAGCTTGTGACAATAGCCTTTTTGGATAGGTTGACAAAACCATCTGATTACTGTGTCAGGGTTTTGCAATTATTATTATTATTACTATTATTATTATTATTATTATTATTATTATTAGTAGTAGTAGTAGTAGTAGTACAGCGGCACCGTCACAATGATGCCGTCTAACAGGTGAGAAAGTTTGTTATTCTCGTACGTTTGCTACGCTTATCGATTGTTTAACATGTACCAATATAGAAACACCGATGAGATAACTACGTCACCAATTACAGTAAATGTATGATCTGATAAGAATTGAGTTTTAACATTTTTTGTTTTGAAGGTGAATTGTAGACACTACAGATTTATTTATATTAGGAAGCGCATGGTTATTTAACTAAAACTTTGCTTCAGGTTTTTTTCGACACAATATCAACACTAGTAAAAAATTGAAAGGGGAAGATTAGTTTGCGAAACCTACGCTTCCCGTGCTGAAATTTTACTAGAAATTACAATTATATATAGCACGGTGTGTGATTTGTCCGGGGGTGGTCTGCTGTACAGCGCTCTACTTGAATCTGGGTGGGCATGGGGGTTTGAATCCCACTACCGGCACTGTTCAAAGATGTGTTTCTTGTAAGACATGCAAAGTAGTAAAAATATTTTAAAAAAACGACTGGCACAATTTTCTAGGCCAGACATCTAATATGAAGGTCTATTTAGCAGTTAATACGAATTAAGAGAAATTTGTTTGTTTGTTTGTTTGTGGACCGGGTTGGTCTAGCGGTACAGCGCTCAACCCGAACCTGTGCCATGGGTTCGATCTCTACCACCGGTCCACTAAATGCGGGCCCACCTTTGGCTTTGCTAAAATATTCACTGCCGAACGGTGTTTCTCGTACCAATGTTTAAAGTAGTAAAATTAAAAAAATGAGAGATTCTTTCTATTTACATAATTTATAAGGTGTTTGAGGTTTAAGGTAATGTTCAATCAAGTCGGAAATGTAAACTTAAAATTGGATTGTATGGTTGATCGATTGATGTGCACATGCATGTCAATTTAAAAATATTGATTTTTTTCGATTAAGTTTGATGATGCATTTTGCGTACAAATTGCTAATTATTGTACGTTCCATTATAATTTTTGTACTTAATTTTGCTGTACGCGTACTTTGATTGCAATTCATTCACAATTATTAATAAACAGTTCTATATAGACATATAGTATTTACTTTTTTGAACTCTATTAAAAAAAATTGAAATAAAAATTATATCAGTTGTTTTGTTAGAAGAATGATTAATCATGTGTACATTTGACTATGCTATTAATTGATTATATATATATATATATATAATACAAATAGCGAAACTTTGTAAATAATAAATAGGAGCCGATTTTCAATAACCGGTATATTATCGCGAGAAATATTTACAGAGTAGGCAGTAGCGTCGCGAGTCACATTCCACCTTGTTTGAGCTCTGAGAAGGGTATTTTTTTGAATTTGATTATCAGTATCTGCCCTGTTGACCACGGCATTTAATTGATTTTTGTAAGTTTCAACCGCGAGTATATAGACCAGTTAGCCGCGACCAGCCATCCTGATGAGAAGACGAGCAATTTTTAAACCATTTTTTCTAGGTTCCTCTCCGGATGGAGCAAGCAATGCTTCTTGGTGATAATACTCAGGGTGACATCGATAACCGTTGTCGCCTTCTTGTCAACGCGTTAACGACCTTGTAACGCCTGAGTATCCGTTTGGTCCACGGCTGTTTATTTGGCACAGTCTTATTCACAGCTAATCTTTACTGTTAAAGGTCGTTCCACTATCCGCCACCTGCGGCCGCGCTAAGTAGGGGTCGGTCTTCTCTTTCAGGGAGATGTTTATCCCCGATGATGAGTCAATTTTTATTTGACTGAACTCAGCTGTTCAGTACGGCATCATATGAGTTTGTTTGTTATTTTGGGATGTTAATAAATCTGGGGATTTTGGTAATGCTTATAACGTTTCAATTTTCAATCATTATGATATCCCTGACTATTCCTCCACGTGGCGGACCCTGGATTTAGGTATCGAGTACGCAGTGCTGTAATTGGGCTTCCGCTTTAGCTCTTGGAATAAGGGAAATAACCCTGACAAAAAATCGGTCAACCTCGTCAATCTTTGCAAACTGGCGCCGTCACAAGGTTGTCGTTTGTGAGCTAGAAAACTTCGTTATACGTTTGTTCTTACACGATGGTTGTTGAACATGGTGTACAACTATAGAGATGATGAACAACTGACTAGATCACACTGAATGAATATTGTCAACAATTGCTGCAGTCTGTTGTTGTTTCTATTCTCCAGATCGTCTAGCGATATAGCGCTTGATTTCAACTTGGGTGAGCATGAGTTCGAATCCCACCACGTTCGGCTTCGCTAAAATGTCAATTGTTGAAAGATGTTCTACGTCAAAACAGTATTAAAAATGACATGTTAATAGTCAGGCGATTTAAAAGTTTTATTTCAAAAAATATTGATTGGTACACAGGTTTAATTAAAAATTCTAATTATTTATTAGACCTCACGTATACCAAGTTAGAATCTTGTTTTTTTAGGGATTGAGAGATTTGAAATGTGATTGCCGTGTTCTACCTTTTGTCTGATTTCAACTAATCACTGTTGTTACTAGTAATAGCACTTTTTAAGATTGGTCTTCCTTATTTCCAAGTAATGGTAATGTTTCGTTTGATCTGTCGCTTTGTGTAAAGAAAAGCTTGTATGTTAAAAAATTGGAATTCAACATCAACAACAACAACAACAAAAGTTGGTAGCATAGCCAAATCTCCATTGGTTACAAGTTTTCGAAATCCTACAGAAAGCGGTTGTCGGATGCGAATTGAACTTGGAGGTAGGGGAAGGGGATAAGTGGAGTTTTTTGGCTAGAAGACTGCTTCTTTGCGACAACGCCACTATGCTACATATGGCAAATGGATACCTTTTTAATGTAAATTGGGTATATGCTAGCATCTATTGACTAAGCAGGAGTTCAATGAAAGCCCTAGTTATGCCGCTATACACTCAGTCTGTGCTGTTATTCGTCTAGATGCCTGTTGGCACCTAGTCCATCATCATCATTAGAATTATCCTCAAGATCATTTGGCGTATCCATTGGGGGTCAGAATATACAGTTGTGCATTTGGTCCTTGGCCCACTTTTGTTTTTGTTTAGAATGCGTCACAGCTGGGGTGTTGAAAGTATCACTCATCGGTACTAGAAACTTCATAAAAAGTATGGGATTTTTGGAATTATTTATAGTGTATGCATGTTCATAGTGCAATTTTAATTGATGTTCATCTTTATTAAAGCGTTTGCCTAGAAGATGCTTCAAAGGTATCCTTTTACCTTATGTGATCGGCTAGGCTAAGGGAGTTTAAGCTGACGGAAAATCAGACCTCAGGTCATTATCATGTGCAAACATTTGCGAAACTTCGATCAAATAGAAAATATGTGATAGAATCAGCAGCCGAAACTCCCGAGGGCATCTGATCTTCACTTTATTTTGATCAGGACTTTATCTCGGAAACAATGGTACAGTTATTGGACTGAACAGTGGAAGGGGATTATTCTGCGAATTTGGAACTGATAAAGAGGTAGCTTGACTACTAACATTTGTTGTTATTTTTTGTAAATATGCAATAAATGGTCTGATTATCGTCCTTTCCGCCATCTCCACCCATCAAATTATGTAGATTTGCTTTCGCCGAATTGCGCACAACGTTTCACTATTTGGCGTGTCATTCCAAATGTCCATCATTCGTTTCTCGCCTAATCTACAGTTTGATCAATTTTATCACTCGTCTGGGTTCAACAAGTTACGTCCAGTCTTAGTGGCGTCGTAAACTGCTCCTCGTCTGAATTCAATTGAATGTTGTGCAGTTTTTTTATTTGTGAAAGACGTGGTAAATTAATGTTTGTTTTTTATGATTATCTGACTAAGTTGTTGTTGGTAACCAATCATGTGATGTGAACTGGCATTAAAATTATTTTTATAACGTAATTTTAGAAAATTTTGTCATTAATCCAAAAGTGGATTATTGGTTTTTTGAAAGATGTGGTGCTTTATCAATTTGGGAAGTTGGCTTACCTGGGGATTGTTCTTTTCGTTGGTTCACATTCATCGTTCTGATCGGTAACATAGTCACCTTTTCATATTTGTATGGCATATTAAACGATCGATTTCAATAGCTTGATAGGCGTGACAAACGTAGAAGAATAACGAAGTTTTTTGGCTGGTAGACGGCATTCTTGTGACGTCGCCACTGTGACGAGGTCTCCTGATGTTTTCAGGGTTGTCTTCCTTAGCCCAACGGTATCGGCTGTTGTTGGTCTAGATGACCATAGACATCAAGCCCAGGATGCACCACATGGAGGACGAACAGTCGGGAATATTACCATTACTGGAAATTAAAACTAAGCATTACTCAAATCCTCAGGATTATTAACATCCCGTAGGTTCACAAATTATCGGGAGGAATCTAGACTAACATTGATCCGTTATTATGCGATAGCGTTTTGGTTTCTCGTTTTAAGTTTGACTGTTTAATAGAAATCTTTCTACCTTTATTTTGGTATTAGAAAATTAAATTTTGACCCTAAGATAAAAATAGTCAACGTTTGGTTGGCTGTCATGTTACCAAGATTTGTGTAAAGTAAACAATTTTTCTGTATTACTTTCTATGCGAAAAGATATCGTACACAGTCGACCTACGGAAATAGTCAATTATTTTTATAAAACGGTTCTATGCTTTATAAGAATTGGAAAGGTCATTGCAGGTTTAGGATGTATTACATTGAGGTATAACAGCTTCCCAATTATTACTCAAATAGAAAAGGTAACCGAGTGGTCAATGAGTAATTTGAACGGATATTGTAGTGCACGAAATCACCCCCCCCCGCATTCAAATGAATTACTTAATTGGGCGTTTGATTGCTTACCCTTTATAAAGGCTGGAATGTTACCAAAATTGGAATCAGTGACTGCATAAAAATGAAAGCGTTAATTGAATATTCAGAAATGTTAACATCTCAAAGTTGTATTTAATGATTTGTAGATAACAAGTTTTAGCGAATAACTTTTTAAATAGGTAAGCTCTTACATAAGTTAAGATAATTACAAGAAAAGATGAAGCAAGATTATTACGTGCGGAATTTTGAAAAAGTTATGAAGAGGATAAGCATAGATACTGGGATTTTGTAGCAGATGAACTAGAGGTTTTTGCTCGCTATAATGACAATGGGAAAGTATACAACAATTTGGAACTCTACCGTGGTAACAAAGTTAAAGTTGGATTATCTGGCATTTCAAATGAAGAATGGTTACTCAACTTTATCAGACTTTAAACCATCCTGAAATTACAACAGGATGACTGCAAGATCAATCCATTCTTGACACAGTTTCTTCGGCAATTTATCCAATCTCCGTAGAACCTCAAACAGTAGATGATGTTATTCGCATCTGCAGTAAACTCTTCAGCTTTCGAATCACTGAACAAAAAACGACTTCGGATAGCTATGTTACTTAACTGAACTCCGTTGAAACTTGTGAATCTCTTACGTGCTCTGTACAAGAACTCAACTGCTGCAATCTGAATTTGCAACAAATCTACTACAAAGCCGTTCGAAGTTTGCTCTACTTTTATTCAACTATGTAATCGATACTATATTTACCAAACTTTTTGGACAAATTGGTTCGCACAGTGCTTTTGTACTCAGCTGAAACCTAGACACTTACAGGGTCAAAGATCAAGAAGCTTCACAAATTTGAAGCAAGATGTCTCAGATACATCTGGAATAACACCCATTTTGGATTGGACGATCAAGATTAGCAACTGCTAAATTTGAGATGACCTCCAATTTCACGATCTACCATCATCGCAACAATGAAGATTGCGTTGGTTTGAATATGTTCTTCGTAGAAAGCCCGATGCAAGAAAAGATCAGTAAACGCCTCCTAAAACCGTGAACAGTAGAAAGGAATTATACGGGATGCAACGTAGGGTGCTAGTACTATAGTCATGATTTTGGGATGCTAATGATCCTGAGGCATTAAGTAATGCTTATAAAGTCTCAAATTCCAATGTAGAAATAATGGAGAGATGACTGCGTCATCAACCAACCAAATGAATGAATATTATTTAAAAATATTACTATTCAATAATAAGTTAAGTAATTATAGTTTAAATAGTAGCACGATTCAAGCTATCACCGTTGGCATGTTTATATTTCGACTCAAAATGCATATTTTTCTCATCTTTTATTTTGTAATTTTTGTTTTAGATATCAACGATATCATATGGCAAATGTGTTAAATTCAATTGTTTTATTTGGATTATTTTTTGATTGTCATTACCTATTTATGCGCATTAATTAGTATATGCAATCGTTTGAAACTTCGTTTTTGTTTCTTATTATTATTTGTTAAATTATGTAAGTTTGTTCATTGTCAATCCTTCGTAAATAAATTTATTTTCAATTCGTCATTTGTATTTTTCCTGGATTTTAATAGATCAGTAGTATACTGGAATTGAAGTTGCAGTTTAAATTATGAAAAATTTAGGATGAATTTTAAATTGTACATTGGAGTGTAAGGTGTTATTGAATGCTGACAATAATTGTACTTCTTTCTACATTTAGCCTACTGTTTTTAATTTGCAAATGCATTTGAGTTAGCTACATTTGAATATTTTTGATTAAAGTAAAATTTAAGTTAACTATTTATCTGTTTCCAAAAGTCCTGCACCTTTAATTTATTTCGACTGCATTTAGCTTGATTAAACTAGAAGAAAACTGATTAGGGTATACTGATTAAACAATCGTTTTTTTTGACTGGATCCAAATCTAAGAAAAAGAAAGTTTAGGAGTAAATGTAATAAATTTACTTTTATGTTAAAAGTGTGTGACTGGAAGTAATAGCAGCAAAAAATCTCAATTTAAAAACAAGGCAAAATTGTTTCATATTTTTGACTATTCTGCTAAAGATTTTGTTCAATCTTCCATGAGACATTCATTTGATTCGGATTTATCCTGATGGTTTTTAGACAAGTTTTCCGTGATCTGCCAACTTTTCTTTTGTTATCAATTGTTCATTGCAAAACTGTTCTTTCTCGTTTTTTGGTCGGTAAACGTAGAATTTGGTAGAGTTCCCCCTGTATCAGACCGTCTACTTTACATATTGTGTATCAGACATTATCTTGAATACTGCGTCCAAGTTACATCTTCCAGGTTAAATGTAATTCATTGTTATTAAAGAAAGTTTAGAGGTTTACCTGACTCCCATCGGTTTTTAGACATCTCCTTTATGGAAATAAATTGTTTAGTCTTAAGCGTTTCTCGTTGAAAAATAGGAGACTCCGAGGTAATCTAATTCTAGTCTACTAATTAGTTAAGTTCAATTCCCCAAACCCCTACATCATCGAATCAAAAGATAGTCTTAGGGGACACACTTTTAAGTTGCGTAATTCCAAGGCGTACACAGGGGTATGATGGCACAACTTTTTCTGCCGAGTTGCTTTAGCATAGAACAACCTTCCCGCTCACATCGTTAATGCTCCTAATCTTCATGTCATTAAATCAGCCTACAATAGGTTAGCATTCACCAATTATGTTTAATATTTCCTATCTATTTCACGGTCACTCCCTTTGTGTCCTCATTATTTTTATTATATTTTTAATGACTCCATTAATCTTTAAAAAGTAGAAAAAGTGATATCTAAGATACCAAGGTCTCTAAGACCTCTCCCCTATCAGGACAGGCTCCTCTCTCTAAAACTATTTCCTTTAAGGAACAGGAGGCTTCGGGGGGATTTATTTTAATATATCAATATTTAACATCTGGTTCCTCCTTTTCTTTCTTCACACTAACAAATAATTCTTGTAGGGGACAAAACCTCAAACTGACTAAATCCAGAGTGCAATCCAGGTTGAGGCTCCACCACTTCTCACAGAGGGTTATTAATGCTTGGAACAGTCTACCTTCTCAGGTAGTTAATGCCAACTTGGTCCCATCATTTAAGACTGCTTATGATCGTTATGCCCTATCGAATTTAACTTGTTCCCCCAGTGGTTGACGGTTATTATTTTTAACCTTTGTTTTAATTTAATTTCCTTTCTTTTTACGATATTGTCGATACATCAGAACCGAGGATCAAAAGGAGATTGTTTCCTACTCAACTCGTGTACCAACTTGTAACCTGTTTAACCTTTTAGTTTATTCCCTTTAATGAGGAGTTTTATTCTGTATTTGTATTTTTCTTAATATGATTTATGTTTACCATAGATATATTAATACTTTTAGATATATCTACTGAGAACCAAAAATCAAAAAAATACTTTATTTTCTACATACCCCGTGTACTGTCCTATTCTTGCTCTCCTACCTAACTTGTATACCAACCTGCAATATTTCTTAAAATTAATTAAACAAAAATTTTATTTGCTATTTATAAAAACTGTTTTTGTGTAATTTTTAAAATTTATTTAAATTATTATTTTTAATTAAAAAAATATTTATTAAATAAGTATCTTTGTTTTATTATTTTTGAAAAACATTAATGCAATATTGTTTACAAATCTCGAAATAATATTAATATTAAAAGCGCGCTTGTCTCTAATTGCTATTTACAGTTAAAAAAGTTTTTAATGAAATTTGTATCATAGTATTGATTCAGTAAAATAATGAAAGTTACTATTTTTAAAAGTTTAGACGGCACTTAGTTTCCATATTTAAATTATGAATTTTTTAATATTTTCAATAATTTTATTTGATTAATTATTTATTTGTCCTTTTCGAGATTTTTATTATTTCCTGAATAGAGTACCAAAAGGAGTTTTCTTTTACATAAACTGAAACCTCAAACATTGTATGTAATGCATATGAGCTCAAAATAATACAGTTTATATTTCCGGTTGTAGATTACTTAGTGTATGATTCAATCGTGTTAGTATTATTGTTTTAATTGCTGTTAATGCTTACTTTAAATTATAGCAGTTTTGGAAAGTACCTATAGACTTTGTCACTTAAAAGTAAAAAAATATACAGGTAGGTAGTGTGAGAAAACCTTTTGATCCTCAGTTTAAGTGTATCAGCAATATCAAATTGAAACTAAAGGAAATTAGGCAAAAGTAAATACAAACAATTAATAATAATAGATCAAGTGGGAAATTGTTTAGAAGATAAGGAGGGCATAATGATCATAGAAAAGGAAAATAGTGTGATGTATGTAATTATGATAGTTGACTAAATTAGAGTGCTTATTTTATGATGTGGTTGCTGTAAAAAGTTAAAGTTTTATTGCTACTAGTTTTTATGGTTTTGGGTATAGTGAATAATTCAATTGTATTGACTATGTGAAACGTTCTATTTATTTATTCTGCTTTTTTAAATTATGTTTTTAGCAGGTTCTCAGAGTCAAAGATATTTTTGTTTATATTATTTATAGTTTTTCATTAGGAAATAATTCTGTTTTATTTATAGTGCGCTTCGTTTCACTCATTATTTTATACGTTATTATCAATCTCTTAATTCTGTAATTTTTCATTATTACAGATTTTGTATTTTAGGTTTAATTAAAAAAATATAAATTATGGCTGAACGATCGAATTGTTTGATCTACATTGCAATGGATAATGCGAAATCAATAATTAGTATTTTGAAAGCTGTTCAATTTCGTGAAGTTTGTATATCTTTTTGTTTACACTAGCTTGCTACTATATTTGCAACAAAAAACGGTTTAAAAGTTACCGTGGAGGATGCCAAATGTATACAAGGAAATGCATTTTTGCATTCCGAATTGTTTCAAGATTATACCCTTCAAAAAGATATTGTTTCATTCAAATTAAATCTTAGTGTTTTGATTGTTTGTTCAATTTTTTATTAAATTGTTCCTATAGGATTGTTTGTCAATTTTTGGTACATCCAATTTGTCATCGCCAGTATCTTTAATACTTACTTATCAAACACATGGAAGTACTTTGGATTTATTGTAGGAAATTTAAAAATCAATACTTACAAATTTTTTTAGATTGGAAGAAAATATGGTTATTGCTGAATGTCGTGTTAAGACAATGGAAGCGTTTGAAATACTAGATTTTGATTTTTCTAGTAGTTCTATTGCCGATAAATTTATTGTGAAGGTAAGTTGGCTTCGCTAAAAGTCTACATGTTGAAAAATGTTTCCCATAAAACATTTTAGCAGTAACAACCATATAAATAAATAAATAAATAAATATACGAGGTTTTGAATACTCAACTCATATATATGATCTATCTCAGTTGGTCGTAATTTTTAGCGATTAAGAACTAATTGTTTATTTGTTGGATCGATATCTTAAGTGAGTAGACTAATAGTAAGAGCTTTGGTTTCCAAGTTTGAGGGTATGGCTTTGATTGTCTGAGCATCGCTTTAGGAAAACCTAAAATTGTACATATTTTAGCAACAGCTTAGTGTAGTGTTTGAACGCAACTCATTTGCTATTATTATTTGGACCAGAAATGATTCACTCTAGCTCGTCTCAAGTCTGGATAAAGGAGGAGGTTTTGAGAACAAAGTTAGCAACCTGGTCTCTGTAAACAATAAGAGGACGCCATTTCGGCAAACAACGGTAATGAACTGATTTCACGTACCCGGATGAGTTGAGTGAAAACCGAAAGGAAGCTCAATTTTTGATTTGCAGAATCGTCAATACCAAAAAATTAACCAGTGTTTTATTTTTCTACTTTAAACGTTTTTTGAGAAATAATTTTCAGCAGTGCGAAGCTGAATGAGGACCGGCATTTGGTGCCGGTGGTGGGGATCGAATACATATTCAACCAGGTTTGAGTTGAGCGCTGTACCGCTAGACCATCGGGGAAAAATACCCAAATAATTAAACTAATGATTTATTAATTTTTAACTACTAACTCACTTTTAATAAAACTATAACCAGTTTAATAATTACTTTAAACATAACCCATAGCGTAACTAGGGTCAGTAGATACGTGCTGTTGAACCACAGCCCACAGCCTACTCACTCTGTCACAAAATAAAGATAAATTTTTATAAATATTTTATACATTTGAAACAATAATTGTTTCCTTACAGTCTGAATGTTTGCGGGACGCCTTCAACGAATTGGACAACACAAGTGAATTGTTGGAAATTGCCATAATTCCACCACCAGCTCTACAGCCACGTTTGCGGCTAACTACATACGGTCTGGCTGGATCAACTCATTTCGACTTGCCGCGATCGTCAGATCAGGTTGAAGTTTTTGAGTCGTCCAAACCGCATCCTCGACTAGCGCGCTACCGATTGTCGTTGTTGCGACCATCTACCAATCGGGCGCTGAATTTGGCCAGCCGAATTAGTTTGCGCATTAATGATCGGGGATTTTTGTCGATGCAATATATGATCAATTTGTACGACAGTCAAGTTGCATTTGTTGAATTTTTCGTAAGTCTATTGATTGGGATGCCAATAATCTTGACGATTTGATTAACGCTTATGAAGTATCAACTTACAATGATGTTGATATTTCTGACTGTTCGTCCTCCTAGTGTCCCTAGGAATCTGGGATGATGACAGCAGGGATTGAATGCACAGTAGTATAAGTGGGCTGCCACTACGGCGGGTGCATCCACCCAGGGTATTTAGAAGGTACTTAAGTATATGTATACCATACGTAGCCCCTGGGTTAAGGGAGATAACAGTGGCGCCGTCACAAGGATTCCGTTTACTAGTCAAGAAACTTCCTATACGCTTATCAAGCCATCGAAGTCGATCGTTTAATATACCATACAAATATAGTAATAATAAATGTATTTAGGCTTGGACAAGTTTACAATGTCAAATTTTGAAATTGACTAATGGCGCAGTTAGTTCCGCCAAGGTCTATGTATTATTAACTGGAGGTCTTCGGTCAATACACTATTTATTGTTTGATTGATACAACTTATTGACGGAATTTTTGATCAAAAGGTACATGTTCAACTTAAATTTTTTTAGTTACTATAGAACTTGATACAATGTACAACCCTTGTCAAAATTATTGAAACATTAAATTATAAGTACTTTTGATTTCCGGATATTTTTTAAATTAAATATTGTGATATAAAGTATTGTATATGTAGTTGCATAATTGCCTAAAAATATCTGTTTTTAAATATGGAAAATAGTGAGAAAGTTGTGAATTTAAAGCCCAACATTAAGATGAACGCAATTGAGATAAATTGTTTTGTCCACTACACTATTGGGCAATAAATATGACAAATATGTGTGCGCACGTATATTCATATTTAAGTTGTTTGTTGGTGAGACAACGTCAATGTGATTTTAATCGTTTTCTTGTCTCTATCTAGACTTAATTCCAATAACATTCCAACATTCCAAATGTTAATCAGTTATGTATTTATCATTAGGGTGTTGCTTATTGATGCTGATGGTTTGATAAGCGTAAAATAATGAAGTTTTTTAACTAGAAAAATTGGTAAGGCTGTCTGATTTTTTGTGAAAGTTAACTACAGATGGTATACGTATATCTAGAGATACCTTTTAAGTTCCCTGAATGTATGCTTGCACTCATCCACTACGGTGGAAGCCCAGTTATACCACAGTGTATTTATTATCATTATCATGGGGGATAAATATTTCCCATCGGTTATTATTGCCTAGGGTAGTAAACATTCCAAAAATATCTGCAAAATCACCAACTTTTGCAATGTGCACTCAATGTTAGTCTGGATGCGTCGACAGTCAAGAATATTACTGTTAGGTGTTGGGTGGATTAGCGTTCAAGTGAGCTCCTTATTATCTGAATACTTCGATTTGGTAACCCACCAGTCACAGGGTTCAAACCAAGATCACAATACAAAGCTCAGACCAGAATCAAATATTACAAATTACACATAACATATATATAGGAGTGGATTTGTTATCCACTCCACTGGCTGTTTTTATTATGATTCGTCCGATGAGTCACTTGTCGATTGCGATTCGGTGTCGTCCTAACACCTCCCTTTTTTTGAAGACGATGTGATCGTATTTTTTCTTCTAGGGTTTACTTCGATAAATGTAGACGGGCATCGCTTTCGTGACGATTTGCCTAGCCTTGAGCTTGTCGTTTGCAATTTGTTTGGTTTTTCGTCGGCCTTCTCATTGTCAACCAAGCTGTCGAAAAATATTGGACTGTCTTTATACCTTCTAGTATAATCCAGATGTACTTGGTTTGCATGTCTTCTCCATAATTGATTGTCTATTTTTATATCGCACACCACGCGTCCAATTTTTCTAGCTATAATTTCGGATTGCCATCTTTTGTGTGATGGGTCCGACATGGATACATTCATACCGTTAAATAGTTTCTGTTTGTGTGGGTTTCCTTCCGGTATCGGTTGAAAAGTTTTGGCTTTTATACAACAACCAAGAGAATGTTAAAAATTTTTACGGTAGTTTGAACGAATATTGTTGATGATAGTCTCTAAATGTTTTTCGTTTTTTTGAACGGTTCCAATTTGGCTGATTTGACAGTTCTCTTATTGACAAATTTTCAACACCAAATTTTGCTATTAAATCGACGTCAAATAGATTGAAATCTTGTTCACGGACCACAAGTAGTTTACGGTTGACTGTTTTATTGGCGAACAATAATGAACATGTTATATCCATAAAGGTGATTCTTCCTCCTGACGCGTTCATTGCAATAGTCGACGTCGGAGATAGAGGCGGTTTTCTCAATTTGATCCATGTTTTCCTCGAAATTAAGGAAATATCTGATGCAGTGCCCAACTGCATTTTTATTATAGTTCCATTTACTCCAATATTGCCATACTTTCTGTTATGGATTGATGGCACTGTGTAAACTGTAAAGTTGCGTTGATGGGGCTTTTGAAATTGTTTGTTCTCTCTCTTCGAACCATATATGCAGTACCCTTTTTTATGACCAATTTTATCACAAATATTACACCTGTGTTTGGTATATCTGCAGAACTTGACTTGTTATCCACTCCACTGGCTGTCTGTCACACAATCGGACTTCAGTATGATTCGTCCGATGAGTCACTTAACGATTGTGATTCGGTGTCATAGTAACAATTACTATAATTGGAATTTGAGATTTTATAAGCATTGCTAAATCATTTTTTTATTATAACATAGAAAAGCGGAGTTCTATTTTCTAAAAAATTAAGTTAAAGCACTGTTAGACTGCTAGCAAATAGTACAAGGATTAAAAAAATGTAACATTTTGTTTATCCAAACACAATACTGTGAATAATCGACTATGTAAAACGTTTACTTCAATTGACTAGAGTAAAGTTTATGCTTGACAATGTTTCAATTTTGTATAAAATATAAAGTGTCTGGGTGATCTAGCGGTACAGCGCTCGATTTGGACCTGGGTGGGCATCCGGGTTCGAATTCCATCACCGATACTAGATGAGTGCTAATATGTCCATTGGTGAAAGATGTTTCCCATAAAACATTCGTAGTAGTAAAAGTAAATAACAATAGAATATCCCTTGTACAATAAACTCAATTCCGCCTAGTTTGGATCAGAAATGGTTCAATCTAGCCAGTCCCAAGCCTGGATAAAGGAAGAGGGTTTGAGCGCGCAAGGTTAGCAACCTGGCATACTGTACAAAATTTATACTGCTACGGAATAATACAAGATGAACGCCATTCCGAAAAACAACGGCAAAGAAGTGATCGCATGTATTGGGATGACGGGGTTGAGTGAAAGCCGAAAGGCAGCTCAATCTTTGATTTGTAGAATATTCAATGCCAACGAGACTTTGTTGTTGTTTTGCTGTAATTGTTGTCTTATTGCCTCATGCTTATTTTTAAAGCAAAAGGGTTTTGTATAATATAATTGTATATACAATAAACTCAAGATTGGCATTTATTAAACTATTTCAGGGTATTTTTAGCCTAAAATTCAATACACAGTCAATCACCAGAGAGGGTGGGGGGTCACAACTCTTTTTAAAATCATTGTTACTTTTTTTACAAAGTCAGTAATTTTATTTGAATTTTACATAACATTAATATTGATAATGTTTAAGGTGACAACTTGAGAAAAAATGCCTCCCTTTTGATTCAAGTCCATGTAATGGTAAAAGTTAAATATAATAATAATAATAATAATAATAATAATAATAATAAATAATAATAATAATAATAATAATAATAGTAGTAGTAGTAGTAATAATAATAATAATAATAGCAGTAATAATAATAGTAATAATAATAGTAATAATAATAGTAGTAATAATAATAGTAATAATAATAATAACAATAATGATAATAATAATAATAGTAATTATAATTATAATATTAATACATAATAATAAAAGTTGTATTAGTTTCAATGCATCTCGAATAATTCTTTTCTACTGTTTACGGTTTTTGGAGGAGTGCACCGATATGTCAGTCCAACGACATTGCCATTGTTTCCAAGATAAAGTCCCGGCCAAAATAGAGTGAAGATCGTCCCGAACATCATCCATCCACGTACGTTTTGTGACCACATTTCCTATTCTTTTAATCGGCATTTGGACAAGCCAATGCATATGCGCATAATATCATCGGGATGCTAATGATCCGATTGTTCTACATGTCGTGTAAATATGGGAAATAATGAAGAGGTGACCACGTGATCACCAACCAAAATGAATGAATGAAATGAATAATATCATCGACGGTTGGAGGTTCTACGGAGACTGGACAAATTGCCTGAGGAACTGTATCAAGATTGGATTGATCTTGCAGCCATACTGTTGTGGTTTCAGGATGGTTTAAAGTTTGATTAGAGTGAAGTAACCAGTTTTTGTTTAACCTACCAAATGATCCAACTGTAAAAGTTAAAATTTTTAATGAAATAAATAAATTTGAATTCATTGGACGATTCGCAAATTTGGACCTTGGTGGCCATCGGGGTTTGAATCCCACTACCGGCCCACTAAAATGCGGGCCCACGTTTGGCTTCGCTAATTGTCCACTGCTGAAAGGCATGTTTCTCGCAAAACATTCAAAGTAGCAAACATAAAATAAAAAATAAAAAAGTAAAATCTGACGATTTGTAAATAACAATGTTTATGCTAAATATAATTATTTTACCCTCCAGATAAATTATTTATTTGTTCGTGTTGGAAAATATGATGCTAAGTTTTCTGTTTGTTTGTTGCATCTGGACTTCGTTGTCCACACAATGTACATGTAACATGTGTTTTGGAATTGTTTTTTTGCGTGACCTATGAATTTCAACTTTGCGTTTTAAACTAATTGAACTCAAACACGAAATTTTTATTGCATAGTAGCAAACTTTGAATTGCATGTTCATATTTTCTTGAAGTACACTTGGTTGTTTTATATTCAAATAGGTGTACAGATACCGATTAGAAAAAGCCTATATCATTGTTTTAGTTTGATACAAAAAGGTTTGTGAGATTTCAATTAACAGTACTAATGATCCTCAGGATTTGAGTCATTCCAACAGGCATCTAGACTAATAACTGCAGGGACCGAGTACACAGCGGTATAACTGGGTTTTCACTGGATTCCCGTCCAGTGAATGGGTGCTAGCATACGCTGAAGGGGATTTACCGTATGTAGCCGGTTAGGCTTATGGATCTGTCAGCTAGCGTCAACCCTAAACCAGATCGCTTCGTAAATGTTTGTCACAAAGAAGCGGTCTTTAAGCCAAGAAACTTTGCTTACTCCCCTCCCCTTTCGCAGGTTCAATTCTCATGCGACAACATTTTATAGGGATTTGAGATGCTATGGAAACTTGGGGAACTAATAAATAGGTGGCTTGACATCAACCTATGTTAGTCGTTCCACTTATAAAAAAGATAAAACCTTTTTTATTGAAAAGTACGAATGACAGGGTTTGGTGGTATAAAGATGTAATGAATCCTGGACTAGGCCCCCATGGATATCTAAACTAGTAACAGCATGGACCGAGTGCACAGCGATATAATTGGGTTCTTTTTTTAGCTGGTAGGTGCAAGCATTCACCCAGGATACTTAAAAGGTATCTTAAGGTATACGTATACCATATGTAGCCATTTGGCTAAGGGAGATAACCCTGATAAAAAAAATCTGGTGACCTTCTCAACCTTTGTGAACAGTTTTGAGATGCTAATGATCCTGAGGATTTGAGTAATGCTTATAAAGTCTCAATTTCCAATAATTGTGATATTCCTGACTGTTAGTCCTCCACGTGGTTCATCCTGGACTAGATGCCCCTAGGCACCTAGACTAATAACAGCAGGGTCCGAGTGTACAGCGGTATAACTGGGCTTCTGCTACGGCGGGTGGGTGCGAACATACACCCAGGATACTTAAAATGTATCTAAAGGTATACGTATACCATATGTAGCTCTTGGGCTAAGGGAGATAACCCTGACAAAAAATCAGGCGGCCTGGTCAATCTTTGCGAACAGTGGCGACGTCACAAGGATGCCGTCTACCAGCCAAGAAACTTTGTTATTTTTTTAACGTTTGTGTTACGCTTATCAAGTCATCGAAATCGATGATTGTTTGCTATGTCGTATAAATATGGGAAATAATGAAGAGGTGACGCCACGTCACCAACCAAAATGAATGAAAATTGTAATTGAAACTTTATAAGTAAAATGTTTCACTTAAAAAGTGAATTTTTTTATTTTTATATGTGAAGATGGTTTTCAAGTACACTCACGTGAGAATCACACTTTTCTTGAAAAGACAATTATTAATGTAGCATTTTTAAAGGTTAATTAAAATTTTATCTAACTTTACACTGTTTGTTGGAAAAATTTAGATTAACAAATACTATTTTTTTGGAGGTTGTCATCTGCTGAAATATGCGATTGCATTTAATCTTATATATATCTTGGAATGTATTTATTATTATTGTTATTATTATTTAGGTATTTATTTTATTTTTACTACTTTGAATATTTTACAAGAAACATGCCTTTCAGCAGTCGACATTTTAGCGGATCCGAACGTGGGCCCGCATTTTGTGCCAGATCCAAGTCGAGCGCTGTACTGCTAGGCTATCCTTTTGCTTTAAAATAAACACAGGATAACAAGTTATTGTAATAAAGTTTCATAATGTAAAAAGAACAACAAAAGGATTCCATGTGTTTGAATATTTTGCCAACATTTTGTTCGATTTCTTACGAGACATTCATTTCAATTCGATCTTCCCGATTGGCTGTTGGCCAAGTTTTTCATGGTCATCGTCCATTGTCTATTCCAGAACCGTTCTTACTCGTTTTTGATAATCTTTTGGGCACTAAACGTAGAATTTGATCAAGTAATTGTAATGATGTCATGTAGTGGACGCGAGTTCGTTCTTCTCATGATGTTATTGTTCAAACTGATGTTGAAGAACATGACCATATGAAATTAAGTCTATGAAAGACTGACATTGCTTTTCCAAGTCTTTGCCATTGTTTGTCGCAATGGCGTTCTCTTGTATTGTTTCTGTAGCAATATAGATTTTTTTACAGAGGTTAGCTTGCTAACCTTGCTCTCAAACCATCATCCTTGGAACTGGCTAGATCGTTTTTAATGTATAATATAAGAAATTATTATTATTGGTGACTAGAAAAATGTGGTATGCATTTTTTGCTAATATTTGATACCACTTCTCTATGAACAGTCTTCAATTGTGAAGCAGTTAGCATTTAATGTAACATTTTTTATTAGTGATATACATAGCTAACAAATTATAATAGCTTTTTATCTTTAACATCGTATTAATGCATGATTAAACTGAGTTTTTTTTGAAACATTATTTGGTTGCTATTGATTTTGACTTTAAGGAACTTATTGTTTGTATCTCTAGGATACACATAATTCATCGAAGCATAACAAGACGACAGTTTTTCTTTATAAAATTAGTGGCGTCAGATATTTATTTCTTAAAGCTTAAAAGTTTATTGATATTGGTCCAATATCAATCTTGGTCTAATAATTTGATCAACTAATCGATATACAATTTTATAGTTTATTATTGCGTTTTGCGGTTGTATTGGTTATTGAACATTTTATTATGTTTGCAAGTGCATGCATGCGTATTTCAACTAGAATTGTAGAAATTATTTGCTAAATCAATTTTTGAGGTTACTCGTTAATTTTTGTGTTATTGTTGCTACTGGTCGAATTTCTTTTTTTTTTCATTTTACCGGGGTGGTCTAGCGGTACAGCACTCAAATTTGGACCTCGGTGTACATGGGTTCAAATCCTACCACCGGTGCACTAAAATGTGGACTCAAGTTCGGCTTCGCTAAGCCATGTCCACTGCTGAAAGGCATGTTTTTCGTAAAACATTTAGAATAGCAAACATTAAATAAAGTAATAAATTTTGGTTGGTGATGGCTACATAGGGTATGCTTATAGCTGAAGATACCTTTTAAGTACCCTGGATGTACGTATGCACACACTCGCTAAAGCGGGAACCCAGTTAAAGCGGTGTGCACTCGATTACTGCTCTTATTAGTCTACATGCATGTAGGTACCTAATCCAGGACGCACCACATGGAGGAGGAACAGTCAGAAATATAACTAACTTTGGAAATTGAGACATTAGCATTGCTCAACTTATTGAGATCATTAACATCAATCGGCTACATATGATATACGTATAACTTAAGATACCTTTTAAGTGTCTTAGGTGTATGCTCCCACCTACCCGCCATAGCGGAAGCCCAGTTACACCGATATGCAGTTGGACTCTGCTGTTATTAGTCTAGATGCCTAGAAGCACCTAGTCCAGGATGCACCACGTGGAGGACGAACAGTCAGGAATATCACCGGGGTAGTCTAGCGGTACAACGCTCAATTTGGACTTGAGTGGGCATGAATTTGAATCCCACTACCGACACCGAAATGCAGGCTCACGTTCGTCTTTGATAAAATGTCCACTGCTGAATGATGAGTTTTTCGTAAGACATTCAAAGTGGTAAACATGAAATAAATAAAAAAATAATGATAAAATTGTTGGAAATTGAAACATTATAAGCATTACTCAAATCCTTTGAGATAATTAGCATTTCATGTTTTTGCGGTCGATATGTAGTCAAGTTAAATAGATGCCTATCTTCACTTAGTGTCGTTAGTGGCACTCGAACCGACGTCCGTCCCACTTTGAGTCGAGTGCTGAGTCCAATACATGACAAGAATACTAATGATCTTGAGAATTTGAGCAACGATTATACAATGATGGTGACATTCCCGACTGTTCATCCTCCATACGGTGCCTTCTGGATTAGGTGCCCATATACACAATCCATATTGATTCGTCCCCATAACACAAAACCGCATCTTGTTACTAGATTTGTTCTGTTCGTTTCTTTATGCATTTGTTTTCACTACTTTGAATATTTTGACGGAACACACATCTCTCAACAGTGGACATTTTAGCAAGGCCCGCATTTAGTGGGCCGGTAGTGGGATACGAACCTACTCAGGTCCAAGTCGAGCGCTGTACCGCTACACTATCACTATAGCAACCCGACGATCCAGTCTACGTCTCCTTTTACAACCACATTTCAGATGGACTAAAATAAAGTCCTGTCCTACACAAAACATGATTATTTTTTACTACGTGTCAAGGACGTCCGTCTGACATTGATTCGAGTGCTGAGTCCAATACATGACAAGAATACCAATGATATTGAGAAATTAAGCAACGATTATACAATGATGGTGACATTCCCGACTGTTCATCCTCCATGCGGTGCCTTCTGGACTAGGTGCCCATATAACAGCAGAGACCGAGTGCACAGCGGTATAACTGGGCTTCCACTAAGGTGGATGGATGCAAGTATACACCTAGGCTACTTAAAAGGTATCTTAAGTTATGTGTAGTCGTTGGGCTAAGAGAAATAATTCTGACACAACATCAGGCGGCTATATATATATATATATATATATATATATATATATACTACGGGTGCAGTTTCAACTTGACTAAAATCTTTCAACAAAATGGCTTAACAACTTAGTAATCATTTATTCATATTTGTTGTAATGATGGATTTATAATACATATAATATATATCTCATGTTTATTTGCACAGTGCGTACCTGATGAAGATGATTTGGGCGATGTGGAATTGCAAATAGAAGACAACTTGGAACAGGTCAATTACTCATTGTGTGCAGATTGACCAGTGATGACTAATCTCCTAGCCGTTGTTCCAATTCCTGTCAATCCTGATTGGATGGGTGTTTTGACTATTTAATTGTACATAATTTGTATGGAATGAGAATAATTGTGTAAATATTTTGCCATATATGTTGAGTATTTTGATCGTTTTCTTAATGAATCAACATTTTTATACAGTTTTATACAATTTGAGATTTTTTATACATTGAAGCTTTTAATCATCATCATCATCATCGGAGATAAACATCCCCCCCACCGGTTATTATCACCCAGAGTAGTCCAAAAACCAAAACGTCTGCAAAAACGTCAACTTTTGTAATGTGTACTTAAAGAACGACACTTGAGGTGTGCTGACATTAAATGCTAATTACATCCAGAGGTAAACCCCTCCAATGATCTCTATTAGCTGCAAACGGTAGGCAAAAGGATGCCCAATTAAATAATTCATTTGATTGAGGGGGGCTTAACATAAATAAAAGGACTGAGTTCACGTGCTACAATGCCCGTCTAAATTTTCTTTTGGGCACCCGGTCTTTTTTTCCATCCGGTTAGTGGATAGGCTTTCATAGCTATTCTGGCTGGATGAGTGGGCGATCTACGTAAAATATGGTCAATCCATTTTAATTGTCTTACTCTTTTTGTGTTAGAGATGGTTGAGTTCAATAGAGTACAGCGAACTAAACAGCTTTGTTCAAAATGAACAAGCTTTTGTATATCCATTTGGATGAGAGTCCAAGTTTAACTTTTGATGGAATTTAAGTGCTTCTTTCTTTTATTGTCCGTTTATATTATGTGAACGTCAATTTGATTATTATTATTATCTAGACAGTGCCAGGGTAGTCCAGCGGTACAGCTCTTAACTAACGTGGCTGGGCATGGATTAGATCCTCACCACCGGCGCTAAATGCGGGACCATGTTCAGCTTCGCTTAAATATTCACTCGTAAAAGATGCGTTTAGCCGTAAACCATTCGAAGTAGTAAAAAAAGTTATTTATTCTAGTCGACTATTGTGACAGTAATAAAGTTACTGATTAGGACGTATACATGTATACTTTTAAAAATTTAATAATAATAATAATATTTGATGGTCCGTGTTGAGATATGAAGTGGACGATTTGAAACTTCACTGGGGTAGATAGTCATTGTTAAAAATGGTTTTCCAAGTTTATGCACGTTTACAAAATAGGTTTTTATCATTATACATTGCCTTTATCAACATGTATTGATTGCTTTTATGATTTTGGGGGAATTTGACCAACGTGGCGCATTTTGGGACTAGGTGCATCCCAATACAGCAAATCAAGGATCGAGTGCACAGTGGTATAACTGGGCTTCTACCTTCGCGAATGAATGTAAGCTTCCATCCAGGGTACTCAAAATGTACCGCATATAGCCCTCGGATTAAGGGAGATAATCCCTGATATAAATTCAGACGGTCTCGTCAATCTTTGCGAAGAGTGGCGTTGCAACAAGGATGCCGTCTACCAGCCAAGAGACTTCGTTATTCTTCTACGTTTGTGTTACGCTTATCAAGCCATCAAAATCGATCTTTTGCTATGCCGTATAAATATGGAAGATAGTGAAGAAGTTACTAACCACAATGAATGATATTATTAGCATTTCCTTTTTGTTTGGTATCTTGGATTTATTCGGCAAGGTATTGTAGTAATCAATATTTTAAAAAAGTTGAAAGTGAAATTGTCATATCGTATGTTTGCAAGTTCCATTTATTCGTCACAAAGATTCCGTTTACCAACCAATTGACATTGTCATACTTCTGCGGTTGTTATTATGCTTATCAAGTCGTTGAAGTTAATATGCTGTACAAATATGGGAAAGTTAACTACATCAGTAGCTTCAATGAATGGATAAGATGGATGTTTCTGTAATGATCGAATCTCATTAAAATCCAGGCCAATGCTTTTGTTTAAATGGATTTTGTATATTATGTGCATTGTTCACATACTAAATTTAGTGTTAAATAAAACAAGTGGAGAAATGTCAATGAGATAATTGTAATTTTGGTCAAAATCAGTGTAGAAAACCGGTGTGAGACTGGCAATGTTTTATAAAAATAATAGTGTTGACAACAAAAAATATATTCTAGTAAACTTTTGACAATAGTCAGTTAGGGCGAAGAAAACTCCGCCTAATTTGGACCAGAAATGATTCAATCTAGACAGTCCCAAGTCAGGATAAAGGAGGAGGGTTTGAGACGTCTAGTGTACAAAATTTATACTGCTACGGAAACAATACAAGATGAACGCCCTTTGGGCAAACAACGGCAAAGAAGTGATCACACGTATTGGGATGACTGAGTTACACAGATGGCAGGGTTCAGTGAAAGCCGAAAAGAAGCTCAATCGTCGATTGTGCAGAATCTTCAATGCCAACAAGACGTTGTAGTTGTTGTTTTGCTGTAATTGTTGTCTTATTGCCCCATGCTTGTTTTTAAAGCAAAAGGGTTTTGTATAATAAATACAAGAGCGAAGAAAAGTGGAATATTAGATTAAAAATAAAATGGAAACTTTAATTAAGACATGCATGATGAACAATTTAAAAAATATTCACTAATTTTAGTCTCAATACGGTTTGTGATATGGTAACTGATTTTCTTTCTATTGTCTATTTAATTGTCTGTAGTAATTGAGAAAAATTACTTTTATCCATTTTTGTTTTTTCTAAATAAGTTATCATTGTTTTAGAAAAGCTTCAATATATATATATATATATATATACAATTTTGCGCTAATTTTATTATTACTACTTACAATGTTTTACGAGAACAATCTTTCACATTTTAGCGAAGCCGAACGTGGATCCGCATTTTGGTACCGGTGATGGGATTCGAACCCAGGTTCATTTATATATATATAATACTGATTACTAGTCACTGCAATTATATTTGTTAAATAGTGAAATTTAATAGAATCGTAACTTTTATTACGTTCTGTTGTGTTTATTGACATTTGGGATGGGGTCTTGGAATTAAGACGTTTTATTTCGTTTACTCATTTTCTTGACCAAGTCCATTCGGGTTTGCTAATTATTGGAATTCCTAAATTGTAGCGTATTTTTAATACTTGCCTGTCATATATTGTGTTTAAAAAATTCAAAATCTAATGAGCTGTGTCTATCCTAGAATGAAATCATGACGCATCCAACGCATTGGGTATTTTTGTTACTACATTTTCGTGATTTTATCAGTTCGATCTATTAACTTCAAGCTGAACCATCAGTCAGAAAACATTGGTCAAAGTTTCGTGTTTTATTATCGAATTTATTTTATGATTTTCTATCTCTATTGATAGTTGTTTCAAAAGAGTTTATTGTTTTTTGACATTTTATCGGTTAGGATTCGTTCACTGTGTAATGTTGGAAGTTTGTGTTTTGCATTTTATTTTTAAAACTACACTAAACACAATATTATTTGAATTAATTAATGATTTTTGTCTTTTTTTAGAACGAATAGAGGGCCAAGAGGCTGCTTAAATTGTTTAAGGAGTATTCTGGTCTAGACCTTGTATTGGGTTCTTGTTTTGATCCCCGGGACCAGTGGGTTAGCAAGTCAAAGTATTCAAATAATCAGTTGTTCACTTGAACTCTAGTCCGTCCAACACCAAGGCATAACAGAATTTATTTTATGGTTTTCTACTCTCGGTAGTACTTGTTTCATTTTACTGGTTAGGATTTGTTCATTGTGTGTAATGGAAGTTTCTAGTTTGTATTTCATTTTTAAAAGTACATCTACCTCCAATAAACTCAATATTATATTACTATATTATATATTATACAAAACCCTTTTGCTTTGAAAACAAGCATGGGGAATAAGACAACAATTACAGCAAAAACAACAATAACAAAGTCTCGTTGGCATTGAACATTATGCAAATCGAAGATTGAGCTTCCTTTCGGCTTTCACTCAACCCTGTCATCTGTGTAACCTTGTCATCTAGATACGGGCGATTACATCTTTGACGCTGTTTGCCGGAATGGTGTCTTCTTGATTGCTTCCGTAGTAGTATAAATTTTTTACAGAGACCAGGTTACTAACCTTGCGCGCTCAAACCCTCCTCCTTTATCCAGGCTTGGGACTAGCTAGATTGAATCATTTTTAATCCAAACTAAGATAATTTAATCCAGTATTATCTGAATTAATTAATTAATAAACCATCAATTAAAATTTTACTATTGTTACATCTTTATTGTTATTTGTTACACTGAGCTTTAATATTTTATTGCAGTTGCATTCATCATCACCGTTAGTCATAAAAACTATACAAATAGTTGGAAAAAAATAGAATGGACGAAATCAGTGTATATGAATGTAATCAAAATACGGTAAACGTGTAGGTTTACATAACAAATTCAGTTATAATGTTAACCTCTTGGTAATTGATTAGATAAAAGCACAGATTAATCATCTAGCCTAAAGCAAAATTCATACAATATAGAAAGCTGAGTTGAATAATAATTAGAATACTATAATATTAATAATTATTATTATTATATCTTTTAAACTGGATTATTTTACAATAATTTTTTTTAATTACTGCTAAAATGTTTTAGTAGAAACATTTTTTATTAAGTTAAACAGTTTGACATTTACAGGTGATGGTTATACACCTAGAGTACAAGCACAGCCATCCTTGTTATTTCACAAATAGAAAAAGGCTTTAGATAAAGTTACAGAAGAGAATGGTTTATTAATGGTTTCTGTATTGCAATGTTGATAATCCTAAAGATTTAAATTATGTCTATAGATTTTTTAATTCTAATAGTGGTGATATTTCCAATCATCACCTCCAGGTGGATCATTCTGGATTTGGTACATCCAGGCACCTGAGCTAACACAACGGGGAACGAGTGCACAATGGTATAACTTGGCTTCTGTTTCGGCGTGTGGGTGAAAGCATACACCAAGGATACTTAACAGGTATCTTAAGGTATATATGCATACTATGTATAGCCTTGTCAATGTTTGTAAACCGTGTTGCTGTCACAAGAATGTCGTTTATCTGCCGACATACTTTGTTATAGTTTTACGTTTGTTACACCTATTGTATTATTGGAATTGACTATTCAATATGTTGTAGAAATATGAAATAATAAAAAGATGATTACGTCACCAGCTAACTACCACAATGCCCGGGATGGGCTAACGGTACAGCGCTTGTCTTAATCTGGGTTAAAATTCCTACCACCGGTACTAAAAGCGGTCTTACGTTTGGCTTTGCCAAAATGTCCACTGCTGAAAGAAAGTAACAAAATTAAAAATAAATAGTTTTTAAATTAGACGGATTTCTATAAGCATATGAAGGCCGTTTTTTGTTTGAAGTTCATTCTACAACTATGTTGAAAATTATTGTAGTTGGAATATGATTACAAATTAACAAATAATAATTCTTATTAAGCACTATCATATGTTTTACATTTAATTGTACTAATTTTAGAGTTAGATACATCCGATATTATTCCTTTCATTTTTCATTGATGAAAGCAATTGATTCCATAAAAATGAAGAATTATATTATACAAAAATATCAATCTGATTTGTATACAACAGCTGATTATAATTCTGAACATACGAATAAAGTATTTTAATTATTTTATAATAAATTAATTTTTATTGTTAAAAAGAAGTGTAGTAGTGACAATTTGCGAAAAAGATCAGATTCAAAAAATAATATACAATATTATTTTATCATAATAATATCAATTAATTTCTCCAAACAATATTTTATAAATATTGACAATTTTTGTTTGAATGTGCTATTGTTTTTTATTAGTGGGAACGGCCATATAAACAACCGTTTCTATGCCATCAATATATATACTTCCGCTTTCTCACATTTTCCATCTTGACCTTGCATTGTTTCCTGTGTTTCCATATTTTGGCTTTAAAATTAGTAAATTTTTGGTAATAAACGTTCCTACCGAGTTTTGTGCTACTATTGGATAACCAATATTAACATCGAGATTCGTGTCAAAAGCAACAAGTTCCACAAGCGCAGTCTCATCAAGCGACAACGCTAGCCAAAATCCCAACTAGAGATCAAGCTAAAGTAGCTTATCATCGAGTTAATCTCTAAAAACGTATATGTAGAATGACTTGTTCTATATTTTAACATGGACTTAATATTTTTAACCGATAAAGTAAATTATTTTGTTGCAAAAAACGATATACGTTTACACAAAATGTATAATATTTAAATACTTCGTTTGAGTCATTTCAAATTTTCAATCACCTATTGACAAAGTAACAATTTTGCACAAAAATAAAATGTTATCTTTTATTGTTTCTATTGTGAAGGTTGGATGTAAAACATTTTTTTGGCAGGTAGAGATGCTAGATAAGCCGAACTGGAGCTTACTTTTAATGTCGCTGGTAGGGATCGAATACATAGGAACCCAAGTTTGAATTTGGCGCTGTACTTTTAGACCATATTGATGCCAATTGGGTTTGTAAGAAAAACAAGTTAAATAACATAAAGTAATTTTTAACACAATTACGGTACATTTCAAACGCCACATGTATATATATTCACACAAGTAGCATTAAATATATTAAAATTAACTTTAGTATTAATTCGGCACGCTTCACTTTAAAAGTTTACTTTAAAAATGTTTTTTTTAACAGTAATTAAGTATGACCGCAAGGAATGCTAAAGATTCTAAAAATTTGAGAATGCTTATAAAGTTTCAATTTCTAACGATAGTGATTTCTCTGATTATTCCTCCTCCATGTGGTGGATTCTGGACTAGGTGCTTACAGGAATCTAGACTAATAACACGAGGGACCGAATGTACAACGGTATAACTGGGCTTCAGGTAGGGAAGGTGAGTACAAACATACACTCAAGATAGCTAAGTATGGCTTAAAGTATAAATATGTATACCATATGTGGCCGCTAGTCTAAGGGGGATATTCTTGACAAATATCAGGCCTCCTCGTCAATCTTTGCAAACAGTGGCGTCGTCACAAGGATGTCGTCTACCTGCCAAAAAATTTGGTAATTCTTTTCCGTTTACTACACCTATTAAGCCATTGAAATCGATCGTTTAATAGGTTGTACACAAATATAGAAATAATGAACAGATATGACTATGTCACCAACCACAATGAATGAATAAATATTTGACCGCAGATGACTGACTTAAACGTATCAGTAAACATTTGCTGTTTAGCCAATGAAGTATTAGCAAAAATAAATAGTCTATTTTGAATGGTTTTCTAAAATTCAATATTTTTTTGCTATAACCAATTAAATTAAACAATTAATTTTCATAATCATTATTATTATTATTAGTGTTTTGTTTAGTTCTTATGACTGGTAATATATCACTATATGATATTAAACCAATATACATTTAACGGGAATAAACTTTGTACAATACATTAATACAATGCTCATGTAATATTATCCAAAACAATTTCAACATCAATATTATCATCACTGACGATTGTTTCATTCAACAGCACAGACGCACCCAAGAAAAAAGAACGAATGACTCCCGAATCGTTTGAAAACAAAGTCGAATCACGAGACGTGTTGCACGCATTTTGTCATTGGACAAGCATTCGCGGATTGCAACATTTAATTCGATCCGATCATCCCGTATGGCGATTCATTTGGGCCGTCTTCGTTTCATTCATGTTTGTTGCCAACGTTGTTCTCGTCTCGTTGCTTTTCACCCACTATTATCAATTCAATACGATTGAAAACATTCGAACATTCAAAGGCGTCAAAATTGAATTTCCCCACGTCACGCTGTGTAATGTCGATCCTGTCAATACGAATCGAATCCATTGTTTGAAAAATCCCAATGCTTCACATTGCAACATCGATTTGAAATATTCATACATTTTGAACGAATATTTGAAAACCAATACCTATTTTCACGAATACAAAGATTCGCACATATGGCGCAAATTGGAAGATCCCAGTATGATTGCTATTTTTTATCAATTAATTGGCATGGAAGCAGCTTCGGTCATTGGACACCAAGTAGACGATTTCATCCTTCCCATTTTTTGTGAAGTTACTACGTGCGAGAAAGGTGGCATTTTGCTCAAAAGACAGTGTAAAGATGCAGGTGTTTTGGCAATCAATTTCTTTACCTACAAATATTTCAATTGTTATACATTGTCGATTACAAATTCTGACGTTAGTACAACAGCTGTACGGTTGACAGCAATTTTATACTTGGACGAAGAAGAAGACTTGAATTGTCGACCCTACTGTACTCATGACTTTACCGAATGGGTTGGAGGCAAAATAGTTGTCCATTCGGCTGGTTCATATCCAAAAATTGAATATTCCAGTTTGAATTTGTTGCCCGGTACTTCCAACCAAGTACTCATTCATGAAGTTCGACGAACGGAAAAAAAACATATGCATTCGAAGCCGTGTATCAATAGTCAGCGCGGATTTGACATTGCCTATTTCGATATCGATCGTGGAATGTACCGTACACACATTGTCAACTATTGTCAATCGTTGTGCATCCAATTGCTGTCACAAAATGTAACAATGGAAAAGTGTCACTGTATTGACATTTTAATGCCAATTCCTGGCAACAAAATCCATTTGATTGACAAATTGCCGTTTTGTGGCAATTTGTCACGCGTCAATGTCAATGCCAGTTTGGAATGTAGTCAACATGTTAGGCAAATCAATTCGAAAAAATTTGTAGCGCAATGCCAACCTTCGTGTGTTCACATGCAATACAATTACGAATTGACGCAATTGCGATGGCCTCAAAAACCAAAAATTTTCAAATACTACTCACAACTCAAAAACATCTTCAACTATACGTCCAAATTTCAAATATACGACAAGATTGAACAGTTGTCTCACAGTAATGCCAATTTGGCCTTGAGTATGTTGCAAAATACTGACCTGTTCGAAAAGAACTTTCTACAACTCGACATCAATAGGCCCAATTTCGATACGTTGGTCGTTTATCGCGAAAATGAAGAATATTCGCTGCCTATGCTACTTAGTCAAATTGGGGGCATATGTAGCATTTTTCTCAGTTTCACGTGTGTTACCGTACTCGAACTGATCGAATTGGCCTTCCGCCTACTCCTCATTGCATGTCCCAGTCTTGTTCTTTTCGCCAATACACTGTTCAAGTCGAAGCAAACTGACCATGAATGTGCCGACATGTATTTGCTCAATCATGCCAAAGGCAATTTGGATGCATTGCAAGTCGATTACAATTTGAAAAACACGAATAGGCCCTTTGACATTGTACAAGACGAAGTTCATTTGGATAGAAGACAGTCGAGTAAAGTCAACGCTTATATAGGCAAGTCGGCTAGATTGAGTAAGCAATATCCATTTCCCATGTTGCCATGTTCGTGTACCGAACAACGTACACTGATGGCAATAAAACGTGATAGAAGAAGCCGAAGCAGACACAAATTAAGTTTGAAGCCAAAATCTATTCGATCATTGTCTGTATCTTGAGAACACATTGGCCAAACACAATGGAATGCAATACTCTTTTCTCTTTATGTACAAATGGTTTTATTTTATACATGGATAAATCTTTTTTAATTGGATTTAGTTTTTTCTATCTTTCAAGTTGTACACAATTCACATTTACATTAATTGCTCAATATGTTTTGAATATTTTAAATTGCAATTGGTAAATATTTAAAATATATTTAGCAGATAATTTTGTGTATATATTATTTACACCTTTTTTTGTAAAATTAATAATATACAATATTTTATAAAACTACGTTTTGTGACTTTATCATTGTTATATGCATTATACAAAACCCTTTTGTTTTAAAAACAATTACAGCAAAAACAACAAAGTCTCGTTGGTATTAAACATTCTGCCAAGCAAAGATACAGCTTCCTTTCGGCTTTCACTCAACCTTGTCATCTGTGCAACTCTGTCATCCCGATACGTGCGATCACTTCTTTGCCGTTGTTTGCCCGAATGGCGTCCATCTTGTATTGTTTCGGTAGCAGTATAAATTTTTTACACTAGACCAGTTTCATACCCTCCTTTATCCAGACTTGGGACTAGCTAGATTGAATCATTTCTGATCTAAACTGGGCGGAGTTAAAAAAATAAATAATAAAATAATCAATTTGCAATTAATTGATAAATAAATAAAATTAAAATAAACAATTATTATTGGGCCGTTTGATAGTTTCACAATTTTTTAAAATGAATATTTTCACATGTTTAATTAACTTTTTAATTGCAAAGCGGCAACTAAACCAAGTCTGGTTAAAAGAAGAAGGTTGGAGTTGAGGGTTAGAAAAAAGAACCAATTAGAGGACGATAGTTTGGAAACCAGCGGCACGATTTAGATGACAGAGTTGGCTAAAAGGCGAATAGAAATAAAAATTTTTGATTTTTGCAGAATCTTCGATTAGACGAAGACCAATTAGATGGTTTTGGAATGGACAATGGATGATGGCAACAGATAGGTTGGCATAGACCACGTGAAAACTTGGCTAACAACCATTTGGCAAAATCTATTGTGAATAATTAAACAAACGTATTGGCAAATTGTTCGAACACATGGAATCATTTTGTTGCCCCAGCTGTTCTTTCTACAATTATGGGACTTTGTTGTTGGTTTTTGTTGTTACTGTTATCGTGTTGCTCCATACTTTTTAAAAGCATAAGGGTTTTGTAATAATAATAATTATTATTATTATTATAACTGTTAAAATGATGTACCAAAGTGGCGTTTATAGATGTAGTTCCTAATTTACTTCCTCAATGACAGGCATTCAATTCCTCCACTGATGGGATTTATTGTTTTGCATACAAAGAAAAACATTTTCTGCAATAGAAAGTTAAAAAATGTGCACGTAATACAGGTAAAATATTCAGTTAGTAAATTACAAAAATTTAAATGAAAAAAAATACAATTAGAAAATGTATTTAAAACATATATCTTTAATATGTAATGATTATAGTAAATTATTTAAAAAAAAACCTTTTTTAACCTTTTAAATAACCAAATTATTGCTATTTTTCACTATTTATTTTTACACAAAAGTTAACTAAATTTTAAATAAAAATAATTTAATTATTTATATTTCTGTAAACTGTGTCATTTCACAGTTTTCAAATAGGATTTGTGCAAAATATCATATTTATTGTTTAAAAAATACAAATTCTTTTCAATTGAACTAAATTATTAATTTAATTTTTTTTCCAAATTATGCATAAATTAACATTTTTAATTTTAAGAACGTATTTACTGCAAAATGAATTAATCTTAGCAGCTTACGTCTTATAATAATTTCATTTGAAATTAGAAATAGAACCTAGTGCTTGAAACAATTTAAAAAAATTATTGTACGTTTTTTTGTATTACATATTTTTAAAAATGTGATTTTTGCTTTAGAAAAAGTATGAAGAAGCTGTAACCAAGTTGTTGAGTTTATATTCAACAGGTTTGAAAATGATCTCTTTTTGCATTATGTTACTATGGCAATTCAAATAGGATTAGTTTTTGCTTTTTTGATTTTTTTCTACCGTTTAAAACATGTGTTCAATTTGGAATAGAACCGGAAGAAAAATTGATACAAACAAACTGGTTTGGCTTTTTCGGTCGACATTTTAGCTTTTTGCTGACTGCGGATTTCGAAAGGAACCGATCTAGTCAGTTTGAAGTTAGGGATAAGGAAGGATGGTTTGCGGCAGAAAGGACATTTGGCAGTAAGCAATTCACGTTAAAAGGTTTTTCTAGTTATAATTATTCTAAATTATTTTTACTATTTAAAATGTTTCAAGGGAAACATTTGTCAACAGTAGACATTTTAGTGAAGCCGAACGTGAATCCACATTTGGTAGCGGTAGTAGGAATCGAACCCCATGTCCATTCAGAATCGAGTCGAGCGCTGTACTGCTGAGATTACTCGGGCTTCAAATTAGTTTAATAAATGACAGAATATCCCCCTTAAGCGATGCACATGGGCACAACCGGATGGAGAAAGCTAACCGGAAAAGCAACTTCTCATAAAAGGGAGAAGCTTTTGTAGCAGAAGAAGAAGAAGAAGAACAAGCTATAATCAAGTTGTGGAAATTCATACTCAATAAGTTTGAAGTTCACTATTATTAAATTATATTGTATAAAACCCTTTTGTTTTAAAAATAAGTATGGGGCAATAAGACAATAATTACAGCAAAACAACAACAACAAAGTTTGTTTGGCATTGAAGATTTTGCAAATCAAAAATTGAGCTTCCTTTCGGCTTTCACTCAACCCTGTCATCTGTATAACTTTGTCATCCAGATACATGTGATCAATTATTTGCCGTTGTTTGCCGGAATGGCGTCCTCTTATTGTTTCTGTAACTGTATAAATTTTTTACATAGACCAGGTTGCTAACCTTGTGTTTGGGACTGGCTAGATTAAGTTATTAAATCATTTTACTGCCGATAGTAAATGATGCCGATTCTCGTTTAACTGCTCCAAATAGTCACTTTACACAACGCTTGTTGTTGTTACTGCTGCCGCATAATTTTTTTTCAATTTTCACACAAATGTTTACTTTTATTTTTTAAATTCTATTGTCCTATTTGCTTACTATTTAGTCGAATGGTGGACGGGAAATGTTCTGATTTAGCAAGTGGCCGTTGTAGCGGAGCCGAACGTAGATTCGCATTTGGTGTCGACAGCGGCACTCGAGTCCACGCCCATTCGCGATTGAGTCCAGTCCACTAATCCTACCCAAACTGACATTTTACATAAACAATAATAGTCAGTACAATTTGGGTTTTTACATCTTCAAAAAAGCACATTTTTTACTATGAAAATAAAACGGATGACGTGTTAGATATTGCCATAAATAGTAGTCGATTAACTCAGCTTAGTTCAGTCCACTTTCCGTCTTTCCGTTTGTACGTAAAGCCACATTTGGCAGTGGCTAAGCACGTGCAATTTGCACAATGTCTGGTAATGTATTGTACACCTACAAATCGCCTCTCGTGTTATTCAATTTGTGATAGCAATTACGTTATACGGATTAAAGTTTCCATTTGGTGTACTATTTTTTTAAACTTTTTGTTTTAATTCAGTTTGGGAATTGACTGCAACGGAATAGGGAAAATAGATATACTTGGACAATTATTTTCATCTGTTTGACAATATGTTTTTTTTATTTAAATAGATCAAATGAAAACACCAAGTTAAATTATTAGAAATAACTGACTCAAAGACAGGTCAATCGTTTTTAAATCAGAGTATACATGTGGACAATACCTTTGATAACCTTACTCCCCAAAATATAAAACAGAGCAGGTTTTTTTGATTAACTATGCTATAATTGTTCTGAGTGTTACTACGACTGTTCTGTGATTATTTTGTGTCTCATTGAAACACACAGTAGGCCAAATGTAGGCAAAAAATATTTATTTTGGCAAATCAATTTCACTTTTTCAACCATGATAAACTAAACGATATTTGTTGAGCCAATACTTACAACAAATCCACAAAAAGAAAGTAGTGCCAAGTGCATGCTTTTTTTAACTAATACAAAAAAAATCATTTACATATGCGCAATTTGAATAAAATAAACGATTAGCAATAATAAAAATAATAAAATTCCAAATGTTTGTTATTAATTGTCCACAATTAATATTATCAATAATAATTTTCTTTGATAGCTATTGGGACATTGATTTAGTTGTACAATGTTGCTATATGTTCCAAAACCATTGGATATGCATTTAGCATGCATCTACATTGAACCGACATTTTATGTTACAAACATTACTAAACAAACAACTACACCGTAGCGTAACGTTGACAATTAGGCTTGTAAAAATAGCGTTTTGAACAAGACAATAGAGTTGCGGCAAATAATTAAAAACACACAGAGTTTAGCAACATCTTCAATACTATTAATCCACATGTTGCACCATACTTTTAAAAGTGATAAGTTTTTAAAAATAAATTAGACAAAAATTGACAAATACAATTGCAAAATATAGAAAAAAAAATTGTGACCAAGTCAGTAGAGCTGGCATGCCCGCACATCAACGATTGTCATCATATCGGTAGCTTACAAAGTAACAAACAATCGTTTGCCGGTACAACATTTGATTTGGATCTGGGTGGGCATTTGGGGGTTCGAATCCTACCACCGGCCCACTAAATACGGTCCCACGTTTGGCTTCGCTAAAATGTCCCCACTGCTGAAAGATGCGTTCCCGTCAAACATGCAAAATAGTAAAACGAAATAGTTACTGTTTGTATCAAATGACGTAATAAACGTTTATTTCTGTTTGACTACTTATTGTAACTTACTACTTTCCAATTCATTTGTCGATGTCAACTGACACTTAAAGCGATCATTAAGTAATTTGGTAATTAAAAAAGATGTATTGAATTCTTTTTGATAATGACTATAGCAAAATATTAATTTTTTATTTAAGTATTTTTTAACTCGTCTTATTCCAAAAGACACGGCTGTAATCATTTCGGTATATGGTAATGGTAAGTTAAATCAAAAAGGTTGATTCTAAGCATAAAATTGTGTATGTGGATGTTGTACTTTTTTTATATAGTAATTTATCATGATAGTAAGCTCATGGTAAGAATATTTGAAAATCTTCCTTGATTAGGAAGATATATAAATATAGTGCATACAAATGTTTAAAACTGTAAATATTTTATTTATTTATATTTGCTGCTTTGAATGTTTTACGAGAAACGCATCTTTTCGCAGTAGACATTTTAGCAAAGCCAAACGTGGACCCGCATTTTAGTGTTGGTGGTGAGATTTGAACCCGGATGCCCACCGCGGTCCAAATCGAGAACCTTACCGCTACACCATTCCGGCACATATTGACCTATTATTTTTTGGGATATTTGTCAAATACAATTTTGTTTTACCCAATATTAAGATAAATTTAAAAATGTAATAAAATTGTACATTTTAGGTCAATATTGAAAACCATGTTATATTGAAACTTTCAAGACAAATTTTTGTTCAAATTTAAATCCAAATTGTATGACTATTGCTTAATATTATTAATAAAATTTTTTTTTTTCAATTTTGGGCTTCAAATGTTGTACGGGAACATGTTTCAGCAAGTGGACATTTTAGCCAAACCGAACAAGACGCCGGTAATAATGCCGAGGTGGGCATGGGTTCGAATCCCACCACCGGTCCACTAAAATGCGGGCCCATGTTCGGTTTCGCTAAAATGTCCACTGCTGAAAGATGCGTTTGTCGTAAAACATTCAAAGCAGCAAAAATAAAATTAAAAAAATAAAAATTGAATTCATATCCTAGGTCGAGTCGAGTCCTCTTCCCCTACATCACCTCGGTATTTTTGTACAAAATGCAAAAAATAAAAATGAAGATAAAATAAATTGAATACATTTTCGTTCCCTTACTTTGTGCAATTAATGGCCACGTATTTTAAAATTTTGTCCAAGTATAGACAAATGAATAGTTGGGGAATGCATACACACCCTATATGAAATGAATTTTTAGCAAGTCACAAAATGATGCAATGTAGAGTAGATGATAAAACCAACTAAGGAATAAAAAATTAAAAAAAATTCTATTGGTTAACCTTCGTGAGTGAATGTGAGCCACGTTGATGCATTTTTCTATCAAAAGGGGATTATTTGACCTTAAAAATGTATATAAGGTGGAAAAATCAATATTTACATAGCACTATACGATTTGTATTGCGTCATAGTGCAAATTTGATCACAATTTTTGAAACTTTTCCATCTCCAACTGCCAGGTAATCACACACTCACACAAAAGGTTATATGACTCTTATTGGCTCCTTCTATCGCAACTTTTTCCCTTGGGGTTGGTTTTATTATTTACCAGTAGGAGCTATTTTTATATGCAAAGCAATGAAGTTTGAGTTTGTCTAATATAATGTTCTTTTTGTCAACTTAAGAATTATTGGCGTTACCATTGCATAGTAATGTGTTCAGTTTGATTAAATAATGAAAAAGCAGATACATAATAGACAGTCTACATAAATTGTACTATTATCACGTTTCTCAGTAATAAAAACGGATGAGAAGCAATTTTATACACTAAGTAAGCAATGTCATTTAAGTTTGTCTAATACAACTTTTCTATCAGTTTAATAATTATTGACGTACTTGTAATGGGACGATAAGTACTAGAATCAAAATAAATTAAAAAAACTTATTCATTACAAACTCATTTAAAAAAATAATATATTTAGTGTTACTATGACAATAGGATGATGTACGCAAATTAATTTTAATTTTTTTGTAGTAAAAAAATTTATAGAATTAAAGAGAAAAAGGTTTTATTCTTAAATTAAATTTTAAAATTTTTTTCTTATCAGCTTTATTTTAATACAGTTGATTGATGTTAGTATAATGTATTTCGTTATTTAAAAACTCTATTTGACCTCAACATACATTGTACATACCAATTACATCTGTTTTTATAACAACTGTTTCTCGATATTGGTAGCAGTTAAAATGGTAAAGAAAGTGGGAAGTTTATTAAAAAGAAATAAAAATTTTGAACTAAATAATGGCTGCTACAAAATTAGGAAAGTTATTTAATTGCAACAAAATGTATAATTAATAATAAGAGAGCAGTATACTTTTAATTGCTTTCTTTTTAAAATACACCAACACTAAGGGGTGATCTAGTGATGCATTGATGGATTTAAATTTGGATAAACATGAATTTTGGCACTACCAATGACAGGTCCTTGGTTAACTTTGGTATAATTAATGTCCATTTACTAAAAGAATATGTATCGTAAAGCATTGAAGCAATATATATATATATATATATATATATATATATATATATATATATATATATATATATATATATATATATATATAGAGAGAGAGAGAGAGAGAGAGAGAGAGAGAGAGAGAGGGAGAGCGCATGTACGGCCCCGTGTTAAAATAATAGTTCCATTCACATCTAGTCAATTTCAATTTATCTTTGCAACATGCAGACTGTCCAAAAACAATGTTATTTTATTTTTAAATATTATATTATTTTGCTCTAAAAACAACCATGGGACAACAATTACAACAAAACAACAACAACAAAGTCTCGTTGGCATTGAAGATTCTGCAAATCGAATTGATTTTTCTTTCGGCTTTCACTCAACTCTGTCATCTGTATAACACTGTCAATCCAGATACATGCAGTCACTTCTTTGCCGTTGATTTCAGGAATGGCAATCCTCTTGTATTGTTTCCGTAGCAGTATAAATTTTTTACATAAGCCAGGTTGCTAACCTTGGACGCTCAAACTCTCCTCCTTTATCCAGGCTTGAGATTGACTAGATTGAATCCTTAATCTGATCCAAACTAAGCGGAATTAATGTTTACTAAGTTTGCCAATTGTTCTAGAGAGGCCGAACGTGGACCTGCATTTAGTGCCGGCAGTGGAGATCGAGCCCATGCTCACACAAGTTCAAGTCAAGCGCCGTATCGCTCGACCATCTCGGCATGTTTTAAAATGCCATGTTGACCTTTGCCACAATACAGTAGGTACACGGTTTGGTGTCAAAATCAATGCACTATCATTAATGAACTTTCGTCGCATTACTTAATTGGATTAAGCACAGTTACGTTTTACTTAAACATTTCTCAAAGATTACCTTAGCAGTATTAATTAAAAAATTGAATAAAGACAAATACATTATACCATTATTGTTACAAAAAAATTATTTAGACTAAAAAACGAAAATTTAGACATTCAAAAAAAAAAAAGTAAATTACATGTTCAAAAATAAATTATATTATACAATATGTATAGATACATAAAAGTAGATAATAAAAACTGTACCTTTTTTATAATTTAGGTAATATTCAATATTTCCCATAACTTCCTATAAGCTTTTAACATATAGTTAGACTTGTTAGATTTTTTATATGTTTTGTCATTTTTAATAATTAGAATTACAGTAATGCGGTTGTACAATTTTATGCAATAATCACATGACAACATTTTAACATAACAAGATAAAAATGTATTAGATTAATAAAACAGGGTATCATGTTAAAGTACGAACCGTCTTTGTTAAATTATGTTATACAATAATTTATTTTAAATTTTATATATAATAGCATTTTTAAAATAAATTATTGTATTATAAATTAGTGTTATCTGGCACATACCTATATTTGAATAAAGTAATAATTCTTTTGTTTAATATTGTAGCTGCATAATTATTGTACTTATTATATATATTATTATTATTATACTAAACCCTTTTGTTTTAAAAATAAGCATGGGGCAATATGAAAACAATTACAGCAAACCAACAACAACAACAACAAAGTTCGTTGGCATTAAAAATTATGCAAATTGAAAATTGAGCTTTCTTTCGGTTTTTCAATCAACCCTGTCATTGTGTAACTCTGTCATCCAGATTTTTTGCCGTTTGGCGGAACGGTATCCTCTTGTATTGTTTCCGTAGCAGTATAAATTTTTTACAGAGGTCAGTTAGCTAACCTTGCGCGCTCAAACCCTCTTCCTATATCCGGGCTTGGAATTGGCTAGATTGAATCATTTCTGATATAAACTAATCGGAGTTATTATTGTACTTAGTTTATCTTATTTTTTATATAAATTTTTATTATATTTCTTTCGTTTGACTACTATTTATTCGACAATCCCAATAACATAAGTATTTTCATTTTATAGAAAATTAATTAATTACTTAATTATACACAGATGACAGGATTGAGTAAAAGCCGAAAGGAAGCTCAATCTTCAATT
>JAKXYG010000764.1:162500-332500 GCA_025895645.1 Cardicola forsteri
GATAACTGCAGAGATGCTCAAACAGGGAGAGGATGTTGTAGTAAGCGAGGTTGCTCATTTATTTAATGTTATATGGCATAATAAACAAGTTCCAAATAATTGGTGGCAAGAAGTAATTGTTACTCTTCCCAAGAAAGGAAGTCTGAATGATTGCAATAATTGGTGCGGAATAACCTTATTGTCTGTTCCTGGTAAGGTGCTTTGCAAAGTAATTTAAAATTGTTTAAGTAATGCGGTAGATAAACACCTTTAAGAACAACAAGCAAGTTTTCGGGAAGGAAAAAACTGTATTGAACAAATACTGACCCTTCGAAACATTATTGAGCAAAGTCAAGAATTTCAGCAATCACTACAATTAATTTTATTGATTTTATGAAAATTTTTGACAATGTTTATTGAGAATTTTTGTGGAAAATTGTTAAATTTTACGGAATACCGTTAAAATATGTGAATATTATGCGTTCTTTATTCCAAAATTCAAATTGCTGTGTTCGAACAAAAAGTGGTCATGCTGCTATGTTTGAAATTGTCACGGGAGTACGTCAAAGATATATTTTATCACTGTTTTTGTTTCTTCTGGTAATTAATTTTATTATGACTCAAACTATAAATAATTTATCTTATGGTATCAAATGGAACCAAGGCAGATTAACAGATTTGGATTTTGCAGATGATATTAGTTTACTCAGTGAAACTCCAGAAATGGTTCAAAATATGACAACACGACTCAATGATATCAGTTCTCATACTGGCTTACAAATTAATTGTTCAAAGACAAAAGTGTTGTACATCAAGTCAAACAATAATTTGCCCATCAAAATTAGTGAACAAAATATTGATACTGGTGATTCCTTTACATATCTGGGAAGCATCATTGGTAAAGACGGAAAAACCAAAATTGATGTTAAATCCAGACTTGGAAAGGCAATGTCAGTCTTCAATAGATTTAAATCAATATGGTCATGTTCTTCCATTCGCCTGCAAACAAAACTTTGTTTGTACGCATCAATAATTATTCCTACGGTAATATATGGGAGTGAAACGTAGAAACATGGAAACGTACGGACAATATTGATAAGATTGTGGATGTTTTTCGTTAATGTCTTAGAAATATTTTAATGATTACCTGGCACAATCACATCTCAAATGATGAGATCATGAGAAGAACTGACTCTCGTTCACTCTATGACATTATTGCAATTAGACGAAGAAAATTACTTGGTTAAATTCTATGTTTACCGCCCGAAAGACCAGCAAGAACAGTTTTGGAATGGACAATTGTAAATATAAAAGAAAGATTGGCAGACCACAGAAAACTTGGTTAAGAACTATTCGGAAAGATCTATTGAAATGAATGTTTCATGGGCACAAACAAAACGTTTGGCAGAATGTTCAAATACATGGAAACACATTTTGTTGTCTCATGTTCTCTTTGAATTACGAGACTTTGATGTTAATTGTTTGCTGTAATTGTAATCTTATTGCCCCATGCTTATTTTTTTAAAGCAAAAGGGTTTTGTAATAATAATAATTATTATTATTATTTTATAAAAATGGATTTTTTTAATTACAAATACACTCAAATTTTTTATTTTTTTATTTTTCTATTAATAAATGCTTTTGTATTCATGGGTGTTGAAGGGAGAATTTTTATAATTATTAAATCCATTTAATCCACTTAATTTTAGTCAATTAGGAACAGTCTACAGCTGTTTCATCCTTGTTTGGAATCGTGAGTAGTACATACCTTTCAAGTCAAAAGCGCATAAACTTGAATATACGTTCCATCAAGTGTCAGGCCAATGCCTTGTCTACTGAGTTATGGGTTGTTAAAGCTGATCATATAAGCTTATTATTTAGAGTGAATTTGAACACTGTAGATACTCTAGCCGATCTCACGTCTGGTTGAGAAAGGAGAATGGCTTAAGCGGAAGATTAACAGTTTGGCCTATGTAAAATATTATGCTAAACACATGCTGGGCGCAATTTCTCGATCTATATAACACAAAGATTATTTGCTCATCAAAATTAGTGGACAACATATTGATATTGTTGATTCTTTTACATATCTGGAAAGCACTATTAGTAAAGACGGAAAAACCGAAATTGATATTAAAGTCAGATACGGAAAAACAATGTCAGTCTTCCATAAACTCAAATCAATATGGTCATGTTCTTCCATTCACCTGAAGACAAAACGCATTAATCATAATTTTTACAGCAATATATAAAAGTGAAATGTTTAAGCGGACAAACAAAATTAATAAAATGGTGAATGTTTTTTATCGCCGGTGTCTTAGACGTATTTTAATCATTATTTTGTTCGATCACATTTAAAACAATGAGATTATGCTGAGAACTGACTCTCGTTTACTACATGACAACATTACATTTTGACAAAGAAAATTACTTGACCAAATTCTACGTTTACCGACCGAAAGACAACCAAGAACGGTTTCGCAATGGACAATTGAAAATGGTAAAAGAAAGGTTGGAATAGACTACAGAAAACGTGACTAAGAATCATTGGAGAAGATTTAACTAAAATGAACATCTTATGGGATCAAACAAAACGTTTGGCAAAATGCTTGAATACATGGAATAATGTATGTTTTAAATTATGAAACTTTGTTGTTTTTTCTTGTTGATTTTCTGTAACCGTTATCTAATTACCCCATGGTTATTTTTAAAGCAACTCCGCTTAGCTTGGACCAGAAATGATTTAATGTAGCCAGTCCCAAGCCTGAAAAAAGGAGGAGGGTTTGAGCGCGCAAGGTTAGCAACCTGATCTCTGTAAAAACTTTATACTGCTACGGAAACAATACAAGAGGACGCCATTCCGCCAAACAACGGCAAAGAATTGATCGCACGTATCTGGATGACAGAGTTACACAAATGACAGGATTGAGTAAAAGCCAAAAGAAAGCTCAATCTTCAATTTGCATAATTTTTAATGCCAACGAGACTTTGTTGTTGTTGTTGTTTTGCTGTAATTGTTGTCTTATTGTCCCAAGGGTTTAGTATAATAATAATATATATAATATATGCAACTATAATTTTGAACAAAAGAATTATTACTCTATTCAAATATGGGTGTACCAGATAACATTAATTTATAATACAATAATTTATTTTAAAAATGCTATTATATATAAAGTCTAAAATAAATTATTGTTTAACATAATTTAACAAAGTACTTTATAATGATATCCTGTTTTATTAATCTAATACATTTTTATCCTGTTATGTTAAAATGTTGTCATGTGATTATCGCATTAAATTTTAAGACTTTGTTGCTTTTGTTTTTCTGTAACCGTTAACTTATCATCCCATGCTTATTTTTAAAGCAAAAGACTTTTGTGATAATAAAAAAAACAATATAACACATGTCTATTATTTATTTATTTGTTGCGGCTTGCATGTTTTTAGCAAGTTAACATTTAACACAGTCAAGTGGAATGTATTTATTATTTATTTCAAAACCCTATCGCTTTACAAAGTACCAAGAAGTAACAAGATTGTTCTATATAATTATACATTAAATTGTTGATTTTGACAATTGGGCGTATCTGTTGGAATTTTGCCAAACCCCGTTGTTGGAATTACACTTTTACTTTTAATAAGTCGCTCTCCAAGACTATTCTTTTTTTAACTCAATTTGATTATGGCATTCTACTTAAATTTAGGTCCAGCGCTGTACTACAAACGGCGGTACAGCGCTCGAATTTGGACTTCGGTGGGCATCCGGGTTCGAAGCCCACCACCGGCTCACTAAAATGTGGGCCCACGCGTTCGGCTTCGCTAAAATGTCTACTGCTAAGAGGCAAGTTTCTCGTAAAACATTCAAAGTATCAAACATGAAATAAATAAATAAATAAATAAAATAAAATAAAAATAAATAATAACAAACAATTAAGGCAATAACTATCAAAAATAATGCGCTTCATTGTATTGTATAATTTTGAACACTCTTGAATTTCTATTGTTCTACTTATACTAATATGAATTTAATATTGTTCAATATATTTCCACCAAGGCATCTAAATTGACAATATCAATTTATAATAATAGATTTCAGAAGCTCCTTTAATTTTAAAGAGCACTTGACAAGACAATTATAGTAACGGTAAAAAAACATATCACTCAAATAATGAGTTACATCTTCCTCTGGCGTGTTATTCATTTCTCCCCTTATACAATTATTTCAAAACGACACTCCAGTGTGGGATGTGAAAAAGCTTACAAGTATTGATTAACTAAAATGTTATATTAGTGCAAAAATAGAAAATTAGTAAAATATAAAAAATTTGTGTCACACTTTTTTATAAAAGTGCACAAACGTATTTCCTCTTACAATCTTAATTTTAATCTATAAAGTGTGATAACCCTAAAAATAAAATCTTTAATACTGGTTATTTAAAAAAGGTACAGCGCAAAAGTTTCTAAATATCTACATTGAATATTAAATAGAATTAATTAAAATTTTGTACGTTTATTTGAACCGAAAAATAAGTTGTAAATTTTGTGGTTTATTATTATCATTATCATTTTGAATATTATTATTATTAACAACATTATTATTATTATTACTATTATTATTATTATTTTGAATATTATTATTATTAACAACATTATTATTATTATTATTATTGTTATTATTATTATTATTGTTATTATTATTATTATTATTGTTATTATTATTATTGTTATTAATATTTCTATTACTATTATTATTATTTTGATTATTATTATTATTATTATTATTATTATTATTATCATTATTATTATTACTATCATTTTGAATATTATTATTATTAACAACATTATTATTATTATTATTATTATTATTATTACTATTTATTAATTTAGTGCTTTAGTAGTAAGAAACCTTCCACTTATGTTAGAAAAAAATGATAATGGTCCAATTTACAATAAACAAATAAACACCAAATTCAAAATGTTCTCTTATAGCATTTTTCTAATTTTAACCTAATTTAAAAAAATTTAATTCCAAATGTAGATTATTAAATTGTAATATGTATTAAAATTATTAATCATACACAAAATTTACGATTTAATAAATTGGCAACCTATAAGATTAAATTTGTAGTAGATCAATTAACAATAAATGAAAATAATACGACTAATTGCATAGTCCAAACTAAACAACTTTCTTCTTCGATTCAGATTAAGTAAAAGTTTTGTAAACTAAAAACAATAAATAATACAAACTTTTAAATATTATTTTAAACTTTATTATCACCAAAATACCTTAATTAAAAGCAATGATATATATATATATATATATATATATACATATATATATATATATATATATGTATATATATATATATGTATATATATATATATATATATATATATAAGTAGATATATTCATGTTTATGTATATCACAAGCTACTGAGTGGCTAAACCAGTACCCAATTAGACAAAAGTTTATATTTTGCTATAAGGGTTAATCTAGTTACACTGCAATTGCCTTGAACTTATCTGGGCATGTATTCAACTGTCACTGCAGTCACTAAAAGCAGGCCCTTGTCTGACTTCGCCAAATATTTAAATGTTAAATAATACAACAACAACAACAATGACAGTAACAAACTGTTTAAATTCTACTAGTAGCAGATAAAGCTAATACTTGTCCAATTAAATTTGTTCGAATCAAAGTAATTATATTTTTGTACAATTTTGGCCCACTTTATTTATTAAATTAAAATATGTATTAAGAATTATTGATTACAAATAAATATTTTGTATAATTAAATTTGAGGTAGATCAATTAACAATAAATATAACAATAATAGAAATAACAAACATGGTTGCAAACTCCGAACTAAATTTAAGGTAGATCAATTGAACTAAATAACTTTCTTTTTCGATTCAGACTAAACTGCTATTAATCTAAATGCATATGGAAAAGGAACAGTCTAGAATATCACCATCACTGGAAATTAAGACTTTATAAGCATTACTTAAATCCTCAGGATCATTAGCATCCAATAATAATAATAATAATAATAATAATAATAATAATAATAATAATAATAATAATAATAATAATAATAATAATAATAATAATAATAATAATAATAATAATAATAATAATAATAATAATAATAATAATAATAATAATAATAATAATAATAATAATAATAATAATAATAATAATAATAATAATAAATGATAATAATAATAATAATAATAATGATAATAATAATAATAATAATAATAATAATAATAATAATAATAATAATAATAATAATAATAAAGCGCTTAATAGGGGCCTGCGTATTTAAAAGAAAAAGAGTTTTGTAACTAAAAGCTAACTTGTGTTAGGTTGCACTTCATAAGTGCATGTCGAAGCATGTGTTCTATAAAACATTTGTATAATACGTTAATTGTAACAAATACATTGGTAAACATACGTTTGACATTAAGTTGTTCATTGTCGTAATACAAATAGGGAATTCTTTGATTTAAAATGTCTTTTTGAGTTGGTACAATTTGTAACTTGGTGTTTTGTTTTTCAATATTCAATTTGATTTTATCTAGGTTTGGTGGTGAATTGATTGGATATTTTTCTAAAGGAATTTCAGCTGAAAATTAAGTGCAAATAATTATAATACATGTACTTTTGAAATTAGTTATTTGTAGTTAAACAATAATTTGTTATAGTGCTTATTTAATTAATGTAAAAATTGAGTTAAACTAGTAGTATGAACGTTAGAATAACTGTATAATTTCAACTTTAATTTTCACAATTTTTACAATATTCCGGTACTCAGATAAAAAATTATAATCTACTTTATGCTTTTTAAAGGAAAAGTGAATAAATTAAAATAATAATAATAATAATAACAATAATAATAATAGTAGCAATATTATTAATAATATTATTATTATTATTATTATTAATAATAATAATCAATTTTAAATAATTTCAAATTTTAAATTATTTAAAAGATAAATATAAACCAAAGTAAAAATATGAGAAAACGTAAAATGTGAGATGAATTCATTTCGTATATTCTCGTAAGTCACAAACATATAACATTTTATTATATATATATATATATATATATATATATATATATATATATATATATATGTACAAAAAAGGGAGTACAGATGACGTTTAAGTTAGTACAACAAACAAACATACGCAAAAACAAACATACATGAACATAATAAACATTACGACCAAGCTAAGTTCAATGTAGTGACAAACTGTTTTTGTGAGCACACACAGTTTTATACTGATTGCTTCGATTGATACAATACAAAGTCTATAATTACATTGAGCAATTAAGCCAGTTCAGTTTAACAATATATTCCTTTTTGTTTATCAAATAAATAATTTAATAAGCAATTTTTAACAATATTTTCAATGTGAATCAGTTGTTTATTTTAAAATTATTAGATACGTTTCAGTGTTTACAATTGTTTTTTTTTGTACAAATGTACATATACGAATTAATAGCCTATTAAAAAGCGCATATTAATCATATGGATGTAAGTTAATATAACAATATTTTTTCAAACAATAGTATATTTAAATAAAACTGCGGAAAATATATTTTAATAATGTGTTTTTAATATGAACTTGTATATTCTGGCGTCATTGTAAATTTTATTTTAATATGTATGTACATTATTAATCACAATATTTATTGTTAATAATTTTCTTATTGTTGTTTCATTTAACATTATCGGTAATGAATTAATATAGTGTGCTCTATAAATTAAAGCCTACAATTATGTTTAATTTAATTATTCTATTGTAATTATTTTTTATTGACAACTTTAGTGTATTATTATATTTAATACCAGCATTTTGTGTTTTCATAATTAACATTTCTACATGCGTTCATTCAATTTACTATAATTATATGTTTGGAGTTAAACGTAGTCATTTTACCGCAGTTTTAAAAAAATAGTTCATACTATTGTGTTTTAATAATAATAATAATAATAATAATAGCAACAACAACAACAATAATAATAATAATAATAATAATAATAATAATAATAATAATAATATAAAACCAGTTACATAGCTAACTAAAATGTTAATTGACAATGTCGCATTTTAGCAATTTATTTATTGTAAATCTTCCCGCTCAAGTAAATCATTAAATTAAAGTTGGCATCTAAATGCAGTGAATAGGACTTCAAGTGCTTGTACAAGTTCCTGTTATTGAACTCTAATTTCTTATTATTTTTGTGTTTTAACTTGAGAAATAGTAATAGGAGCTATTAATAATTATAATTAATTGATTGGTTTTTTAAGCTTTTTACAAACATTAAAGTATCATGGAGTTTCTAGATAAATGACACTTAAAATAAAAGAATAATAATGGTAACCTTAAAATAGTTTTAATTTTTAAAATGTTTATCACTTTGAATGTCTTACGAGAAACGCATCTTTCAGCAATGAACATTTTAGCGAAGCCGAATGTGGGCCTGCATTTTAGTGCCGGTAGTGGGATTTGAACCCGGATGCCCACCAAGGTCCAAATCGAGCTCTCTACCGCTAGACCACCCCGGCTAAATAATTGTTTTTTTAAAATATAATTTTACAAGTGCTTACACAACCTAGCAAATTAATTAGTTTTAATATTTTGAATGTATATAAAATTTACAATTATTTATAATATAAAAAAATTGAAACAATATGTCAAGTAATTGACCCACAATAATTTGTTTTAACTATGTGTCAATATTCAATTTAATCCTTTAAGCTTGAACACAATTTTCAACACTTACAAGTTGTAATTAAAATGAGTTTAAATAGTGAAAGTTTTTTTTTGACTGTTCAAATTTACAAATAAATGAAAAGATGACACAATTTTAGTTTAACTACTGAACAAATGGATGATGCATTTGTAAAAACTATTCAAACTATATATAGACTTTTAAAAGATGTTAGACATCTAAAAATAGCAATAACTGAACCTGCACCATTTATAAGCGAATGAAATAATTCGTTTGTATTTACTATATTAAAAAACAAAACAAAACCAATTAAACAAATACAAAATTAAATTAAAAAAATAATATTTGTGTATTTGCAAACGGATGAAATCTGCAGTAGAAGAAAACAATAGAAAAGTTTCTTAAACACAGAACAGAATTTGCGAAAAAGTATAGAGGCAGTCACTTATATTTTTGAAAATTAATATTTTTCACAGATAAATGTGTTTTAAAGTACAAACTACGGACAGTGTAATCCATCGTTACCTGTTATCCTAATTTCTTTGATATATATTAAGTACAGACATTTACCAAAATGGAATCAAACAAGTAACCATTTGAACAACTCAGAATTTATAAACTATTTTCAAAGAACTTATCAAGTCTGAACTACGAGAAAACATTTTAGGGCATTTAGTAATGTTTTAAAACAATGCTATACAATACCATACAATGTATATACAAATAAGTAACGTTCTTTTTATCAATATATAAAAATTAAGCTATTTTTTATTGCTTAGATCAAAAACTCTTTGAATAATAAACTGAGCTTCATTCAATTGCAATAAAATTGCCGTCGCAATATAACTGAAAACGTTTTTAATTATTTTAAACGAAAAGTGAATTGGATAGAAACTGTAAGCACGTTTAAAAAAAATTGATTGTGTTCAGTAATCAAATTTTACAAGATTATATAGATCATTTTTTTGATTTTTTGCGAATGCGTTTAAAAAAGCATAATTATTGTTTAAAATGTTAAATTGGTAAAGTTGTCTAAGCGAGAATTCAGTGTTGCTATTTGTAAAAAATCATTTATTTAATCATATTTCATTAGTATTGCTAAAATGATGTTGAAGAGTTGTATTTGGTAAAATGTTAATGTGCCTAATATGCCAGAGTAATGTGAGGAAAGTCAATCAATTGTAATGTGTTAATTTTGATAGTGGTTCATCCACATACTGCATTAACGAGTGTTCAATTCGGCAATTTCAAATCTACCTTATATACAAGTGTCAACTGTCAACTGTCATTTGTATAAAAAAATTGGTTTACGACAATTTTTGTTACGTTTTAGCAAATGTATGTATTAATGTACTCAAAAATAACCTATCGATTATGTTGTAGCTAATGGATTAAAAAGAGTTATTGCACATAAAATATTATTATTATTATCATTATTATTATAATTGTAACAAAAAATGATTTTTTTAACTAATTGTAAAAAATGATTTTTAAATATGCATTATTCATTTTGTCAATTTTGGTGTGTGTATATGTTGGTAAAAGTAACAATCAATGCATTTGTAGAGTAGTTATTTAAAATTCTGAGTTATTGTTACATTTTTAGTTAACCCAAGTTAAAACAGAAAATTGTGTTTAAATTTTCATTTTGGGTGGTCTGGTCAGGAGACTAATACATTACACAATAAGCCGTAATCGCTTTGTAGTTTAATGTTTTTAAATATATATATATATATATATATTAAAAAATTGTTCCAATTTGTAAATGATGTATAAAAAATTAAAAAAACAACAAAATGCTTACTTATATTTCGTTTTTTCAAGCCACCAGCGTCTAATCTGTTTGATTTTGTCATTTTATTGACAAGTGTGTTGGCGTTTGGAACCTAGTTTAAAATCGATAACATGTATGATATAATTACTATTTTAAAATACTAATTTTAAGTATAAAATTATAAAAAGTAAAAATATTGTTTAAAATATTGGGAAATTAAATTGGGAAATTTTGTAATTAATTCATTTTTATTTTAATATTTAATAGGGTAATACCCTATGAGATACCAATGGTTTTGAGCATTTGAGTAATGCTTATCAAGTATCAATTTGCGACAATTGTAACATTTCTGACTATTTCTTTTCTACGTGGTGCATTCTAAACTGAGTGGTCATCTGCATCTAGACGAATAACAGCAGCGATTGACCGCACAACAATATAGCGCGGATTTCACTAGACACGCGCTTAGTGAATGGATACTGGCATACATTCAAGATTCTTAAAAGGTATCTCAATGTATCCATTTTCCATATGTAGCCAGGTAGGCTTGTGGATTCTTTAACCGGCGTCGTTGCAGGGAAACAGTCTTCTAGTCATAAAACTCCATTTATCCTTCCTCTCCGTATAAAAATTCGGCATGTTATACAAAATTGTAACTAATGGAGTAGTAGTTATGCTACCATCTTTCGTTGTTGTTATCCCATGTTAAAATACAAAAACCAATTGCTAATAAAAATATACTTTACTAAATGTTATTTCTAAAAATTGTCGCAATTAACAATTAACACAACATTTTGACTGCTTTTCATTTTTTAAAAGAAAAAAACTTGAAGCATTCAATTAGAACATGTAGAGTTAATTAAACATAATTTTACCAAATGGATATGCACTTTATATTTGCTATTAATAATCAAGATTTAAAAAAAAAATTGTTGTTTCTACAACGTTCAACTGATTGCAGTACGCATTTCTAATGAACAAAAAGTATAATAAAATTATCTAAATATATTTTACATAGTCAAACGTTTTTATTGACTATATTTACAGCATTTCTGCATTTATATCAACACAAAAATGCGATTATTCAACTCAAAACTTAAACCGCCATAAAAGTTTTTTGTGTTGCCAATTCAAACGATTTTTCAAAGCCGATGTACAATTAGTTATTGTTTGAGTTATTATAAATAAGTCGGCAAACGTACTTACATATTATATATTGACTTGACCAAATTATTTCAATTCATTATTTATAATGTTGGAAAAGTATAAATCATTTTATTTATAAAAGTGTCATTAACGGATATTTACAATTCATCTACTATATTTATATCCGTACCTAAACCTACAAGGTTGTTTAGTACATGTAAGTCAAATACTTTATTGAGATGCTAATGATCCCGAAGATTTGACTAATGCTTACAAGGTCTCAATTTCCAATGATGGTGATATTCCCGACCGTTTCTTCTCCACGTGGTACATCCTGGACTAAGTGCTAAAAGACAATCATATACCTAAGATACTTAAAAGGTATATTAAGGTATTTTTATGCCATATGTAGTCGATGGGAAAATGGAAATAAGTCCAACAAAAAATAAAGTAGCCTCGTCAATCTTTGCAAACAGTGACGACGCTATTTTTCTACGTTTGCAACGTTTATCAAGGCATCGAAGTCGATTGTTTTATATGCCGTGGTAAAGAGGCAATCACGTCATCAACCAAAATGAATGAATGAATGAATTACTTTATTGAAATGCTCTTCATTTACACGACTATTTGACATAAAATTTTAATATTATTTCTATATTGGCACAATTATTTTATTATTTTAGACAATCTTTAAATAAATTTTTCTATAAACAAATTATTTTTGTTGTTGCGATAGGTTTTTTCATTTTTATATATCGATTTCTTTATTTTTTACTTTATTGAATATCAACTGACAATATTTTATATACTAATTTTTCAAACGTAATTGGATCTCATGAGACTATAAATATTCTTTTTGGGGTAAAACAACATCTCTTCCTAAGCACATTACCTGCATAATTTATGATTGCTTTATGAAACGATTGCCATCTTTTATTATATAATTATCCATCCGGTAAAAATGATTAAATTGTAATCAATTGTAAAATGGGAATATTTAGTAGTGTAAAATATATATATATATATTTTTTTTAAAATCACATGCATACTATATAGACTATATTTATATTCATTAACATACATTCTATTTCATTTTGATCCCATTATTTATACTACTACTTTTTTTTTATATTGATGGTAAAAATGTATTTTATGCTGAATGTATCTCTAGTGAGATATTAAAGCTTAATAATAATAATAATAATAATAAGTAAACATAAAATACAATAATAAAAAAATATATTTACTGAGTTAATACTTTATTGAAAAAATATAAATAATTGACATTCTACTTTGAACAACTTAATGTGTTTTGTTATATCGGAAATACATTTTGTGTATAACAACCAATACAAAAGCTTTTATTCAACTTATATTAGAAACAGTGCTTCTATAGTTGGTTGGTTTTTTACATACATAATAACGTTTACAGCAATTACAAATAATCGATACAAATCCAATTCAAAATATACGTTGGTCTTTGTAAAAAGAAGTAGAACGTTTAACTTTTATTTTCAACTAAATTATGTCTAATTTTTCCAATAATTAAAAGTTAAAACTTTTTGATTTATTTTTTACAAATGAATTTTCACAATTTTACAAATATGCGTTTTATTAAAAACAATTTTACAGACGTAGTACAAACAACTAAGCCAGTAGATTTATACTCTTGTGAATAGTTCGTTTACGCCGCTGCATTATGTCAAAGTCCTATTCAGTTGTATTTTATGTGTTTATTTCAGTACAGCATATTTAGGCAATTAAATCAAATCAATACTAGTTAACTTGATTCACAATTCGTATAAAATGGTTGAACAATTAATACTATAAAAAACGTAATAAATTGAATCCAACATATTGTTTGTTAATTCTTTTCGTACTTATTAAGTAAGTTATTATTCCATTCACGTTTGATTTAATTAAATTAATAATAATGAGAATATTAATTATTAGATTGCGGTTGTAATTTTAATTTAATTTGGAAAATAGTGTAACTATCTTACAAGTAATACCATATGCATTATATAATTTTTATGATAATTGGTTTTTTTGTGTATAAATTGTTAAAATGTATTGATGTGGTTGATTTAGTACAACTTCAAGGTATCCAAGTTCAAGACTAGTCGAGAAAAAGGAATGTTTTGGGTGCAAGATTAACAACACGGCATCTGTAAAAATGTGTTACAAAAAAAAACACCAGGACACCATTTCATTAAACTGCACGGCAAAGAAGTAAAAATTTATTTCCAAATAGAATGTCGATCTTTGATATGCGCACGATTTTCAAAGTCAAAAATGTAATGTAACAATATTGGATGACAGTGGGCTCTACAAAAAATCAATTTACAGGGTCAAGTTCAACCTTTTGTAGTTCAGTGGTTAAGGCGCTGGCCTGGCAGCAGATAGGGCGTGGGTTCAAGTTTATGTGCATGTAAAACTCGAAAGGTATGCACCACTAATGATTCCAAATAAAGATGAAACAATTGTACAGTGCTCCTGGTTAATTGAAACTAAGGAGATTTATTATTTATTGAAAACCCATTAATAGAAATTGCAATTGTATAATGTAAATGACAACTATACTGTTGTCGGTTTGATTGAAAAGGTTTGAGAGCACGATGAGCATGATGCATGATTCCGATAAAATGGACTACATCCGAATATAATTTAAATAATCAATATACACAATCTTGTTGGTCCATGTTTTTCAAAGCGATAGGCTTTTAAATAACTTAGTATAAAGTATATTCTAACTAATATACATTATCTAATACTAATTTAACTTTTTAATCTACAGCATCAAAATAATTAAAATGATTTTTTAAGCAATCCAATATTTTGTCTTTTATACAGAGTTATCAAAAAGAAGATCATTTTTTAATTAAAAACAATTATCTTTATGGTGCATGTGCAATTACTTGGATGTAATATAAATTACCAGTAACAGTGCAAACTAACAAACGGATACTATGTGTTTTCATGAACATAAATGCACTTAAACTGGACTAGCTAACTAACTCACTACATTTATTAATCTTACTTGGGATAGCATATAGGCAATGCCTTCAATAGAACGAAAGTAGTTTGGTGTGTGCGAATTGCGCAATGCCGCGCGATTGTGTGCAGCTTCTTCAATTTCTCGACGTAGTGTGTTGTAGGCCAATTGTCTGGCGGACGATATTTTATTAACATCTAAATTTGGGGGTAAAATATATTAAAACAATTCCCTTGGTAAAAAAAAGAAATTTGTAATAATAACTTGACTAGGTAATATAATATAATATCTATGGTATATATATATATATATGCCGGGGTGGTCTAGCGGTACAGCGTTCGAACTTGGATCTCGGTGGGCATCCGGGTTCGAATCCCACTACCGGCAACAAAATGCGGGCCAACGTTCGGCTTCGGTAAAATGTCCATTGCTGAAAGATGCGTTTCTTGTAAAACATTCAAAGTAATAAACATAAAATAAAATAAATATAACATAATATAAGTTGGTAGTAAAGCCACCTTTTTATTAATTCCAAGTTTAAATGACTTTTCAAATTTCTATTCGAATAGGTTGTCGAATGCGAATGGAACTTGGAGGGAATAAATAAAATTTATTGGCTGGAAAAGCACTTTCTCGTAACGACGCCAGTGTTTACAAGAATTAACGAGACGATGTTCTATAGGATTGACGCTAGTTGATGGATTGACAAACCTAACCAGTAACATTTGATAAATAGTTACCTTGAGATACCTTTTAAGCAGCTTGGGTTAATGCTTGTATCCATTGACTAAACGGGAATGCAGTAAAAACCAAGTTAGATCGCAGTGCACTCGGTTCCTGCTGTTATTAGTCTAAATGTATGTTGGCACCTAGTCCAGGATGCACCATTTGGAGGATAAACAGTCAGAAATATTATCATTACTGGAAATTGAGACTTTATAAATATTAGGTAAATAAAGTTTGTTAAAATGTGTATTTGTAAAAATAAGACCCAAGTTTGTGAATATTTTAAATAAACAAAACAATCAGTTATTGTAAGTTTTTATAGATAATACAAAATTGTTCGCTATATTTCAAAATTATTGACAATCCCTAAAATATAGATAATAAATTTAAAAAGTACAAAAACTAAATAGATTTGAATAATAATAAAAATAAATATTAAGAATTTAAAATGACAGTAAGTTGCAAAAAGTACTTCGTAACAAAAAATAATAGTTTTGTTTAATGAACATTAAATTTAACTATTGAACATATTGATTATTGCAATAAGATAGATGCCATGCTGCTCCGCCCTATGTAGAAAACAAGAGGACTTGGAGAGATGGTTGGAGCAATGGAGCAAGGTACTGGAAGATTGAGGTTTATGAATTATCAAAAAACGTGTATATGAATACAGCAAAAGAAAATGGTAGGGAAATTGAAATGAAGCACCAAGAATTGTTGAAAGTGAGAAGGTTTAAATATCTTGGCTCATCGCTAGAAAAAAATGGAGATTTGGATGCAGAGATAGTGCAAGGAATATGAGAAGGATGGTGTAGTTGGAGGAAACTTACAGGAGTTCCGTGCGACAAAAAGATAACAGCAAGAACAAATCAGAAACGTGGAGTATTAAAAAAACCCGAAAAAAAACTGAAGTCAGTAAAAATGAAGTCGTTGGGAGTGTCGAAATTAGACAAAATAGAAAATGAAGTTGTTAGAAGAAAACTGAAAGTCATTAAAAATTCATAAGAAAATTCAAGCATAAAAGTTAAAGTGGTATGGCCGTATTCTATGTAGGGAAGAAAACTGCGTTCCAAGGCGAAGTGGAAGATAAAAAAAGCCGTGGTTAATCAAAGAGACGATGTTTGGATTGTCTGGAAACCGATATGAAGGAAAAGGGACTAACGTTACGAACAGGGAATGCTGACCCCTCATAAAATAGGGAAAAGCTGTAAAGAAATAAGAAAATAGCATGTAGACTCAATTGAGCTGTATTGATTTATTGTAAAGTACAAATGCTTATTACGAGATGAATGAAACCAAATACCTTGAACAATACTATTCATACGTGAATGTAGTGGAATATTATTAAGATAAGCGGCGTTGATCTAGTGGTACAGTGTTCGACTCAAACTTGGCTGGGCAAACTAATTAATGTATAGGTCGTCGTTTGCTAAAAATAGCCACTTGTCAAAACATAATTTTTGTAAATTATTATTTAAAAATAATAAACAACCGTCATCATCGTTAGGTTAAAAATATTGATCATAATATTTGTAGGCATTAATAATTACTCCTACGGTAATAGATGGAAGTGAAACGAGGATATAAAATAATGGATGTTTTTTTATTGACAGTGTCTTAGATGTACTTTGAAGATTGCCTGAGAACATGAGAAGAACTGACCCTCGTTTACTACATAACATCATTACAATTAGACAAAAAGATTACTTAGTCAAACTCGACGTTTACCGCCTCCCAAAAGAACAATTGTTGCTGACAAAAGAAAGGTTGGGGGGTAGACCACAGGAAACATGGCTAAGACCTATTTAAGAAGATCTAATTGAAATGAACGTTTTATGGGGGATCAAACAAAACGTTGAGCAAAATATTCCAATACACGAGATTATTTTGTTGCCCCATGTTTGTTTCAAATTATGGGATTTTGTTGTCCTTGTTTATTATACCTGTTATCTTATTGCTTTATGCTTATTTTTAAAATGTAGTGTAAATTTACATTTATTTAAAAATTGTATTTTACACATTAAACAAATTCAATATTAACATCACTTTTTCATTATTTTCTAGTGTAAAAAGGTAAAATACTTATAGGAATATATAAATTGGAGAATTATCCATCTTTATTTTATTAGTTTGTTAAAAATGAAATTGCATTTACCTCCTAACCAGAGGACTACTCAACCTTCTGAATCAAATGGTTTTAAAAAAGCAATTAAGAATTTAGTAGTCTATAATGCAAAAAAAACTTATAGATAACTATATTTTGTGTCAATTAGTAGACTGAATGTCTACTTATAAACCGAATCATAGTTAAAGCGATTTTTAATTTATGTATTACTACTTTGAATATTTTACAAAAAACATCTTTCAGCAACGGACATTTTTTGCGAAGCTGAACGTGAGGTCGCGTTTAGTGCCTGTGGTGGGGATTTGAACCTGAGTTCACCCAGGTCCACGTCGAACAGTGTACCGCTAGACCACCCCAGCACAAAATACTGCAAAAGGATTTGTATTTTCGTTTAATTTGTAATTTGTAGTTAGTTTTATTTAAAACCTTTTTAACTAAAAATATTAACAAAATAATATAAAATATTCTACATTTTGCTTTGCTTCAAATAAAAAATAATTGTTTAAAAATTAAAAATTTGTTAAGAAGTCATAATTTAATAGCAACAATTATATAAACTGAATTAATAAATATAATTATTTATCATTTATAATACTTAAATTATTAATTTACGTCCTTAAAGTTGTTTTTTTTTTACATATTTTTAAACATTTTAAATTTATGTTTTTTAAACAGAAAATTTAATGTTTTAATTACCTAATAATAAAAATACAAAACAAAAATTTTAAAAATCTGATTTATGTGAAATAATAATTAATTGCTTTTTATAAATAATTTAGTAATAAATATATTTTTTATGTATAATGTTTTATTAATAACAATACATATTGGTAAAATCATAATTGTATTTTATTTATTATTTAATATTAAGTAATGTATTATTAAACCAAATTTTTAACGTAGCGAAGATTTATAAAACATTTAAAAATGCAAATGGCTTAAAATAAACTTCCAAAAATTAATTTAAAAATTTCTCATACATCAACGTATTTTTTAATTAAAAAATATTAAACATCATTTATCATACACACTTATGACAGATGCAAGTACCAACGTACCATCTTTAATTGTACTTGAATTTGTATTCCCATCTTGATCCAATTGCAACATTAAAGCACCAGTCTTATCACTTTGATCTTTTAAATCAATATTTGTGTGTTTTTCAACTTCAAATTTGTCATCTTCATTTGATTGGTTTGTTTGAGTTAAAACTAAATTTTCAATTGCATTGCAAGACATAGTGAATGCTTCGGGGAAACGTATTTGTTGTTGCAATCGCCACTGATAGATTTGATTAATTAAGAATTCCGTATAAGCACCAAACGCATTTATAAAACTGACGAAAAAAAAGCATAAAAAAACAATTTATATTTGATTATTGATTAATTTTGTATGATTATTTATTTTGTATAGTTTTTGACACTTAGGCTAACCTTTGGTGGGACTTGAACCTGTAACTATTGAGTTGCGAGTTTGTGTCTTATTGGCCTATGCTATTGAGACACAAAACGTTGAATTCTGTACAATTGTTTTGTACATTTCTTGCTTTTTTCAAAAAAAAAGAATGATTTGGATTAACCTACATTATTTATTTATTTAGTTCAATACCTTTTCGCTCTAAAGAGGATGGAGCAGTAAGATTGAAAATCTATTCGCATTCCGTCAAACTCCATCATTGCAATCCGTGCTGTTTTCATTACTTTTTTTTGTCGTAATTCAATGACATGGTGTCCTCTTGTGTTCTTTCTTGAGCAGTACATTTCTACAGATGCCACATTGCTAATCGTGCACTCAAACCCTCCTCCGTTCCCAACCAGACTTGGGACTGTCTAGAGTGAAGTTGACCTACATTGGCATTTGTATATTTTAATTTTATAAACTATTTATTTAATCAACATAGAATTAAGTGTTTTACATGTTAGAATAGGAAATATAATTGTAATTTGATTAAATAAATAAATTTAAAATGTTTAAATTAAAAGTAATTTTTAATTGATTTTTTAAAATCTATTTTATAATCATAACTTAGTTTTATATATAATTCAAAAATTATTACAAAAACATTTATAAAATTAAATAAAGTATAAAAATTCGTAATTATTGATTAATATTTATTTAACATTATGACGCAACTATAATTTTATAGTAACTGCTTACTGTAGTTTATTATTATTATTATTATTATTATTATTATTATTATTATTATTATTATTATTATTATTATTATTATTATTATTATTATTGTCATTATTATTATTATTATTATTATTATTATTATTATTATTATTATTATTATTATTATTATTATTATTATTATCTTTATTACGTTATTCAGAGAGATATTAATACAAATCTATGAGTAGTTATAGAAACATATGCTAATTGATTTATTTATTTTGTTTAATATTAATGGCACAATGCTGAACTTAAACATGGGTGAGCCTGGATTCAATTCCAACCATCGGCAAAAAATGCGGTTCCTCATTTGACTTCGCTAAAATTTCCACTTACTGAACAATGTTTTGTATAATGTATTCAAACAAAAACAATAAATAGAAGGGAAAAAGACCATACTGCTTCCATTTCTTTGCCCTATTTTTATGCAATAATGTCATCGTGTTGCTTTTTGGTAATATTTTTAAAGAAGCCAGTTTTCTAACCTTTTGCACACTAACCATCCTTCTTTTTCAATTGTAACTTTGACAGTGATAAAGATGATTTTATAGCACCCATCTGTTATAATAATATCTCACAATAAACATTTATCAACCTGTCAACTTTTAACAAAATCGACCAAAGATTTGCATCAATAAGAAAAATACAACACTTATTGTCACCAATGCGATAACTTGTAACTCTGTCTAGTTTGGATGAAAAATGATTCAATCTAGCCAGTTCCAAGCCTGGATATAGGAAGAGGGTTTGAGTGCACAAGGTTAGCAACCTCTATAAAAAATTTGTACTGCTACGAAAACAATACAAGAGGACGCCATTCCGGCAAACAACGGCAAAAAAATGACCACTCGTATCTGGATGACATAGTTACACAGATGACAGGGTTGAGTAAAAGCCGAAAAGAAGCTTAATCTTTGATTTAAAAAATCTTCAATGCCAACAAGATTTTGTTGTTATTGTTGTTGTTGTTTTGCTGTAATTTTAGTTGTATTGCCCCATGCTTGTTTTTAAAGCAAAAGGGTTTTGTATAATGTTTATAACAATAATAAAGTCACAAAACGTAGTTTTAGAAAATATTGTATATTATTAATTTTACATAAAAAGGTGTAAAAAATATATACACAAAATTATTTACTAAATATAAATTTTAAATATATTTTAAATATTTGGCCATTACAATTTAAAATATTCAAAATATATTGGGCAATTAATGTAAATGTAAATTGTGCACAAAGCAATAACTTGTAACAGCCAAGCATAACATTTTATTTATTTGAAATCATAATGTTAAAAAGTCAATTAATATATTTTTTTCTACGGCAAACATTATCAGATTCTATTTTAGCATTGTCAGTCATCATTAATAAAAAAAGTAGTCATAATGATGTATAATGATATGACGATACATAATTTTCAGCGTTTAATTAATTGCAGACATAAATGTAATAAAAAAATATAAAATTAGTAGCAATTTAAAAACCCGCCTGTGATATAATCATGTATTTAAATTATCTATAATATTATTAAATATTTATTGATAAAGTGATTTGAACTAATACAAAAAATAACAACATATATAAATAATAGTTCAGACTAATTAGGTCAGTGCAGTAAATAACAAATTTTGTTTTAAATATCTATATATATATATATATATATATATATATATATATATATATATATATATATATATATATATATGTATATATATTTACTACCCCTAGAGAAATTTCGGCCACTAACAAAGTTATCTAAGCATACCTATCTTATATCATACTATATAATCAATACAAAATAACTATAATTATATTAATATATAATAACAACATATTGAATAATAATCTAGACAGTTTTATAAAATTATAACTGATTGATAATGAATAGTTTTAGTAAAACTATCAACATGAAACATATATATGTATAAGTATAACTGTTATTATTGTTATTGTTATTATTATTATTGCTTAAATAATATATAAGAGAGAACGTTTATTATTATTATTATTGTTGTTGTTGTTCAAGTTTATGTTTACGAAATATAAATTTACGGTTGTTGTTTTATACTAAATTATAAATGAAGTTGCGCTAATTGTAACAATATAATATTTCTTACTATTTACTAACAAACAACTATATTTTACAATTTAAAATACTAAATTATTTTTAATTTTTAAAAGTACATAGCACATTTGTATTATAAATAAAATCAATTTTATTACTGCGTTTCCAAGGATGAATTATTACATTTGTCAGATTCACTTGAATAATAAATCCACTTGGTTTCAGTCAACCAGGAGCACTGCACAGCTGTTTCACATCCCTGTTTAGAATCATCAGCAGTGTATATCTTTCAAGCTTTTCTCACACATACACACACACATACAAAAGTTAACCCAATTCCTATCTGCTGTCAAACAAATTCCTTAACCACAGCAAGTTATATTTATAGTAAATTTAATCAATTTTGTTTTTCCAGTGTCCTCAAATGCTGCTACAATACAGCCAGTTTAGAAAGCGACTAATTCTTTCCACTAAAACTTTAATTTTGTCAATTTTTAACTAAAATCCACATTTTATTATCCTTTCTAACCCTCAAAAAGGTATTTTAAATTTGTTTTCTTACAATGTACAAAAAAAAACAATTTTTAAACTTATTTAAAAAAAAACTTTATATTTTAATAAAAAAATTCATTTTTTCAGTTGTATTATTTTACATAAAAAATTAAGTTACCAAACCTTACTGTAACTATATCAATGTAACATCAAAATATTACTTTGTTTAGTAAAATAATTAATTATGTTTTTTTTAATATTACAAAATAATTACATCATTAGTTTTGTTCGTAGTAAACATTAATTTCATATTTTGAACAATTTTTTAAAATAAAAATTTGGCTCATAAATTAGTAATAATATAATTATAATAATTAGTTGGTAAAATGCATTTAATTATTAGTTTTATATGAATGTTAAATTCAATATTAGTTCTTATTGTTGAATATTTAAAAAGAAATATTACTCATCAGATATAGAATTACATAATAATGTCATTTTACGTTCTTAATATTTGGCTTTTTTAAATAAAAAAATGTTAAAAACTTTTAAATACTATCTGCAATATTGTACATAAATTTCTTTGCAAACTGTATAAATTTACATTTAGTAAACTTTAAAATTTTAGATTGTTATATGAATAGTAAGTAACAGTTAAACAAATACATTTTGAGAAAAATAATATAAAAAATAAATGTTACATTTGTTTCGACCAATTTAGTTGCTAAAAATAATTTGCTATATTCATTGTGATTGGTGACTATGTCACCTATTTCTTATTTCTATATTTATATAGCTTGTAAAGTTTTAATTTTCAATAATGGTGATATTTCTGACTGTTCCTCCTCTACATTGTATAGGTGCATCCAGACTAATAACAACAGGGACCAAGTACACAGCGGTATAACTGGGCTACCGCTCCAATAAGTGGGTGCAAACATACGCCCAGGGTACTAAAAAAGTATCTTAAGGTATGTGTATACCGTATATAGCCATTCAGTCAATCTTCACAAGCTGTGGCGCAATTATCAACCACAAAAGTGGTATCTATTTCAATGTAATAGAACAGTTACTCTGCATTATTATTGTTATTATTATATTAATTCGGCTTATACACACAAATAAGGCCATGTGCCATACCGCAATTTCGTCTCACAATCCCATCGGGGATAATGGATCAAATGACGAACATTGAAATGATTTTGATAGGTCAAATTCCATTTGTTCAAACCGGCGTTGTCGCCATTTTTTGAATGATGCAAACGATCGCAACATAACAAGGGCCACTCAATTTGGGGCATTTGAAGTCCCAACTGATCCAAAGAAGGCTGATCAATGTCCAGTCCGTTGCCGCATTGTTCTCCCAAACCCGGCTGACGGTTTGATGAAGTCAGTGTACCAACTTCGGCCGGTTTGGCTAGATGAAATTCTCGACAACTCAAACCCATAGGCATTATATTTTCTTGGGCATAATTAATCAACGTGAGATAATTTGTAATAGGTTGGATTATAGTTAAACTGTGAATCTGAATTAGGACAGAATGTATATGAAATATTAAAAAATTAACACATCATTAACTAAAGTACAAATATAATATTTATGGGTTTTTTTAAGATGCACTTGAAATTAAAACAAATGTAACTAAAATATTTAAGTTTAATCAGCTAAACAATACGCAATCAAAATTATTATAATTTTACTGCTGAAATATGTTTGAATAGAAAATAATTTTTAATAAATGAACGGATTTACGGATTATATTGCAGTGTGTCATATATTTGCGAAAAATAGTGCAATTTTAATATATTCACTCATTGCTCGATAGACAAAAAGAATAAACATTACTTAATTGAAATTCAAATTATTTTATAATTATTTACTTTTATTCATCAATTGGCTGGTAACTCCGCCTAAAAAGGATCAGAAATGAGTCGATCTAGGTAGACCTGAGCCTGAACGATAAAGGAGGATTTACTGCAGGAAGGATATTTGGCAGTAAAACATTCACGTCATAACTATTCAATGGCAATAATGCTTCAATACAAAAAATAGAGAAAAACTGATAAAAAAACAACGACTCCTTATATAACACGAAAAAGTTGTAGAAGGAGTTTTTGAGGCAGGAAGGGCGTACAGCGGTAAAAAGAAAAACCCCATACCAAAACTATTTAATGGTTGCAATGTTTTATATTGGTTCAATACAGAACCAAATGAAGACAACTGACCAAAAACAACCATCGTTTATAAAAAAGGAAAATCTAAAAAAGGAGATAATTTATTATTTGGTTGATGACTTAATCATTTTTTAATTATTCCTATATATGTACGGCATCGCAAACAATCGACTTTGATGGATTGATAAGCAAAACAAACGTGGAAAGATGACAAAGTTTTTTGGCTGGTAGACGGCATCCTTGTGACGACGCCACTGTTCGCAAAGATTAACGAAGCATCCTAATTATTTGCTAAGGTCATATTCCTTAGCTCAAAAACTACATATAAATATAATATATATATATATATATATATATATATATATATATATATATATATAAATTGTTATAGTGTATACTTCTACTTATTCGCCAAAGTAAAAGCTAAATGTTACCGATATCAGTAGCATTCCAATTATTTATAGCGTTTAATTACTAACCCAAAACATTTTTTGCACTATTAACACAATTTAAAATAGGTATAGAACAAAATGAATGCATTATTTTCTAGCAAACGTACATTAATGAAACAGTTTTGTTTTTAAAAATAATCGAATAAAATAAAGTCGAAAAAATTAAAAAACAATTTATCGATTTGTTTTTCATCATTTTAATGTAGGAGAACGAATTCAATCATTTGTATGCCATCATTATTTTACGTTAATTATTTATTGTAGTGTAACAATGCAATATTGTTATTATTAATATTATTGCATTGAACAATTTGAAGAAAGTTTATTTCAACTGGCAAGTCTATTGTTATTGATGGTAAATATTCATTAATTTGAAATATATTTTTGCTATTAAAATATTTACATTAATAAAAATACACTAGTACTTATAAATTTAAAAGACTCAAGCAAATTTTAACTATATTTGGTATTTAATGTTACAAAATTATAAACTATAGACCAAATATAACGTTTTTTGGTAAATAATTAAATAAATAAATGCATAGGAGAACACTATTTGAAGGTTCAATGACGCTCCTTTTAACTCAATTTGTGTTTTATTTGTTGTTTAAATACATAGATAGTTAAGTAGAATGCAAATAACACTAAACAATGCAATTGTTATAATACTACTGATTATCGACTTTACGTGGAGTACTTTAGACTAAGTGCACCAAAGAACCGTGAACCAACAGAAAATGAACCGAAGGTACAGGGACAACATTTAGATTTTACTTTGACCGATAAATCCAAATGTACACTCTGAATACTTAAAAAGCACCCTAAACTATATGCATATCACAAACAGCCCTTGGGCCAAAGGACATAATCTTGGAAAAGAGTGAGGCAATTTTGTCAATTTACGCTAACAGTTGCGCCGTCACAAAGATGTCGTCTACCATCCAAAACATTTTGTTGCTTTTCCTATTTTTGTTACGTGGTCCAGCGCTTGACTTGGACATGGGCGGACATGGGTTCGAATTCCACCGTCGACACGAAATGCGGGCCCATGTTCGGCTTCGCTAAATGTCTACTGTTAAATAATGCTTACCGTAAAACGTTCAAAGTAGTATATATATATATAATTATTTAGAATCTTTGTTCTTAAATAAAAATTAAATAAATATCTTTTTTGAATTCCTTACTTATACAAATTGCTAATTAGTCATAAATGTCCTACTAAAACATGAAAACTTCTCATGATTGTCGTTAATCAGTATAAAGGTACCTATAGGTATAATAATGATATTAGTACCATTCAATCAAAACACGGAACGATGGGTTTTTTTTGTTTTCAAAATAACTTTTAGGCATACATTTATGTGAATTTGGTAAACAAAAATGATTTTTTTTCATCCCTCTATTTTGGTACAACAGAAAATAGGTTTGTTTTTCTCTTTATTTCAAAATAATTATAAAATTTTGAAACAAATTTCTTTTTTGCCTGATAAAAAATATTTCATGTTTTTCCAAAAAAATTAAATATGTTTTGGACATATAACAATAACACAAATAATTAATTCTGATATAGCCATTCTAAAAACAAATAATCCCTTAATAACCCCATTGACAAATAACTAATGTTTGTACAATTGACAAACAACAAATCAATGGGCATTTTTGTGTAAAATTGTATGTAGCTTGACGTTTGACAAACAAATATTCATGCACACCATATCTTGAAGCGTGTGGTACATTTAACTAATGTTTGATTTGAAGGAGACCGATCTATTAGTTGCATGTTAATATTTTTATTGTGCCTATCATATTAATCATGTTTTAATAAAACCTCATTATAATAAGTATTTTGTGGCTATTTTTCATATATAAAAAGCGTGCGTGTAAAAACAGCATTTGAATGTTTAAGAAACATACAGGTTTGTATTTTTCATTGTACCAGATACAACCGTTTGAACTAATAACAAAAATGTACAGAATGTTGAAATATAAGTCATAAAATAGTAGTACATGTTAGATAGTGGAACTTTTTTAATATTTGATTTCAAAAACATTAAAAAGAAACAAATGACAAACACATTAGAAATATTCCAAAAAAAACCTTTTAAAAATAATTTTACTAATTGACTTGAAAATAGTATGGACTAGTAGGTATATTTTTAAAAATAAGTTGTTAAATTTTCTATTTACTTATTTTTTTCGGTTGTTGTTACTACTTAAATTTTTTCAGTAAGACAACATTTCGCCACTAATAGAAATGAAACTGCGCCTAGAGACGATTGGGAAATGGGTCAATTGAGTCAGTCTCCAGTCTGGATAAAGGAAGAGGCTTTAACCTCCCAAAGTTAACAACCTGGCTTCTATAAAAAGTCGATATTGCTACTGAATCAACAGGAAAAAGCCATTTGGTCTCAGATAATAAACTTGATTGAAAGCCGAAAAAAAGCTCACTATTCGGCTTGTAGAATCTTCGATTGGAAGAGGTAAATTATTGTCCGAAAAACCTGCAAAAATTGTTTTAGAATGGACAATTGATAATGGTTGGCGTAAACTACAGAAAGTTTAGTTATTTATCACAAAGACATTTAGTAAAGCCAGACGAAAGCCACTCTTAAGTACCAATAATAAAGCTCATACCACATGCCTATACAATTTGATGTCTAACAATGTATTAAACTCTGTAACCCAAGTACATTTTAAACAAAACACAATCAGCATAATTGTAGTGTATCAAACTATTTTAAAGGTCATACTACAAGTATTAGTTTGTTTAATTCTAAACAGGAAACCAAATGTGAACCTCTAGAACTATTTGACAGTGTTATATTGTTCAATATAATTTTTTTGGACCTGGGTGGACATGGGTTCGAATCCTACCACTAGTACTAAATGTTGGCCCACATTCGGCTTTGTTAAAATGTCCACTGTTAAAAGATGCGTTTCCCCTAAAGATATTCAATGTAGTAAAAATTGAAAACAATCTAAAAGGGTACGTAGACCAATGCTGCTTAAAATGTAGCGTTATTTTGACATTTAGTTTGCTAATAACAGCCAAATTGTTATAATTCACTAGCTCACCAGATTGTACATACAATTAATAAAATAAGAATGGTAAAATGTAACAACCATCATAATTCTTCATTATTTTTTACATTTATACGGCATATAAACGATCTAATTCGACGGTTTGATAAGCGTAACAAATACAGAAGAATAACAAAGTTTCTCGGCTGATAAACGGCATTCTTTTGACGTTATCACTGTTTGCAAATATTAACAAGGCTGAATTTTTGTCAAGGTTATCTCTCTTAGCCCAAGGAGTAGCCCTTGGTATACGTAAACCTTAAGATAACTTTTAACTATATTGGGTGTATACTTGCACCCACGCGCTAAAGTGGGTAACCAATTATACCGCTGTGCACTCGGACCCTGCTGTTATTAGTCTAGATCCCTAGGGGCACCTAGTCCAGAATGCACCACGTGGAGGACAAACAGTCAGGAATATCACCATCATTGGAAATTGAGACTTTATAAGCATTACTCAAATCCTCAGGATCATTAGCATCCCACTTCGTCTTCTAACCCTATTAACAACTGGGTTTTGAAACAAGTAGTTTGCGCCGGCTGCAATCTAGTAACATATCTAGATAAAGCATTATTGATAAGCGTAACTCACATTGGGATTGGTTTGAGCACATTCTTCTACAAATACTGTTTCGTTCGAAATAAATTTGGACAAATTGAAATTCGATTTCAAACCGGTATGTTGCATCAACAGTTCGTCTATGTTCGATTTCGCCAAATACACCGATGCTGCCAATTCCAATTTACGTGCACCGTTGAGCAGTGATTGGACTTCGCGATAATGCAAAAATTCCGTGACCATATTATTTTGAACATTGTAGTAGAATAGTCTGGGCAAATGTTCGTCTTCAATTGAAGGTTGCTTAAATTTAAACTGCATTTCTTTTTGGACATTGTCTTTATTGTTTATTGGCTGAATTAATTCTGGTTCTATACTTACGTCTTTAATATTAATAAATCATTATTTAAATTTTAATTTATTTGGTCAAATTATACATCAATTTTATATTTTACAATTCCTAGCTCTAATAATATAAAAACTTTATTAAGATCAAAATAAAATTGTAACTTAAAATTGAATAATTTTTAATCGCCGGTATCTTACAAGTATTTTAAAGATTACCTGGCACGATCACATTTCAAATGAGATGAGATCATGAGAAGAACTGGCTCACGTTCACTCCATAACATTATTACAATTAGACGAAAAAAATTAATTGGTAAAACTCTCCGTTTACCGTCCAAAGAAACAGCAAAAATGGTTTCAGAATGGACAATTGAAAATGGTAAAAGAAAGGTTTGGGTAGATCACAAAAAAACTTGGCTAAAAACTATTCGGGAAGATCTAATAGAAATGAATGTTCCATGGGATCAAACAAAACACTTGGCAAAATGTTTGAATACTTAGAAATATTTTGTTGTCCCATATTCCTTTTGAATTATTGGACTTTGTTTTTTCTGCTGTAATTGTTATCTTATTGACCCATGCTTATCATAAAGCAAATGGGGTTTGTGTTGATAATAATAACAATAACAATAATAACAATAATAAAAATAATAATAATAAAATAATAATAATAATAATAATAATAATAATAATAATAATAATAATAATAATAATAATAATAATAATAATAATAATAATAATAATAATAATAACAATGATAATAATAGTAATAATAATAATAATAATAATAGTAATAATAATAATAATAATAACTATAACAACAATAATAATAATAGTAATAATAATAACAACAACAATAATAGTAATAATAATAATAATAATAATAATATAGATTGATGTAAAACAAATTATTTGAATGCCTCAAAATTTGTATACATTTTAGAAATTAAACATAACGATGTCGTTTTAATGGGTAATGTTATATTTCTAACAATTGTGTGTACTGTGCAAGGTCAACTTTGTTCAAACTTAACCTTTGGCTTAAAAACAAATAATCTCTTAAACAACCCATTGATAAATATAACCGTCTCGTACCATATAGGCTATTAAACCTGGTAGTATTCAAGGACCTACATGGTAAAGTCCCAGTAAAAGGGTTCTCTCATTTGCTAAACCGGTAGTAACGTAGCAGCATTTGAGGACACTTGGCAATTAGAATTAATCAGATTTACTAAAAATAGTAAATTTACAGGGCCAAGGTCACCTACCCGTAGCTCAGTAGTTTAAGGCACTGGCCTGACACCAGTATACAAGTATGTATCGGTTAATACATTGGAATAAAAACAAAAAATTGGCAATATTTTTTTATCAAGTCGACATTTAGTAAAACCAAACAACAACGGCGTAACTCAACTACCACTCCAACCACCTCTATATCCCAAAATTTGGACAAGGGGTAAATGAGATTTGACTTTAAGTGTTTCCAAATGTACCGGGGTGGTCCAGCAGTACAGCGCTCGAATTTAGACCTCGGTGGATATGGGTTCGAATCCCACCATTAGCACTAAAATGCGGGCCCACGTTTAGCTTCGCTAAAATGTCCACTGCTAAAAAATGCATTTACCGTCAAAACATTCAAAGTAGCAAACATAAAATAAAAAAATAAATAATTAAAGTCATTAATTGTGAATTATATTGAGATGCTAATAATTTTAATAATTTAAGAAATGCTAATTGAGTCTCAATTTTCAATTGTGATATTTCTGACTGTTCATCTTTCATGAGGTGCATCCTGAATTATGTGCCCATAAATATCTAAACTAATAATAGCAGGGACCAAAGGCACAGTGGTATAACTGGGATTCCGCTACTGCAGGTGGGTGTAAGAATACACCCAAAATACTTCAAAGGTATCTTAATATATACATATACCATATATAGCCTTTCGGACAAAAAATCAGGTACCCTTGTCAATCTTTGCGAACAGTGGCAACGTTACAAGAATGCCATTTATTAGCTAAAAAACGTTGTTGTTCTTCCACGTTTGTTACGCATATCAAACCTTCATATGCCATATAAATATGGAAAATAATGACAAACTGATTATGTCACTAGCTAAAATGAATGAATTTTAATTTAACCAAGTTAACTTTATAATTTATTCAGTTTACTTGTCGATTTGAACGTACCTGTAAGAATAACATTGCAATTGGCCCATTTGTCAACACTGTACACATTTTTTGATGGATCTACACACTCTAATAGAACGTCGTTTGCGGTATAATGCATTTCGTATATTACCGGTTCGGACAAATCCAGTATTTTTGAATTTTGACTTATATAATATATAGATCCATCCACATTTATATTTAATTGACCTCCCGTAGAGGGCTAAAATTAAAATAACAAAAAACTTACTTAAATGTTTTACATTTAATATTTGTAAATTAGTGGATAATTCATTACATCGTAACCGGTTTCAAGTTTGGCTGAGAAAAGAGGACGGTTGAAGGACACAATTAGACACTTGGCCCGAAAAAAATGTTGCTAAAGAAATAACACAATAGAACGTAGGCAAAAAAGTCAAATTACGATTATTGTGACTGAATTCGGGGAAATTTGAATAGAATTTCAATTGTTGATGTTCGCGGTCGTTAAGGTCAAAAATTCAGTGTACAATTATATGCAACATGCTCTGTCGAGCAAACAAAATAAATAAAGATGGTAGTAATAATAATGGATAGTTTGTGAAGTTAAATAAAAACAAGTATTTATTGTCGGTAATAGACTTTAAACTCTTGCCTAGTAGAATCTACAGCAATACACTTGGGCTTCTGCTTTGGCTGGTGTGTGTAAGAATACACAAGGTACTTAGAGGTATCTTGAGGTATATGTAACCATAACATAAAATCAGGCGACCTGGTCAATTGTTGCAAACAAGAATAACGCCTACAAGTCACAAAACATCGTTAGTCTCATACCTTCGTTACGCTTATTCATTCATTTTGGTTGATGATGTGATCACCTCTTCATTATTTTCCATATTTATACGGCATATAAAACGGCCGACTTCGATGGCTTGATAAAAGTAACAAACGTGAAAGAATAACAAAGTTTCTTGGCTGGTAGACAGCATCCTTGTGACATCGTCACTGTTTGTAAAAATTGACGAGGCCTCCTGATTTTTTTTCAGGGTTATCTCTCTTAGCCCGGGGGCCACACATGGTATGCGTATATTTTAAGATACCTCTTAAGTACACTGCGTGTATGTTTGCACCCACCCGCTGTAGCAGAAGCCCACTTATACGGCTGTACTCCCGGTCCCTGCTGCTATTCGTCTAGATGCCTTTCAGGACCTAGTCCAGGATGCACCACGTGAGGTCGAACAGTCAGAAATATCACCATAATTGGAAATTAAAACTTTATAAGCATTACTCAAATTTTCAGGATCATTAGCATCCCACGTTACGTTTATGAAATCACCGTACAAATATGGAATTAACAAACTGGGCACCGGGGTGATCTAGCGGTACAGCGCCCAAATTCGGACCTCGGTGGGCATCGGAGTTCGAATCCCGCCACCGGCCCACTAAAATGCGGGTCCACGTTCGGCTTTGATAAAATGTCCACTGCTAAAAGATGCGATTCTTGTGCAAACATTCAAAGTAGCAAACATAAAATTAAAAAAATAATAATAAATAAATAAAATATATCACTAATTTTTTTCTACAATTCTAATCAATTACTTTGAAAATATGTTGTCCTTCAGGACTGGAATAGATTTTAGATGCCCAACGACTTTTCCCAAATATCGCTACTTCAAATTCACCGGTGGTTTTGTTCAACAAAACGCCAGGAAATCCGCTACATTCGAAGCGTATAAGGTCGTAATCGAAATAATTATTGGTAAATCCAACCGATTGGTCCCGATTGCTTTTCGTATCTTCTTGGCTAAATGGACTTTCCTACATGGGGCAAACGACAAACTGGTTATACAAGCTACATTATGTAACTACAAAACAAAATGTATTTTTTACTTTTTAAAAAGACGGATTATAAATTTTTCTATGTATTTTTTGCTGAAAATATTAGATTATTAACTTTGCATTAAAAGATATTATTAACAACCTGATCTAACAATCTTCAAATAAAATATCAACTTATTACATCAATTTCACACCTATCTATATATAATAGACGTAAATCAATACAAAATTATAATAATAATTAGCAATTATAAAATTATTGCTTCCTTATTGAGCTTAGTAGTTAATTACGGTTGCATGACATCAACTGATTAACTAATTATCAGTTTAATGAATTTATACATGTATTAAAAAATATAATAATGTTGAATTATTTAAACTTAAAATGAAAATAGTAGCACAGTTTAAAGTTCTTGAACTTTGAACTAAAAATTAAGTGTTATTGTCAATTTATTTATTCACCGCTAACAGTATTATCATTTTTTATTTTTAAATTTTTTATACGTCCGTAATTCATCACTCAACATTTGTGCTTAAAATTACTTATACTATATATATAGCGCCGCGTACAGAATGAACACTATGGTGGATTAAAGCTCGTGACATTTTCTAATCAAATTTGCTTGGATGCACCGTTTTTGTTAGTGGAAAGACCTCACGGTACTCTCTTGCTGTGCCGTCCTAGTATAGCGGTACTACTCAAACGTGGGTGGGAATAAATTCGATTCCCACTAGCGGCACTAAATGCGGGCACACGTTCGGCTTTACTAAAAGGTCCACTACTGAAAGATAATTTTTGTAAAACATTTAAAGTAGTAAATATATATGTGCCAGGGTGGTCTAGCGGTACAGTGCTCAAATTCGGACCTCGGTGGACATCGGGGTTCGAATTCCATCGCCGGCACTAAAATGCGGGCCCACGCGTTTGGCTTCACTAAGATATCCACTGCTAAAAGATGTTTCTCGTGCAAACATTCAAAGTAGAAAACATAATATATATGTAATAAAAACAAACATAATAGCACTGAATGCTCGTCAATCTTGTTCCATCCGGATGTTGTACAATACATTTAACTGGATTTTGTGGATTCGATTCAATAATAATCAAATCATCTTCGGGTCGCGTAAACAATGTTTGACCAGTAGCGGGATCATAAACCCGAAATACATCTAAGCACGAACTTGGCTGGATTTCGTATTTTGATTCAGTAACTAGTTCCGTAGTAGTAGTAGCACACAATGTATGTTTGGCCGATTCAGATTGCGCTACTTCATTGGTTTCATTCGGAACGTTCAATACTTCGGTATATTCCGTGTCAATGGGGTGTGTTTGACTGGGCAAAGTTTTCGTATAGGTTCTAAGCCAATATCGTTCGCCATTCCAAAGGGTAACTAGCCAAGGATCGGTGGTGTCCATAGTCTGTGATTTGGGATTGTTTGATGATGTCAGCGCCAACGACGAACTACTTGCATTTGCTTGAATTTCTTCAACTGTCAATTTACAGCACACACAAACACAGACACACACACACACACAAAATAAACAACAAAACATTATAATACTTTTAAACATAATATAAGTTGGTGGCAGAGCCAGCCCTGTCTATTAATTTCTGTGCAATAAGGTTGTCGGATGCGAATTGAACTTGGAAGGATAAATGGAGTTTCTTGGCTAGAAGACCGCTTCCTTGCGACGACGCCAGTGTTAACACAAACTGACATGGCGATCTTCTTTAGGATTGACGCCAGTTGATGAATTGACAAGCCTATCTAGCACATATGGTAAATAGTTATCTTGAAATACATTTAAAGCATTTTGAGTGTATGCTAGCATCAACTTATTGAGCGGGAATCTAGCACAAGTCCAGATATGCCACTGTGCACTTGGCTCCTGCTTTTATTAGTCTAAATGCCTATAGACATAACATGGGGAAAATACAAATTTTACTAAAACATTACTTAGATATTAATTTAGCAGTATGCTATATATTCCACCAATATCATTATCAAACTTAAACAATGAAACATAATTTAAACATTAAAAAACATTCAAATTATTTGTTTAAAAATAAATTCTATTGTAAAATATATATATTCGTTCAAGACATTGAATTGTATAAACTATAAGACGTTAATATTTCAATAATATTAACTTCTTTTTCCACAAGTTTCTATAAGCGTTTTGGGTTGTGAGTTATTCCTCTCATCAGCCAAGTGTTATGCAATTTAATTGTGCATTTATTTCATCATTTTTTTTAATTTGCCAACTACAAAATGACATTTTTCAGCAGTAGAAACTTGTGCTAAGCCACACGTTGGCCCGCATTTGGGAATCAAACCTATGCTCACCCAGATTCGAGTCTAGTGTTGTACTGATGGGCAACCTTGGCATACATATATAAATTAAACCAAGGTTTGAGTTATATAGAGACATTTGTGTAAACGTGGCGCTTGATGATTTCGCACTTTATATTAATAAAAAACGTAACAATTTTACAATTGCAATAATATTTACGTTATGTTTAAAAATATATAAAGTAGAAAATTGTTTTTACTAACTTCCAAACGTTCGAAAGTATTGTGTTGTAATTCAGGTATAAATAATTTACTGTAAAAGTTTTAAAAATTAGTAATACGCAAATAATACAAGATGGCAAAAACATGTCTCATTAATCAACTACATGCAGTAAAAAATATGTTCCAATCAATCATTTTCAATATTTATTTGAAAGGTTTTTAAAAAGTGAAATTTTTATTCAAAGTATTATTGTTAATTAGGGAAAAATAATTACATTTTTTAAAATCTGGCGTTTTTGCAGCAATACTTTTTTTCCTTCGTGCCGATCTAGCTGGAACATTTAGATTGTTTGCAACTGGAGCAAGGCAGGCAGAACTGTCTTCGGTTACTGTTTCGGCTACTTTTTCGCATTGAAATATGGGATTTTCTTTTTGCAAATTCCTTATGGCCAATTGCGTATTCCGCTCGATAATTGTACCGTTGGGATAAAAAATCTCAATTATCAATTAAAAAAAACAAACAAACATTATTTAATTTTGTAATTTAACGTTTGTCAAAAAACGTATATCCTTACGCCAGTTGATTTTAACCCAATGTTCGAAAATAAAGGACAATTAAAAGAAGATAGTTGTTACTTTTGAGAAAATAACAGCATAAACAATGTTCAAAAACAATACATTTGTTTTTTTTTATTGCCTTAAATGTTTTGACAGAAAATACATTTTTCCAGTAGTTAAGATTAAAAATGATTCAATTTAGCTAGTCCCAAGCCTGGATAAAGGAGGAGGGTTTGAGCGCAAAGTTAGCAACCTGGCCTTTGTAAAAATTTATACTGCTGCTGAAACAACAAAAGATGACCCTATTCCGGCAAACAACAACGCATCTGGATAGAAAAGTTACCAGATGACAAGGTTGAGTAAAAACCGAAAGAAAGCTCAATCTTTGATTTGCATAATTTTTAATACCAACAAAACTTTGTTGTTGTTGTTGTTTTGCTGTAATTGTTGTCTTATTGCCCTATGCTTATTTTTAAAGCAAAAGGGTTTTGTATAATAATATAATTTATATAAACAATTTAGCCAAGTCGAGCGTTTATTGGCAATCCCACAATATTTGTTGTAAACAAAAAAAAAGTAAACATTGTATCAATTATTTATTATTTATTATTGAATATAAACAAATGCATAAAAATTTGTTGATTAAAACATGTCATCTTTATATTCCTTCTTTTGTAGTAGCAACTTATTTTTAAGCCCAGAGTTAACAGCAGCAAGACACTATGTTGACAGAGTAAGGTAAAAAATGGAAGCACGATTGTGATAACAAGGTTAAATTAAAGTTGCAAAATCTTTACTATTAAAACTGTAACTACAGTCACATAAAACCATTTCGTTGCCCCGTGATATTTAAATCAGAAAGATACTGAATTTGATAATAATAATAATAATAAATAATAATAATAATAATAATAATAATAATAATAATAATAATAATAATAATAACAATAATAATAATAATAACAATAGTAATAATAATAATAATAGCAATAATAATAATAATATTAACAATAATAATATTAATAATAAGAATAAGAATAAAAATAAAAATAATAATAATATTATTAATAATAATAATATTAATAATAATAATAACAATAGTAATAATAATAATAATAATATCAATAATAATATTAATAATAATAATAATAAGAAGAAGAAAAATAAGAATAATAATGATAACAATAATAATAATAATATTAATAATAATATTAATAGTAATAATAATAATAATAATAATGTTAATAATTTTATTAAAAAAGTTACATTATCAATTTTATAAAAATAATTGTATATTATTAAATACTAAAATTTCTATACTAAATGTAGTCAATGTTGATCCTTGTCTGTAGTAGTGTGCTTCAAAAAAAACGTTTTAAAGTTAGCATCTACTGACTCAAACAAGGAAAAACACTATGGTAAATATTCTAGATTAATATTAATGCTTCCAGTCGAATACAAAAAGTAGTAAATAATTGAAATAAAAATGCCCACTATGGATTAGTTAATTATGTTCCTGCGAGAACCAATAAATTTACTCAAGGTCATTTAGATAAATTTTTATTATATATATATTATTTCGTTGTTACTGCTTAAACGCGATAAATAAATATTGATTTTGTATTATTTAAATAATTATTATAATTTTGTAATTTGTATAATATCACAATTGCCAACTTTGACAAATGGTAAATATTTTTTTAATTTAAATTAAAATTATTCAAGTTTGAATAATAAATGTACAATGTCTGTATCAACCATTCATAACTTGATAAAACCTGACTATTATTTAAACTGTCAAAATAAATGTCCCCTAAATTAACATTATATTCAATAAACTATGCAGAAAGTAAACCGGTAAAAACATTTTAATTTTTGAAATTATTTTGTTCATTTTTTGGAAAAGTATAACAATGTCAAATAATTTTAATAATTTTTGTAACAAAATATTTGTAAGAATAGTAGTTATTGTATAAAGTACGTCAATCTAAATAAGCAAATTGATAATTCTAACAGGAGTGCTAATGACTCTAAATATTTTGGCAATTTTTACATTTTTTAATGTTTTGATGGAAAACGCATCTTTGTTTAGCGAAGCCGGATTTGAACCCATGTCCACTCAGGTTTGAGTCGAGTACTGTACTACTTGTAATGTGTATAATTTCCAATCATGATAATGATCCTGAGTGTTACTCCTCCCCATAGTGCATTCTGGATTAGGTGCCCATAAGCATTTAAATTAATGACCGAATGTATGCTTTAAAAATATAATATAAATGAGAAAAAAAAACGTTTTAAAAAATGCATATTACATTAATTGAAATGTAAGGTAGGTACAAAAACAACGTAATTTTTATAAATAAAAGATTTCGTCAAATGAAAAATAGAACAAAACTGGGAAATTGTAAATGTTCAATACGAAAGGAAAAATAGTTTATCAATTGGATTTCTGGTTTTCAATTCATAAAATTTAAAACTTGACCTTTAAACTTGTTTTTTGCTTTAATTGCATTGGTAACTTTATAATGCAACCATTTGGTTTTAGTGTTGATTTAGCCATATATTAATATTAATATTTCAAATCTTGACATTTTAATAAACTACAAACTTACTAATTCAAAATTATCTATCTAATTAAAAATATTTAAATTAAATTAAATATTTTTTCCCAAATTTAAAACTTAACCGTTTAATACACAAATACAAAGCAGTTACACAGACATCCACATTTAATACTTTTTTGGTAAAAGCTAACTACATTACATTGGACATTTAAGTTAGTTAAAATCTTTTCTAAATCCGGCTAAAATCAACTATAAAAAGAACCTGTTTATCGATCCAACCAAGAATGCTGTACACTAACAAAGGTCTCCCAACATTAAAACACCTAAAGCAACATTTCCCACCCCATATTGCATTTATCAGTTCAGTTGTTGTGACAAGTATATTGGTCGGACAATGCGTCGCTTAGTTAATCGTGCTAAAAAATACATTTCGAACTAGATCAATAATAAGTCAAACGCAAGTAAACTTCCTCCATATTATAACATCTGCTACAAACCAAATATTAAGTCAATTTCAAATGGTGTTTTAAGGTGCTAATTACTTGTCAAGCTTCAAATATGTTGAAAATTCTAGAATCTATTTATATTTACACGTTGAAACCTACTTTGTGTGTACAAAAACTGTTTGTCACTGCATTGAGCTTAGCATGGTCGTAATGTTGGTGTTTGTGTATAATTGTGACTTGTACTAATATGTTTATAACTAACGAGAATATACGAAATAAATTCATCTTGCAGTTTACATCTTATTTGGTATATACATTTAGTAACTTTGCTACTAGTTCATACAACAAAATTTTACCATTAAATATAATATACAACACCCTATTTCAATATAATAAAATTTAAATGTACATAAACATGGGGGACAAAAAGAACCAACTTTTATTGCTTTTTGTAAATCGCACGAAGAAGTGACTGATTTGAAACACAAAATGACAATACCATCCGAAGTTACATAGCGTGCTGTTTCCAGTTCGTTTTGATTTTCGTCTTTCAACTTTGCTCTTGTCACGGCATCGGATGCATGCATTTCCAAAATCAAACTTTGTTTGGTCAAATGCGAACAATTGGATTCCTTGTGAGTTGACAGTTTCAATTCGTCCGAAGCACTACCTCGTTTGGGTGACAAGTTACACAATTCATTTTCGTCCAAATTTGGAAAATCAATCATATTCAACTCTAAAAAAAATAAAAAACACATTTGAATAATGTTGACTTGATTTTTATTTAAATATTGTAATAGAATACAATTCTATTTTATATACGTAGTTACTTTTTTTAATTTAAATTTGAATAATGGTTACAAACAAATCATTTTGCCCAAAAGAGCACAAAGAAATAAATAAGTAGTATGTTTTTACACCTAATTTTGAATAATATTTGGCTTAATTAAAGAGGAAACACTATTTAGCAAGTGGACATTTGGGGACGTCAAATCGAGACTAACGATTTATGCCGCTAATGACACTCAAACTCATGTCCACCACCCCTTTTACAATAAAAAATATAAAATAATGGATCAAGTTAAAACGATTAGGAATTATTTTATTTATTTTATTAAAGAACAATCAACGTTTTAGCAAATTTACAATAAATATATGCAATGTCAAATATACAAATTATTTTTATTTTTTTAGAATTGTTATATTAGAATTGTCAGATTCACTTGAATAATAAATTTACTGGGTTTCTAAGTCAACCAGGAGCACTGTACAGTTGTTTCATCCTTAGTTCGAATCATCAGCAGTGCAAACCTTTCCAGTTTTACACACACACACATGAACTTGAACCCACGTTCTATCTGGTGTCAGGCCAGCGCCTTAAACCACTGAGCTACGGGCGGATGATATTGGACCTGTAAATTTATTATTTATAGTGAAGCTGATCAATTCTAAAAATAAATAATTCTTTGAAGACCCAATAATAAATTACGCTTTATTGATCAAACATTTTAGCTGAATTAAATAATATAATAACTCAATGATTAATTAAATAAACGTTTATATATATATATACAGCCACTGAATAAATTAGTGTTAAAAATTCGAAAAAAAATTAATCTTAATTAATTTGTTATCTCCAATTATTTTTTAGTAAAAATAAACATTAAGAATTTAAAATAATGTAAAATATGTAATAGGTGCTTTATATTTATTTAGAAATATTCATTTAAAAACACTGAGCCGGCCAAAATAGCATATTAACAGTAGATATTAATAAAATTGTAATTGTATTTTACTTATCATATAATATTGTATATATCATGATTAAACTGAGTTCTTTTTTTAAAGTTATGTGATTTTCACAGATGGTTAACTTTAATAACTACGTTTTTAACACTAATTAGCATAGGATTTATGTATATATATATATATATATATATATATATATATATATATATATATTTAGTGAGGGTATACCCAGCTCCTAATAAATTTTAAACGCTTTATTTTTGTTTTAACGTTTTAGTAAAGTAATTATTCTGAAATGATTCATACTTTTTTTATTAATAATAATTAAATAATTAAATAATTTTTACAAAACAAAAACATTTTTGTTATTGAACTTGTTGAATATAATGTATTTAAACAAAAAATTATATTAATTATAATTGAACTTTATGTAAACGTTTCAGTAACATAGCTATAACTTTAAACAAAGTAATAATATTTTTAATGAAATTACGAGTGTGTACATAAACAAGCAAACGTGTACCAAATAATATTAGTTTGTAACAAAATAATTAATTTAAAAAATTTTATTATATATATAGAATTTTAAATAATTTGTTGTGTAAAAAAATAAATGGAACAGTTTATACTTAAAAAATAATAGATTGTTTGATTAATCCCCCTTAACTTATTACTGAAAGCCTTTTTTGAGTGTTACTACAAGTACCAAGTTGAATTGTTCAATCGCATTACTGCAATTCTAATTATTAAAATTGACAAAACAATAAAAAAATGTAATGTACCACGGTGGTCTAGTTTCAAGCCGAATGCCATTAAAGCTTATAATAAGATTGGGGTAATATGGCTACATATAACAAAGATAAGAAAGCTACTTGGCAAGGTCGAATTTTTTGCAAAGGTAGTAAAGGGTGAAAAAACCGAAATCGATCGAAGAAAAGATGATTAAATTGTGTTAGAGGGAATATCAAGGAAAAGGGGCTGACAATGATTGGTGCTACCAACAGAACCAAATGGAGAAAACTGACCACAAACTGTAGCATGCCTTGTAAAACATTATAAATGTGTAACTTTATTGTAGAGCTAAATAAATTATCAGTTAAACATAGTTTAGAAATCAAATAAGAAGAGTTTATTAATGTAATAATATTTAGTTAGCTTAATGTCAAAAAACATTTTTATGTTTTTTTTTGCTGTTTTCGAGTTCAATTGTACAAACACATTACTATAATTCTAATTAATAAAAATGACAAAACAGATAAACAATACAATAAATCTTGCTAAAAGGTTTTTAATGCATATGTTATTATAATTAACGCATAAAATAAGTATACATTTTTACGAGTAAAAGAAGTTTAAAACTTGTATAAATTTCTTTTGACTATCAGCTACCCAACGAAATAGCAGTTTTATAATTACAAAAATTAAACTTCTATATTATTATTATTATTATTATTATTATTATTACATTAAGTTTTAATATCTCACCAAAATATACATTCAGCGTAAAAAAATACATTTTTACCATCAATAAAAATAAATAAATAAATAACAAAATTTAAAAAAAAGTAGTAGTATTAATAATGGGAACAAAATGAAATAGAATGTCATATGATAATCAATATAAATATACTAATTTAGATGTACTAATTTAAATGTTATCTGTACCCCCCTTTTTATTTTTGTATATATATACTAAAATGTTATATGTTTGTGACTGACGAGAATATACGAAATGAATTCATCTCACAATTTACGTCTTCTTATATTTTTATTTGGAATATAAATATAGTCAAAACGGTAAATATATAATTTTAAAGAATTCAAAATTACTATAATAAGACAGTTACATTATGCTATAGGATGTCCAAATTAGTTTAAATAAATATTTAATTTGTATAATTAGGCAAAAGAAAAGAAAATCAGTCAATTTGAAGTTGGCAAAAACGTTTATAAGGATTTTACTAACATAACATTTTTGTCATGTGCAAAAGTTGTTGAAGATGTTATGGAAAAGCGATATCTATTTACAATAATGTGATGCTTAGTGTATAAACATTGAACTGTATATTTTAGCATTATTTGTAATGTAAATATGATTAAAGTTTGTTTTTATTTTAAAATGTTGAATCTATATTTTAAAAAATATTTTATTATTATTTTGATTATTACAAAACCCTTTTGGTTTAAAAAATGGGGATTGGGCAATAAGATAACAATTACATCAAAAAACAGCAACAACAGCAACCAAGTTTCGTAATTCAAAGAGAACATGAGACAACAAAATGTTTCCATATACTTAAACATTCTGTCAAACGCTTTGCTTGATCCCATGAAACAATCATTTCATTTAGGTCTTTCCGAATAGTTCTTAGCCAAGTTTTCTGTGGTCTACCCAAACCTTTCTTTTACCATTTACAATTGTTTATTCCAAAACCGGTCTTGCTGATTTTTCGGGCGGTAAACGTACAATTTGACCAAGTAATTTTCTTCGTCTAATTGTAATGATGTCATGGAGTGAACGAGAGTCAGTTCTTTTCATGATCTCATCATTTGAAATGTGATAACGCCAGGTAAGCTTTAAAATACTTCTAAGACACCGGCGATGAAAAACATCCACCATCTTATCAATCTTGTCCATTCGCTTCTACGTTTCACTCCCATATATTGCCGTAGGAATGACTAATGATGTGTACAAACAACGTTTTGTTTTCAGGTGAATGGAAGAACATGACCATATTGATTTGAGTCTATGGAAGACTAACATTGCCTTTCCAAGTCTGGCTTTAACATCAATTTCGGTTTTTCCATCTTTACGAATAATACTTTCCAGATATGTAAAGGAATCAACAGTATCAATATTTTGTCCACTAATTTTGATGGACAAATAATCATTGTTGTTTAGATAGCACTACAATTGCCAAAATTTTTCATTTAATTTTAAATTACATGATACTTTAGTGCATGTAACATTTAATTTTAAAATGTTCTGATTTATGTGTTTGAACATATAAAGCAAAATTTTAATTATAATTGTTAAAACAAATGAATATTTTATTCGCAAACATTGAAAAGGTCACATTGTTCAATTGCCTCCAGGTAAAATTCATATAATTGTAATTATTTTTCAATTATTTAAAATTATAATGGCTAAATAAAAAATGATTTTAATTAATGCACAACTGAATTCTACGACATAAGGTTAAAAAACGAAAAAAATTTTATTTTAGAACGCTTAGAGTAAATTATGAATAGCAATAAATATTAGTTAAATCATTAAAAAATTATATTTTTTCAATATCTATTCTTATAATATAATTTATTTTTAAGCAGATAGTTTACTCTGTTTTGCATTTTCAAAAAATATATAAATTCCTGTTATTGTTCTAAATAACAAATTTATATTAAAAATAAAATAATCATGCAACTATGATTTGCAACAAAACAAATATTTTAAAAAAATATAACTGTGTATATAAACAAAGAAACGTGTGCCAGATAACATTGATTTATAATAAAATTATTTATTTCAAAAGTCTTTATATATATATATATATATATATATATATATATATATATATATATATATATATATATATATATATATATATATATATGATATTGCAACAAAAGATATATATATAAAAATATAACTGTGTATATAATTAAAGAAGACGTGTATAGATATACATTGATTTATAATAAAATATATATTTATATATTTATATATATATATATATATATATATATATATATATATATATATATAATTAAAAATATTCATTGTGTAAAATAATTAAACAAGAACGGTTTAAAATAATACCTTGTTTTAGTAATTTAATAAATGTTTGTTATTTTATTACGTTAAAGTGCCAGAGCGGTTCAGCGTTGGAGTGCTCGACTCAAACCTGGATGCGTATAGGTTCGATTCCCACCATCGACACCAAACGCCGGTCTACGTTTGGCATCGCTAAAATGTCCCCACTGCTGAATGATGCTTCGCGTCAAACTAGTTAAACTAGTAAAAATTAAATAAAAATAATACTACTCTTTAGTAAACAAAAAACATTTAAAATGTTATTTTGTGGTTAGCAAGTTAAATTGTACAACAATATTACTGAAATTCTAATTATTAAAAACAACAAAAACAAATAAAAATATATAATAAATTCAATTATATTTTGAAAGCTTAAAAAACGATTAATATTAAATAAAATATGAAAAAGGTATAGTATTTATTATCTACCTATATATATATATAAGCAAGTAATTTGCTGTTTTTTTACTTTTTCAAAAATGTCGAAATTAAAACTTTGCAATAATAATAATAATAATAATAATAATAATAATAATAATAATAATAATAATAATAATAATAATAATAATAATAATAATAATAATAATAACAATAATAATAATAATAACAATAATAGAAAATGTTTGTTTTTATTTAATTTTTTTATTAATACTGTAAAAGTAATGTTGTTTAAAAAATGTCTTAGTAAAACTTTGTTATGCTTAATCTTGTTAACTAATGTAATATAAGTTGATCAATTATACTGCGTTGATTTTGAAACCAGATTGTACACCTACTATGTAATCTGGTTTAACTAACATGGATTACACATTGCCAAAATAATTAAACTAGTTTATTTATTCATTTATTATTATTCAAATCTTTTGTAAGAAATATTTTTACAAAATGGACATTTGGCTTATATAGCTCCACATTACTCTGCGTGTCATTCATTTCTCCTCCCCCACACCATACACACATACAAACACTTCTAAACAACACTTTAACGTGGAATGTAAAAAACCTTAGAAGTTTTGATTAAGTAAATTGTTGCATTAACATAATATAACATAAGTTGGTGGCAGAGCCACCTCTTCATTAACTCCAAGTTTGAATAGCTTCTCTAATTCCTATATGAATAGGTTGTCGGATGCGAATTGAAATTGGAGGAATAAATGAAGTTTCTTGGCTAGAACAACGCTTTCTTTTAACGACACCGGTTTTTATAAAAATTAAAAAAGCAATCTTCTTTAAAGTTGACGCTGCTTGATGGATTTACAAACCCAACCAGCTACATATGATAAGTAGTTACATTAAGTTATCTTTTAAGCATCTTGGGTTAATGTTACCACCTATTCGCTGGAACGGAAATCCAGTAAACTCTCAGTTATACCGCTGTGAACTCGATCCCTGCTGTTTTTAGTCTAAATATCTGTTAGCACTTAGTCTAAGGTGCACTACATAGAAGTTGAACAGTCAGGAATATCATCATCATTAAAAATTAAAACTTTGTAAGCATTACTCAGATCCTCAGGATCATTAGCATCCGTTATTGTATTAACTAGATATTACTTGTTTTTGTCAACATTAATGTTGACCTTCAATTCTATTTGTACGAATAAAATTGATGCAATTATTAACAGAAAAATGATAATACTACTTGGTTTTTATTGTTTCAATGTTCGATGACATTCACTTCTTTATTAATTCCATTTTTGTACAGTATAGTAAACAATTAACTCTGATAGCAAGAAACGTGGGAGAATAATAAAAAAAATTAATTAATAAAGTGTTGTATTAATGCAAAAATGCAAAATTATCAAAATATTAAAAGCTTAGGTTGCACTTTTTTTCTATAAACGTATTTCCTTTTGCAATAAACAAACTGTTTGTTAAAAATTGAAATTGTAATTAACTTTAGAAAATAAAATCTTGAATACTAGCTATTTACAAAAAACATATTGTTTTTATATTTTCGAAACATCTACACTAAATATGGTACAAAATTAATTAAAATTTTGTTTGTGTCAGCCTAACTATATGTGGTTTGGTTTATTATTATTAATATTATTATTTACTGATTTTGGTCTACGTACTTTAGTATTAATAACCTTCAACTTATATTAGAAAAAATTAATTATAATCTAATTTACTACAAGTAAACACCGAATTGAGGACTATCTGCTATACCATTTATCCAACCGTAACCTAATTTTAAACAAACTTAATTTAAAAATAAATTATTTCTAAACAAAGTTTAATCGGTCAATATAGATTTTAAAAACAAAAGATAATACCTTTTTTATTCAGATCAAAGTAATTATATGTTTGGACAACTTTGACCCACTTTATTTATTAAATTAAAATATGTATTAAGAATTATCAATTGCAAACAAATATTCTGTATAATTAAATTTGAAATAGGTCAATTGACACTAGAAAAAAGTAACAAACATAGTTGAGAATTCCAAACTAAACAATTTCTTTTTTTGATTTAGACTAAACTGCTATTAGTCTAAATGCATATGGGTATCCAATCCGGAATGCTCCACGTAGAAGAGAAACAGTCGGGAATATTACCATCATTGAGAATTGAGACTTTATAAGCATTACTCAAATCCTCAGAATTATTAGCATCCAATAATAATAATACTAATAGTAATTTATAATATAACATTTACATTTCATTTATATACTTTCTTATTCTAAATTTTTGCATTATTTTAAAATTTACAATTATTATATACTAATTTTTTCAAAAATTGTAAATATGCATGTTGCTAACCATTATTTAAATTTTTGTAATAATAGCGATATTGGTAGTACACAATTCGGGAACCATCAGGAGTAGACAGAAACAACTTTTTGTCAATTTTACTTTCTTTCGTTTCGTCGTCAACTTGAATTGGAAGCGGGCCGGTGTCGGTCATATTGGACAATTGGTCTTCCTGTTTTGTTGCACCAATTTGGTCAACGGACTGTTCGTATGTTGAATTTGGTAAATCCTGTATAGATAAAAACATATTTAACAGTAACGATTGCTAAAATCATTAAATCATTGGAAATAAACATCTCCCACTGAATATTATCGCCCATAGAGGTCTAAATTATTTTTTTAATAAGTGTACAGCTTGTATTTAATAAGCGCTACTTAAAGTATGCTAAAAATGTTGAAATAAGTAAGTTTTGTCTATTCATTATTTGATTGATGTTTAAAAAATAACTCGCCATTAAAAACCAATATGCCGTAGTGGTCTAGCGGTACAGCGCTCGAATTTGTACCTTGGTGGGCATCAGGGTTCAAATCCCACCAGCGACACTAAAATGCGGGCCCATGTTTGGCTTCTCTAAAATGTCCACTGCTGAAAGGCATGTTTCTCGTAAAACATTCAAAGTAATAAACATAAAATAAAAAAATAACAAATAAAATAAATAATATTTAATTTCGACTAAACAATATTTTAATACTAACATTTTCAAATTTCTATTATTCATTAGTACTAAGTCAGTTGTACAAACAATAATTTTTTGAATTTAATTTTGTTACGCATTACAATAATTTACTGCAAATTATTTATAGTAATTAAGTACAAAAAATAAATGTATTAATCTAACAGCACAGTGCTTAACCCGAATGTTAATAATCGTAAAGATTTGAGTAATATTTATAAAGTTTCGATTTCCAATGATAGTGATATTCCTGACTGTTTCTCTTTTGAGTACATAGCGGTATAACTGGGTTCCCCTTCAGTAAATGACTGCAAACATATATCCAGGCTAGTTAGAAGATATCTTAAGGTATACGTATACCATATGTAGCCGTTCAACTGAGGCAGATAACCCTGATAAATAATCAGGCAGTCTGGTCCATCTTTGCAAACGGTGGTGACGTCACAAAATTGCCATCTACCAGTCAAGAAACTTTGTTATTCTGCTATGTTCGTTACACTTATCAGGCCATCGAAATCGATTGTTTTATATGCCGGAAAATAATGAAGAGGTGATCAGATCATCAACCAAAATGGATGAATAAGCGTAACGAAGGTATGAGACTAACGATGTTTTGTGACTCGTAGGCGTTATTCTTGTTTGCAACGATTGACAAGGTCGCCTGATTTTTTGTCATAGTTACATATCCCTTAAGATACATCTAAGTACCTTGGGTGTATGCTTACACACAATTTAACATATTAAAAATATTTATAAAACCTATTTTTAACCCATTTTTTAGTTCAAACATAATTGTAACTAATAAATGTTTTTTTTTGAATTAACTACATTATTTAATTTTTAAAATGTTTTACATACATTAACTATGTGTAGTTTTTGAGAAACTGTTAAATTTATTTCGTCTGATGTCTGTGCTGTAAACGAACTGAATAATTCTTTAGCCGTTGGCTGAATCAAATCACTCGTTTCTTTGTCTACAAATGATTGATCAATATCCAACTTGTCATTTTCGGAATCGCCATCGTGAACATTTTCCTAAATACGTTAGAATAAAATAATTAAAGCTTTTCGTCTGTGTTGTTATTATATTACAGGGTTTTTTTATAACACAAATGTTCTTTTTAATAAAAATTATTTACAGCATGTGAACGTCTAGAAAGAACAATAGATGAAAATTTAGTATCGGTTATATCCACGGCTGTTCGTCACCTACGTGGCACATCCTGAACTAGGTGCACCCAAGCAGGTACTGTGTGCACAACGATATAACTGGACTTCTACTTTCGATGCAAAGATCGAGAGTGCTTAAAACGTATTTTAAGATGTATATATATATATATATATATATATATATATAAATTAAACAGCCTTGTCAATCTTTGCAAACAGTGGCACCGTTATAACTATGCCATCTACTAGCCATGAAACATTATTAATTTTCTACGTTTGCTAAGCCGCACAAGTACAGAAATAAAGAATAGATGATTGTGTTAGTAACCAAATGCCTAAATCAATTCTTAGAAATGAAAATGTTGAAAATGTTTGTATTATTTACGGCATTTATTTAAATTCTAAAAAAATCGATCTTATTTAATGTCTCAATCAAATACAATATTTTAAATAATCGTTGTTCTGAGTTGGCATAATTCTTTTGTTCTCCAATACATTAATTTAAAATTATTATATGTATTAGATAATTTAAATATACAGGCATAAAACACGCATTATATTATTATTAATTAAGCGCAAAATAACAAAATTGAAGAAAACAATTGCAGAAACTAATGTGACAACAAAACCAAACAGCATTTTTTGCTAAATAATTTGGCCACTTGAAAAAAAAGATTAAAATACTGACGTTGTTTTGAGATAATGCCAATAATTCATTATCGTCCAACTCTGTATTGTCATCATTGGTACACTGATTGATCGTACATGTATCGTGAGGCTTTTGAATCGGTTCTGGAGGTCCATCAATTCGATGTATGGTAAAAACATGATCATCCTTGATAAGACTTACTTGCAAATTGGCCAAACCTTTTATTGGTTTTAAATAAAAATAAAAGATTCAATTTGATTAAAATAGCGTACCAAATAATGTACTTTTAAAAACTTGAAATAGACAAATTAACTGTTAGAAATTTGTCGTGTTTTTGTACAAAGTTTGCATTAGAAATGTACGTAACAAATAAGAATTGAATACCACAGACACTCAATTATCCACATAACAATTGCTTTAAAAGTTTATTATGTTAGCATATGTTGGTCATTATAAATATTAATTAGTAGTAGTAGTAGTAGTAGTAGTAGTAGTAGTAGTAGTAGTAGTAGTAGTAGTAGTAGTAGTAGTAGTAGTAGTAGTAGTAGTAGTAGTAGTAGTAGTAGTAGTAGTAGTAGTAGTAGTAGTAGTAGTAGTAGTAGTAGTAGTAGTAGTAGTAGTAGTAGTAGTAGTAGTAGTAGTAGTAGTAGTAGTAGTAGTAGTAGTAGTAGTAGTAGTAGTAGTAGTAGTAGTAGTAGTAGTAGTAGTAGTAGTAGTAGTAGTAGTAGTATATTACTACATATACCTTAAAACAACGCTTAATTATTCTGGGTGTATGCTTACATCCACTTGCTAAAGTAGGAACACAGTTATACCGCTGTGTACTCGGTCCCTGCTGTTATTAGTCTAGATGCCTATAAATACTTTGTCCTGGATGCACAAACTGGAGGAGACACAGTCAAGAATATCACCATCATTGAACATTGAAACTTTACAAGCATTACTCAAATCCTACAGTATAGTTAAGCATAATTTTGACTAACGTCAAACCTTCGCATTTATATATATATATATATATATATATTGGCTAAATATTGCAATTTAATAATTTCGCTATTCGTGCTTTTGTTTACTATATTTTGTTTTGTTTGTAGTTTGCTGATTTTTTACCAGAAAGCAGTTTTGAATTTGGCAGTCTGCACAGCCATCATAAAAAATAAAGTAAGATTGTAAATTATGTCGTTATTTTATATAGGTAATACGTTTACCAAAATAAATAAACGTTCTAAAAACAGTGCGATTTTCTAATTTGTTAATTGAAAAACAAGGTAAAATAATTTAAACAAATGGTAAATAAACTTTATTTTCAGCGAATGTTGTTGCGTCGACAATAACTTATTTTTTTGTTTATGAAAAATACAATATCAATATAATTTCAACAACATCAACAAAAATAATTATTTGATGAAGTCAAATAATTATCCAAATCCGGTTAGATTCACTATAAATAATAAATTTACAAGTTCAAGGTCATTTCTCCGTAGCTCAGTGGTTTAAGTCGCTGGCCTGACACCAGATAAAGCGTAGGTTCAAGTTTACGTGTGTGTTTGTGTGTGTGTGTAAAACTTGAAAGGTATGCGCTGCTGATGATTCCAAATAAGGATGTGTAACAGCTGTATAGTGCTCCTGGGTGACTCAAAAACCTAGTAAATTTATTATTCAAAGTGAATCTGACAATACTAATATAACATCTCTAAAACAAATAGTCTCTTAAAAAACTCATTAATAAAAAATAATTATTTGATTTAGTCAAATAATTATCAAAATCTAGTTTACAAAATTCTGTCCTGCCGAGTACAAGTCACATCAATGTATTGAGCATAAATACAAATAAAAATATAAAAAGACGTAAACTGTAATATGGATTCATTTTGTATATTCTCGTCAGTCACAAACATATATATATATAAAGGGGAGTACAAATGACATTTAAGTTCGTACAACTCACAAGTATACACAGACACAAGCATTACGACCAAGCTAAGTTCAATCTATTGACAAACTGTTTTTGTGTGAATATAAACAGATTCGAACATTTTTAACATATCTGATGCTTGACAAGCAATTAACTCTTTAAAACAATTTTTGAAATTGATTTGATGTTTGGTTTGTAGTAGATGATGTTATATGGAGAAAGTGTATGAGTGTTTATTTCCGTTTGATCTATTATTGATCCAGTTGGGAATGTGTTCTTTAGCCCAATTAGTTATGCGACGCATTGTTCGACCAATGTACTTGTTGCTTTAGCTGTTTTAATATTTGGCAAGGGGAGACCTTTGTTAGTGTACAGTATTCTTGGTTGGATCAATGAAAAGGTTCTTTTTATAGTTACTTTTACCCGGAATTGGAAAAGATTTTAACTAACTTAAATGTTAACTGGATGTAAATACTAAAATTTTATATGTTTGTGACTGATGAATTCATCGCACACTTTGGGTCAAAACAAATTATTGTTACCTGTAGAATGTTCAATCCGTTGAGTTTTGATGATACCGCCGTCGGTAGGATACATATACGTTTGTTCGCCACTTAAATGGGGCACTATATTTGTCAAGTTATATCCCGAAAACTTGGAAAAAATGACAAAAATAAACAATATTTTCGTAAACGTTTAAACATTTGCAATTTTATTTTGCATTTCATTTTCTGTTTCAACATTGCAGCGTTGAATGTTGTCGAGTTATTTTAAAGTTGGTTACAAAAGACTTTTTCAGCTACTTTTTATTATTATTATTATTATTATTATTATTATTATTATTATTATTATCATTATTATTATTATTATTATTATTATTATTATTATTATTATATTATTATTATGTTATTATTACTGTTATTACAAATTCGTTTTGTTTTAATAATAAACATAAGGAAATAAGATAAAAACCAAGTACCATAATTCAAAACGAACATGGAACAACAACATGTTTTCATGGATTCGAACATTCTACTGTATGTTTTGATTGATTCCATGAAACATTCATGCCAATCAAATCTTTTCAAAGTTTTCTGTGGTCTAACCCAATCTTTCTTTTACCATCTTTAATTGTCTATTTCAAATCCATTCTTGCTGGATGGAAAACCGTACAATTTGACCAACTAATTTTCTTTGTCTAATTATAATAATGTCATATAGTAAACGAGAGTCATTTCTTCTCATGATTTCATTATTTGAAATGTGATCACGCCAACTAATTTTTAAAATACTTCTAATATAATTATTTTTTTAATAAATATTACAGTTGGGTGTAACATACATTATATATATATATATATATATATATATATATATATATATATATATATATAATATATATATATAATTTCTTATTCTAGGCATTTCTATAAAAAACCATCAAAAAATACATATTTAATTAAATTCAATTAATTGTTTTGCAATAAATTACGTAACGGGAAAAAAAATTTTGTGGAATTAAATTTACACTCGTTTTATTATTCTGTGATAGATTTACAAAGTTCATAAATAAACTAAATATTTATTTGTTGACTTTAGTATAAATTCTTTCGTTGCTAAGTGGAAAATGGGTGAATAATTTTAATTAAACAATAGGGTTTTAAGGAATTACATGTTTTTAGAAATGTTATAATAGTATTGTCAGATTCACTTTGAATAATAAATTTACTAGGTTTTTGAGTCAACCAGGAGCACTATACAGCTGTTACACATCCTTATTTGGAATCATCAGCAGCGTATACCTTTCAAGTTTTACACACACATGAACTTAAACCCACGCCCTATCTGGTGCCAGGCCAGCGCCTTAAACCACTGAGCTACGGGTGGATGACCTTCGACCTGTAAATTTATTATTTATAGTGAATTTGATCAATTCTAATTGCCCAGTGTCCTCAAATGCTGCTACGTTCAATTTAACCAATTTTTTAATAACGTTTTTAAACATTTGCCAGTTGTTTCATCCTTATTTGAAATTATCAGCAGTGTATACCATTCAAGTTTTACTCACATATGCACTTGAACCGAAGTCCTATGTGGTGTCAGGCGAGCTGTTGTACTAACTTTCAAAAAAATGTCGACAATCACTTTTATTAATATAAAAAATTAACAAAACGTTTACACCCAATCCTTAAAAAAGTCAAAAAATATTTTATCTAAATTAATTTCTTATTTCCAATTGTTTTGTAATGGTAGAAATAAATATTAGGAATTTTAAAGTAATGTAAAGTACCTAATAGTTGCTTTATATTTACTTTAAAATATTTATTTAAAAGTGTTGATTCGGTCAAAAAGGTTTATTATAAAACGTTGATAATAAGTTGAAGTTGCATAATTTTTGTTATAATTAGTTTTTTATTGATTTCATTAAAAATAAACGCTGGCTAATAGTTAAAAGTTGTACGTTCAACTTTAATGTAACTATAACGTCATAATAGTAATTAAACCCAAAATTTAATTAAAAATGTATTTTTTTTAAATTTACACATTTTTTTAAAACTAATCTAATAATTTTTTGTTCTGAGCATCCACTTAAATGTCCTTTTTAAATGTCTATTCTCGTTGCATAAAATGAATGCCAACGGGAGAAAAAATTGGCATCTTAATTACATTAAATACCATGTTATAAAAATGTTAAAATTATGGCTTTTTGCTTAAACAACTAACGGGACGCAATATTTGTCAAATTATATTGGGATAAGTTGAAAGATCAGAAAAAAATCAATATGCCTATTGTCACTTATATTAATGTACAATAAACAAAACGTATTGTAAATTTACAGGCCAAAACTCATTTAGATTATCGCTATGTAGCGTTTTGTTAACCAAATTTGACTCAAGTTTGTTCAAATCACCACAATTATCCAATTGTGGTGATTTTGCCTGTTTTGTTTTGCCCTCCAATCTATCGGGCGATTGGGAAGCTTTTTTCGGTTTGGTCGGTTCGGTCTTCTTGACAAGTTGATCCTACATGTCAAAAAATTGAATAAATTAAGTGATAAATTGAAAGATTTTTCGATACAATATGAGTATTATTATCATTATTATTATTATTATTATTATTATTATTATTATTTAATACCTGCTCTTTCTCAATGCTTTTAGCGATCCTGGCACAATAAATTGCTCCACATCGCCTAACAATGATTCGGGAGTATGCGGACGAGTGTCGCTTTCTGAAGGACTTTGTGATTGTATCTTTTTGGTTTTCGTATTTTTAGACTTTTCTTTCAATTTTTTGTTTGATTTTGTCGACTCATTGTCTGGTTCAGATTCATTCTAAATATTTTACAATAGTATTAATGGAAAATGTTAGTTTATGTAACTTTTTATTGATATCGCCAAAGTAATAATTAGAAAACTTTTTGGCAACTTCAATGTGTTTAATGTAATTGGCTAATGTTACTAAACTAACCAATTGTACTATATTAATTTTGACACGATCCCATTTACATCCTATATATAACTCCGCCTAGTTTGGATTAGCAATGATTCAATCTAACCAGTTCCAAGCCTGGATAAAGGAGGAGGGTTTGAGCGCAAGGTTAGCAACCTGGCCTCTGTAAAAATTATACTGCTACGGAAACAATACAAAAGGACGCCACTGCTGCAAACAACGGCAAAGATGTGATCTCACGTATCTGAATGACAAAGTTACACAAATGATAGGGTTATGAAAGCCAAAATGAAGCTCAATCTTTAATTTGTAGAATCTTCAATGTCAACGAGACTTCGTTATTGTTGTTGCTGTTGTTTTGCTGTAATTGTTGTCTTATTGCCGCATGTTTTAGAGCAAAAGGGTATTTGTATAATATTATATATATATATATATATATATATATATATATATATATATATATATATATATATATATATATATATATGATTATTACTTTGAATGTTTTACGGGAAACATCTTTCGGCAGTGGGCATTTTACCAAAACCCAACGTGAGCCCGCATTTAATGCCGATAGTGGAATTTGAACCCTCGTCTACCCATGTCGAAGTCGAGTGCTGTACCAACTGACCAAAAGATGAATAAAGAGAGATTGTTCTCGTGAGATTAATCGTATTTAGTATACGTTAAGTGCCGAAACGAAAGACTTGGTAAGGCATTTGACTTAAAATTGGACGAGTATATGTTTGAGTACCATCACCGACACAAAAGTTTAAGCTATGCTTAATCGGTGCTTTCTACAAAAGACTTGAATGGTAACAAACCAAATTAAAAAAAATAAGCGACATTCTTACATACGTTACTCATTACTCATTAGCTAATAATCCTAAGGATCTGAGTAATGCTTATAAAGTCTCAATTTCCAATAATGGTGATATTCCTGACTGTTCGTTCCCCATGTGATGCATCCTGGACTAGGTGCTTCTACGAATCTAAACTAATAACAGCAGGGACCGAGTGCACAAGCGGTATAACTGGCTACCCACTTTAGCGGGTGGATGCAATCATGGAGTTTTGGGACGAGGCTTGTTTGAGGATTGAAGAAGAATTGGAACCCGCCAAATTTGAACGAATTGTGTAAAGAGGCAAGTTTTTAAGGAAAATTGTATTATTTTTGTCGTTTGCTCGATGGGTGAACATGGATTTGCGCATCACCCTTACAAATAAATGCTACAAAGACTTATTGTCTTCGCAAACCATTTTGGTAAATTATTCAAGCCGTGGAATGCAAATGATACTACAAAGATTTGAGCTAATAATGATCCTGAGGATTTGAGTAATGCTTATCAAGTCTCAATTTCCAATGATGGTGATATTACTGACTGTTCATCCTTCACGTGGTGCATCCTGGACTAGGTGCTTCTAGGAATCTAGACTAATAACAGCAGGGTCCGAGTGCACAGCGGTAAAGTGGATTTCAGCTACGGTGAGTGGGTCGATGCAATCATGTACCAACCAAAATGAAAAGTGAATAAAATCCTTACTTGTAAATTGGCCTGTAATTCTTTGCTCAAACAACTGGCCTGATAGCCAGCCTCTTGTTCTCGTGTCCAATTTCGAATGTGCGTTTCGATTAGCTGCAAGTAGGGTCTAAATCCAATTTGGGTCACGTGAAACCAGGCTGACCAACTTTCGTGATTCGACCGAACACATCGATCGAATGGATGGTGTGAAACAATTAACAAATTGCTATTGTCTTTGCTTTGCGAATATATAGCCAACGTTGGATTTGTATAGTGCAGATCGTGAATACGCTATGCACGATAGAAAAGTAAAACAAACGTTGCATTGAAAGTAGAATATATTTTTAATCTTCAATTTTGGAATAGCCAAGGTTTGAAAATAAATACGTATATTTAATTTTAAAAAGGCTGATAGCAATATAACCTTTTGGAATGCGGTGCATCCTAGACTAGGTGCCAACAGGGGCCGAGTTTATGGCGGTTCAACTGGACTTTTACTCGACTCCAAATTATTAAATAGGTGTTGGCATAAACCCACGATGCCTAAAAGGTATATCAATATATTCATTTACCATATGTAGCTGTTAGGCTTCTGAATCCGTCAACCCCCCAAGTTCCCCTCAAAAAAATGTCGTCTAGTCAATTACTGTGAACACTGATATTGTCGCAAGGAAGCGATTTCTCCAACCCTCTTGATTTAATTCGCATCCGAGGTAACTCTGCAACCAACTTGTATTATTGTTGATGTAAAAAAACTGTAACTAAAATTGTTTGTATAACGCAATCTTCGTTTCTATTGAAATATACAAGCTGTGTAGTATTAAGTTATTGTCAAGTAAATTTCAAATAGGTATTTAATTCGTTCAATTACTTTAACAAGCATGTTCCTTATATTTAAATATAAAATTGTTATTTTTTTAAACACTACCTTTAAAGTACTACTATGAATTTTCTTTATTTTATACTGGAATAATTAAAAATAGGACATGTATGAAAATATCCACATTGAAAAATTGTCTTTTTAAACCTAATTTTAATAAAAATAAGATTATATATAAAAAAAAAGCATCAAGTTAACCAAAAGTATGTCGAAATAAATAAGCCAAGGAGTTGCAAAAAAATAATTAAATTTATTATTTTGTATTTTGAAGAGTATTATACAAAATATTATTATTTAGTAATTGTAATAATTGGTTATGCTTTGTCCTATTTTTTAAATATTTGACGTTATAGTTTATGTTGATAATTTTATCCAATCTTTAATTCTGAACTATTTTATTAAAAACACACAAGATTATAGTCGGATTTTATATATAATATATATGAAACTGAATTGTCGTCAATATATATATATATATATATATATATATATATAATATATATGAAACTGAATTGTCGTCAATATATATATATATATATATATATATATATATATTAGAAATAGATGTAGAACTACAGTAATTGCTTTACTTGAAAGCATTTAGACTAAATAATTATATATAAATCGATTATTATTATCAGCGTTAAAAATTACAACTTTATTTTGGTTTATAATAATAATTATTATTATTGTTACTATTATGATAATAATAATTATTACTATTTATACAATTTGTTAAAATTGTAATCATTATTATATATTATACAAAACCCTTTTGCTTTAAAAATAAGCATGGGGGTATAAGATAACAATTAGAACAAAACAACAACAACAGTCTCGTTGGTACTGAAGATTCTGCACAATCGAAGATTAGGCTTCCTTTCGGCTTTCACTCAACCCTGTCATTTGTGTAACTTTGTCATTCAGATACGTGCGATCACATTTTTGCCGTTGTTTGCCGGAATGGCATCCTATTGTATTGTTTACGTAGCAGTAAACATTTTTAACAAAGGTCAGGTTGCTAACCTTGCGTTCAACCCCTTTATCCTTTATCCAGGCTTGGGACTGGTTAGACTGAATCATTTCTAATCCAAACTAGACTTTACAAAGAATAATTTTACAGCAAGTAGACTTGTTAGCAAAGCCAAACAAAGGCCCTCAACTAGCACCAATAGTGGAACAACAACAACAACAACAACAACAACAACAACAACAACAAAAGTTAGTGACAAAGGCACATCTTCATTAGTCCCAAGTTTGCATTGCATAACGAATAATCCTATTCCATTACTCATGGTTTTCGGAGGTGTGTAGGAGTATGTCAGTCCACTGACTTAGTTATTATTTCCAAGATAAGGTCCCGACCAAGATAATTTAAAGATCGTCCCAATCATTATCCGTCCAAGTACGTGTTGTGACCACCTTTCCTCTTCTTCTAATCGGCATCTAGACACGCCAAGGTTACGATACGTAAGATTACATCAGGATTTCTACGCAGAACGTGTCCAAACCAGCACCATTTGTTATATAGCACACTACTATTAATTTATTCTGCTAAATATGTCTTTCAACTGGAGCTCTTGCAATTTGACCACTATTACCAGTTTAGATTTACACACACACCCCGCCGCCAAACACAACTACTATTCTTAAAAAAATTGGATTTCTACAAACTCTCGATTGGTTAAATTATACTTGTCATTAATGTCACATTCTATTGATTTTATTCAGCTTGTTACTTTTTTACTATCCAAGTTTACATCCAGCGCTGTATCACAAGACTACTACGACCAGTTCGTTTGGTTTTGCTAACATGTCTACTTGCTGTAAAATTATTCTAGTTTGGATTAGAAATGATTCAGTCTAACCAGTCCCAAGTCTGGATAAAGGAAAAGGGGTTGAACGCAAGGTTAGCAACCTAACCTTTGTTAAAAATGTTTACTGCTACGTAAACAATACAATAGGATGCCATTCCGGCAAACAACGGCAAAAAAGTGATTGTATGTATTTGGATGACAGAGTTGCACAGATGACAACGGTGAGTGAAAGCCGAAAGGAAGCCCAATCTTCGATTGTGCATAATCTTTAATACCAACGAGACTTTGTTGTTGTTGTTTTGCTCTAATTGTTGTCTTATTGATTTTATTCATCTTGTTACTTTTTCACTATCCAAGTTTACATCCAGCGCTGTATCACAAAACTACTACGACCAGTTCGGACATATGAAACGATCAATTTGACCCTACTTGAACAAAAACATTTGGCTTGAGTTTTTCTTCAAAACACCAATCGTCGAAATTCGACAAGCGGGCGTCTTCAACGACGTGGGCAAATTTGTTCCAATTCAATTTGACCGTTTCAACATTGTCACTTTGAGTCAAAATTAATTGTTCTTTGGCACACAATTGATCAACGATGCTCTTGATGTTTTCTGCAAACACATTAGCCGGTTCCGATTGTGATTTACTCAACTGGTCATAATTATTGTCATTGTTGTGCGATTCGTAAGTCGATTTTGATTGGTGGTTGGTGGGTAGGCTAAAGTGAACCATTGATAGGCCGCTCTGTCTGCTACTGGCCAAATCTGTATCGGAACTGTGCAAATTGCTGTAATTTTCTAAAAAAAGAAATGAGTGTCAATAAATGGTATTTTGTACAAATCGGAGGATTTGATAAATGTTTACAACAGTCATCACATTGCTAACTGTTACCTCCACGTGGTGCATCATGGACTAGGTATTCCCAAACACCTAGGCTATCACAGCAAAGACTGACTGCAAAGCAGTACAACTGCGTTTGCGTTTCGACGGGTATGTGCAAACATACACCCCCCCTCACGGGTAGTTAAAACGTATCTCATGGTATACATATTTATTATTTTATTTAAAAAAATGTTTTTGCTTTGAATGTTTAACAGAAAACATGCCTTTCAGCAATGGACATTTTAGCGAAGCCAAACGTGGGTCTGAATTTAGTGGGCCGGTGGTGGGATTCGAATTCATGGCCATTCAGGTACAAATCGAGCATTGTACTGCTAAACTACCGTGGCACAATTCTTTTTGTATAAATCAGACCTTTAAATTAATACTCATAAAGTATCACTTTTTAATGATGGTAATATTCCTGATTGTTATCTCCACATCTACAAATTGCAAAAATGTGGGTTACCAAATATTAATGAAAACAATCTCAAAAATCTTTACTTATTAGCCACACGCACATGCTAATGATCCTGATAACTGGAACAATGCTTATAAAGTTTCAACGTCCAATGATAATGACACTCTTGACCATCTACATGATGCATCTTAGACTAGGTGTCCATAAGGAGGGACCATGTCCATAGCAGTATAACTAGAATTTCCCTTATGTAACCGTTGGACTAAGAAAATAGCCTTGACAAAAAATTAAACAGCCTCGTTAATCTTTGCGAACAGTGGCAACGTCACAAGGATACCGTCTACGAGCCAAGAAACTTTATTATTTTTCTACATTTGTTGGGCTTATCAAGCCATCCCATTTAATTATTTAAAATACCGTATAAATGTAGAAAATGACGAATAGATAACCACCTTTACCAACCTCTTTTTTCCCAATTTTGTTCTTCATATTTTGACATAGACGACAAATAGGCTGGTAGATGTACTTCTGTGCCATTCATTATCATTGCCGCCGCTGCTGCAACCGCCGCCGCCAATCCCTCATTGTTCGGCTGACATGCATCCATCGACATTGTACAATCGAAATGACCGTCCAACTTTTGACGAATCCATTCTAACTCGAGACGATTGAAAACACGAGCCAAATCTTTCGACATCAAATAGGGATCGTCAAACATGGACCAAAACGACTGATAGTGATTGTTGTTGTTGTTTTCTTTCAACAAGGTCCACTTATCTGCATTCGATTCAACTGTCACTGTAGAAGGCCGATTGGGTGGTATTATCGATTTGGTTGTTTCTTCCATTTGATTAATGTCGGCATTTTCCAACTGACACTTGAGCAGATAATGTTCAAATTCTTGATTTTAATATATATGTATATATATAGATCATTGTGCTGGAGTAGTTTAGCGGTACAGCGCTCGAATTTGGACCTTGGTGGGCATCCGGGTTCAAATCCCACTATCGGTACTAATATACGTTCGGCTTTGCTAAAATATCCACTACTGAAAGATGCCCTTCTCGTAAAACATTCAAAGTAGCAAACATGAAAAAATTTTGATATATAACGAAGATAGTTATTTTTAAACTATTTCCGTAAACTTTGACACTTGGTTATAGAGCATTTCAAAATAATTTATTCTAGTGTGGTCTAGTAGTCCAGCGCCAGACGCAAACATCGATATGCATAGATTCAAATGCCACTACTGGCACTGAACATGGGTCGTCGGTTGAATTTGCTAAATGGCCACTTGCTGAAAAACATGTTTTCTGCAAAACAGTCGAGTAGTAACAATCAAATTGTACTAATAAATGTGCCCACATTGACAAATATTTTTCTATCAACAATTGAACAGCAGATCAATATGACTTTGTACAAACGTTACGTAGATGACATACTTGTTGTAGGTTACAACAAACATGTCGTTCATAGACTGCTGACAACTTTCAACAAAATTTATTCAAACATCAAAATAAAATACGAGTTTGAGAAAAGTAGCACAATCAACTTTTTAGATTTAAAATAAATATATAAAAAAGACGTAAACTGTGAGATGAATTCATTTCGTATATTCTCGTCAGTCACAAACATATAACATTTTAGTATATATATATATATATATATATATATATATATATATATATATATATATTAATCAATAATGGATATCCAACAAAAATAATACAATCAACTTTTTGGACGTTTCAATTTCACGGAGAATTGACGGATTGCTTCAACGTAAGGTTTACCATAAGCCTACTTGGACTGGTCAATATTTACATTATACAAGCTTTCAACCAGTTCAACACAAACGTGCACTTGTCAAAACATTGTTCAACCGTGCACAAAAATCTGCTCTGAGGACACACTCAATGAAGAAAGAAATATTATTAAACAACTGTTAATCAATAATGGATATCCAACAAAATTCATCGTACACCACTCCGAGTCATACAAAAATCCGGGTACAAACTGTGACGAAAAGAAGCTGGCTTACCTAAAATTACGATTTAAATGAGATGATATTATAAACCTTCTCAAAATCCGGCTAAAAGCAACCATAAAAAGGACCTTTCCATCAATACAGCTAAGAATGTTGTTTACTACTAAAGGTCTTCCTTTGCCCTACATTGAAACAGCTAAAGAAATATTTTCCGCCTCACATTACATTTATCAGTTCACTTGCAGTCGCGGTGACAAGTATATTGGTCGGACAATGCGTCGCTTAGCTAATCGGGCTAAAGAACACATTCCCAACTGGATCAATAATATGTCAAACGGAAGTAAACACATCTTCCATATTACGTCATCTACTACAAACCAAACATCAAATCAATTTCAAAAATTGTTTTAACGTGTTAATGCTTCTCAAGCTTCAAAAATGTTGAAAATTCTTGAATATGTTTATATTCACACATTGAAACCTCCTTTGTGTACACAAAAACAGTTTATCACTACATTGAAGCTTGGCAGTAATGTTTGTGTTTATGTATGTTTGTAAATTGTACTAACTTAAATGTATATATATATTAAAATGTTATATGTTTGAGACAGACAAGAATATACGAAATGAATTCATCTCACAGTTTACATCTTCTCATATTTTTATTTTGAATTATAAAGGGAACCCTACAAAGGGGTTTAACATAAAGTTTACCCCAAACTTACTTGACCTGGCAAATGTCTACACTTCGTAAGTTTACATCCCATCTTTTTAAAACCAGGCTTGAAACAACAATAAAATGGATTTTTTCTCGATTCAGCTAAAAGTATTGTACACCACCCATATTGGGCAATAACGAAACAGCCAAAACGACACCTCATAATGCATTTATCCGGTCACTTGTAGTAGCGGTAATAGATATATTGATCGGATAATGAGTCGGTTAGATAACCGGATTAGATAACACATTGATAAAATATGTACCTGTTGAAAAGTGTTTCCTGTTAAGCATTAAAACAATGGAAAACATGCTTTACGTTTACATGTAATTCACTACACAGAACTAACTACAATGATTCAATCGTAACAAAAGTTATAAATAAAAAAATTAAACTACGATTCACACACTTTCTAAATCCAGCCTTTGTACTCATTTGTTTTTATTAAATAATAATAATAATAATAATAATAATAATAATAATAATAATAATAATAATAATAATAATAGTAATAATAATAATAGTATTAATAATAATAGTATTAATAGTATTATTATTATTAATAATAATAATAACAATAATAATAATAGTAATATTTTACTTCACCACAAATATAAGAGTATTGTTTTAAAGCGTAAAAATACCTTGTTTATTTTGCACAAAATCGTTTGTTTTGAAACAATCAAACTAGTTTTTTCATTTTATCTACCGGTTGTATCTAAAGCGCATGTGTCAAAATCCCACCATAGACATTAAAAGGTCAGTCCTCTTTTAGCATAATCAAATATCTACCTGCTGAAAAGTGTTTCCTGTTAAATATTAAAACAATATAATAATAAATTACAAAAGAACATATATATATATATATATATATATATACACTCACCTTCACTGGAAAATCCAAATTGTTTATAAAAATGTAACAACTGTTGAAATCTAGTTTCACGAATTTGTGCCAAATTCGAATCAAATAAATGTTGACAGTTATTATTATTATTATTATCATTATCATTATTATTCTCGTTTACATTTTTTTCCTTTTTAACTACACAACAATCCTCATTCAAACCTTGAAACAAATTGGAAATTGTATTTAAAAATGGATACAATTTGACAATGTAGTCAAGTTCTGTTTGGATCAACTTGTTTGTAGCGTCAATTCCGGTCAACAATTGTTTAAATTTGACTTGGTCAGATGGATGTAAAATAGATGGTGGCTGATTCAAGACAAATTGACAACAATCGGTTTGGATATCCAATAGATTGGACAATTTCTAATTACAAGTTATATTAACATGAAAAAAAAATTAATTCATTGTTGATTTTTTACAAAAAATATAAATTTTGTATGTAATGTTAGAAACCCCAGTGCAAGGGTTTATTCACTTGCTTATTGATAATAGTAACGTACGGCATTTGAGGTTACTACAAATAATTAATTTACAAGGCTACAGCTTCGGTCTGACATCAAATAGGTCATGCATTTAGGTTTGTGTGAAATCAAAACCAAGTGGATTAATTATTTATTTTTTTACATTTATTACTTGAAATGTTTTACGAGAAACATGCCTTTGAGCAGTGAACATTTTAGCGAAGCCAAACGTGGGCTTACATTTTAGTGCCGGTGGTAGGATTCGAACCCCGATGCCCACCGAGGTCCAAATTCGAGCACTGTACCGCTAGACCACCCCGGCATAATTATTTAGTAAAAATAAAAATTATAATAAATCAGTTTGTAATAAATATATTGCTGTTTTAATTTAAAAGGATTTTTTCTATTTTTAAAAATCTTTTTGCTCTGAAAAGCATGGGGCGACGACGTAATACATATTCACTTTTTGGTTTTGAAGACGGTATATTTTATTCGGATTTCACTAAACCCTGTCATCGATATCATCATGTTTTCACTATTGCGCCACAATTTAATGCAATAGTATCCTGCTACTGTTTCTTTAGCAATATTATTCTTATTAGCAATATTAAGAAATGCCATTGTTTAGTACAATCTTACTGAAACGTTTAAATTGGGGGTTTTTCTTGTTCAAGTTACAATTGATTGACAATGTAATCGAAAATGATTTTGAATATAATTTTTTATCAATTTTGCTAATGTAATTCTTAAAAAATGTTTTATTAAAATTTAGTTAGATTCCATTCATTTCTTATTTCAATATTTGTACAGCATATTGAACAGCCGACTTCAATATGCATAACAATTGTAGAAAAATAATGAAGTTTCTTGGTTGATAGACGGCTGTCTTGTAAACGCTCTACAATTCGTAAAAATTTACGAAGCCACCTGATTTTTGTCAGGATTATCTCCCTTCATCGAATGGCTACATATGGTATACATATAGCTTGAAATAGCTTTTATATACCATGGGTGTATGGAAGCCCATTTATACCGTTATGCACTTGATCCCAGTTGGTATTAATCTAGATGCATGTAGGTACCTTGTTTAAGATACACTATGTACAGGAGAAACAGTTAGAAATATAACAGTGGCGACGTTACAAGGATAACATCTACCAGCCAAGAAACTTTGTTATTCTTCTACGTTTGTTGCGCATATCAAGACATCAAAGTCGAACGTTTGCTATGTCGTATAAATATGGAAGAGGTGATCACGTGATCACCAACCAAAATGAATGACAAAAATAAAAATAATTTTGTACACGTTTATTACATTTTATTAGGCGTATTCCGCCCCCCCGCCCCCACCCCAAATAAAAAAACAAACAAACAAACCTCTTGTTCTATTTCGGTTAGCAAAACATTTTCCAACGAATTGGCCAAATGTTTGGCTGTTGATGGATCCAGTCCTTTGTTCAAAGCCTTTTCTTTATTTAAAACGTCTGTAGTCAATGTATTGTCTTCGATAGCACAAACCTTACCAATTAAAATAATACAAAAAGTTAAAATTATTATGACAATCAGTTGTTTTATTTCCTATTTTTTATTAATACAAAATTATTATTACACTAAGCTTTAATATCTCACTAGAGATACATTCAGCGTAAAATATATTTTCACCATCAATAAAAATAAATAACAATAAAATTTAAAAAGTAGTAGTGTATAAATAATGGGAACAAAATGAAATAGAATGTCATATGTTAATGAATATAAATATAGTCAATACAGTAAACATGTGGTTCAAAAAAATATTCAAAATTACTAAACTTTGAATAAGTCATTATAAGGCACAGTAACATTATGCTGTAGGATATCCAAATAAATGCGTGAGTGGAATGATTCCTACTTTGATAGGTTTGTTCCATTCTCGATTGGTTAATATTCTGGACTAGTATAATAGACATGACTTTTTTCGTTTTCGCTTTCATGTGCAGGTAGGCTCTTTTTGTTTTTCCAGAAGCTTTATATTCGTTTAGAGCTGTATGTAGTGGGTGAGTGTTATTACCTTTAATCCTTGATGCTAATTGTATACAGGATTTAAAATGTTTATTAACAATATCATTCAATAAGATAGAATATTTGATTGCTGCAGATTGTAACACCAAAGATGTGCATCTTTTTAAAACAACATAATCTGGTTTTAATAAATCAGTAAAAATTACATGTGAGCAATATATTATTAAAGGATAAAAACATGATGCAACGAACAATTTAGTAATATAGTTATCAACATTTAGTTTCCCTAATCTCCTCATGTAGTAGTGTAAGGATTGGGTTTTTTTATAAATATATGCTCTGCATAATCGCACCAGGTAAGTTTGATATTTATGTTTACTCCAAGGTAGTCAATTTTGTTACAGGTACATATGTTTATCTGAATTAATTTGAATGTTTTGTTTAATTCTATTGCTAATAATTTTGAGTATTTGAGTAATGTTTGCAAAGTCTCCATTTCCAATAATTTATTTATTTTATTTTATGTTTGCTACTTTGAATGTTTTACGAAAAACCCATCTTTCAGCAGTGGGCATTTTAGCGAAACCGAACGTGGGCCCGCATTTCAGTGCCGGTGGTGGGATTTGAACTCATGCCCACCGAGGTCCAAATTCGAGCGCTGTATCGCTATACCACCCCGGCATGATAATGATATTCCTGCCTGTCATCACTTGGCGCATTCTGGGCTAGGTCGAGTTGGGCACAGCAGGAACTGAATGCACACCGGTAAAAGTAGGCTTCGTTTTGGTAACTCGATACAAGCATGAGTACTTAAAAGGTACCCATATATACTATATGAAACCATCGTGTTAAGCAAGATAACCCTGACAAAAAAAGCAGGCGACGTGGTCGATCTTTGCCGTCACAAAGATTCCGTCTATGAGCCAAAACACTTTGATATACTTCCATGTTTGTTATGCTTACCGAGCTATTGGCGTTGATTGTTCTATATGCCGTATAAATATATAAATAATGAATCAATACTTAACAATACAAGTAATTTTAATAACGTACCTACAAATATATTTTAAAAATGTGACAGACATTAGTATTATTATCGATTTTTGGTTCACAATACTTTACCAAAATGGAACATGATCAATTGACAGTAGATGGCATTCGTTTTTTGAAGCACCCACATATAACTATTAAGTAATTCAATCTTAAACCACATTGTTAATTAGTTGCAGCTGTTGTAACTCTTTACATTGATTTTGTTGAAAAATAAATATTGCATGTAGTTAAATGCATTTTATTGTACAATCAATCATGCATAAACTAAGATGATAGACAAATAAATGACACACGTATATTTATTTGTCTTTTGCAAACCCTATCATCAATATAATTCATCTTCACAAAGCCTTATTAGTTCATCTTTTGACCTTAAACAAAGTATGATTGGCATAACCTTGTTGGTGCTTTAAACACTATTTTTAAAAAACCCTTTTTTAACCTTAATTTAGAATTGTGTTATATATTTAAAATAAATTATTTTAACATAAAGCAATAACATTTTTATTTCATTTTATTTCATTAGGACCAGCAAGAACGGTTTTGGAATGGACAATTGTAAAGGTTGGCAAACCAAAGAAAACTTGGCTAAGAACTATTCGGAAAGATCTAATTGAAATGAATATTTCATGGGCCCAAGCAAAACGTTTGGCAGAATGTTCAATTACATGGAAACTTTTTGTTGTCTCATGATTTCTTTAAATTACGAGACTTTGATGTTAATTTTTGCTGTAATCGTTATCTTATTGCCCCATGCTTATTTTTTAGAGCAAAAGGGTTTTGTAATAATAATAATAAAAATATTAATTATATATATATCTTATATTTATATTCATTATTTTTATTGCTTTAAGATTTTATAACAATCTAAGTGACAACGTCACCTTTTCATTTGTTCCAAGTTTGCGTAGCATCCCGAATTCCTATACGAATAGAATGCGAATTTTACTTGGGGGATGAATAAACAAGACATCTTGACTACAAAACCGCTACCTTGTGACGATACCGGTGTTGACAAGACTATCTTCTTCGGGAAAACTGACTGTATATGCCAAATAGATACCCTGGATGTATGCTAGCATCCATTCACTTAATGGAAGTCCAGTGAAAGCCCAGTTGCACAGCTGGGAAGTCGGTCCCTGTCGTTATTAGTCTAGATGCCAATAGGTACCTAGTCCAGGGTAGACCACCTCATTAAAATTTGAGCATAACCTAGAATAGAGGCCCACATTCAATACTTAAACTCCTATCCATTGCAATACAAATCTAATACCTGAACAACTTTGCATACTAAAATCATGCTCCACTAAAAACGCTGTTGTGTTGGGGAATTGACATACCAAAAACGTATGTTTATTGTAAAACATGAACACACAAAAAGTCTACACAATATATTTTTTTATTTGTTTTATGTTTGTTACTTCGAATGCTTGTACGAGAAACGCATCTTTCAGCAGTGGACCTTTGCGCAAAGCCAAACGTGGGCCCGCATTCTAGTGGACCGATGGTGGGACTCGAACTCATGGCCACCGAGGTCCAAATTCGAGACATATTGGTAAGCCCAATACCCCCCCGCTAATGATCCTTGGGATGCTAATGATCTTAAGGATTTGAGTAATGCTTATAAAGTTTCAATTTTTAATTATGGTGATATTCCTGACTGTTCGTCCTCCACGTGGTGCTTCCTGGACTAGATGCCCCTAGGCATCTAGACTAATAACAGCAGGGTCCGAGTGCACAGCGGTATAACTGGGCTTCCGCTACGGTGGGTGGGTGCAAACATACACCCAGGATACTTAAAAGGTATCTAAAGGTATAAGTATACCATATGTAGCCCTTGGGCTAAGGAAGATAATCCTGACAAAATATCAAACAGATTTGTCCATCCTGTTATAACAGTGACGCCGTCACAAGAATGCTGTCTACCAACCAAAATCTTTGTTATTCTTCCACATCTGTCACGCTTATCAAGCTATCAAAGTCGATCGTTTTTATGGTGTATAAATATGGGAAATAATGAATGAATGAATGACATGAACCCAATACCCCGCCCCCGCCCCCCATTACCTGTTCAATCGTTGCATGCAAAATCAATTCGACACTGACAAATTCACGTGGCAAATTGTCAATTAATTCATAATAGAATCGCAAATCGACGCCGTCGTTTATTGTGTCCAGTTGGTCGACGTTGGGCGACTGTTTGTCCATCGGGTCGGAAGCCAAAGCCACATTGGGAGCCAAGTGCGAATTTGTGACTGTTGATGTTGGCACCATCAGCAGTGACATGCCATTGGCATCGACATTGTACGTTGGCGGGCAGTAGGGAATAACTATTGATTTGACATGATTGAGATAATTTTTCCATTGTCGGCGAAAATCCATCAAGTCGTAAATTAGTGTAGCCAATTCGTCAAACATGGCCGAACCAAAGTTGAACTGTTTTGGTTTGTTTACAACACACACACACACACATGAAAATACCCATTTTGAATGAAACATGAAAGCATAATATAAGTTGGTGACAGAGACACCTCTTCATTAATCCCAAGTTTGAATAGTTTTTCAAATTCCTATTTAATTGGAAAATTGAGTACATTTTTTAAAATATTTTCTACGCTTTAATCTGTTACAGTAAGGAATAACTATTGTTTTGACATGATTTAGATAGTTTTTCAATCTCCAGTGCATTCTGGACTAGGTACCCACATAACATAACATAAGTTGGTGGCAGAACCTCCTCATTATTAACTCCAAGTTTGAATAGCTTCTCTTATTCCTGTATAAAAAGGTTGTCGGTTGAACTTGAATAAATGAAGATTTATGACTGTCGACCGTTTTCTTGCAACGCCGCCAGTGTTCATAGGAGGAATTGACGAGGTTGACGGATTGACAAACATAACCGGCTACATATGGCAAACAGTTACCTTGAAATACCTTTCAAGCATCTTGAGTGTATGCTAGCACCCATTCATTGAATGGAAATCCAGTGAAAGCCCAGTTTTATAGTTGTGTACTCGGTCTCTGCTATTATTAGTCTAGATGTACATAGACACCTAATCCAGGATGCACCACATAAAAGATCAACAGCTAGGAATATAACCATCATTGGAAATTGAGTACATTTGTAAAAATGTTTTCTACTCTTCAGTTTGTTACATTTGTCAACAATTAGATTTGGTACCAGTTATAATTGGGTTTTGATAAATTTTTACGTAGCAAAATAAACAATTACAAATACAAATACAAAATGTGGTGTTTTAATTACAAAAAATATTAAACCTACTGTTTACCACCGACGTTTTAGTAAACTTCTCAATAGAGAGCAAGTAATTCTTAAGATTTGAGTAATACTTATAAAGTCTCAATTTTCAACGATGATGATAGTATTAACTGTTACTTTCTGGACTAAGTATACTTAAGTGCCTAAATTAACGCCACACAAACCGAGTTTACAAAGGTACATTGTTAGGCTTCCACCTTGTTGAATAAATAAAAGCATACACTTTGTCTAGTTAAAATGTATATAACGTATATAACATATGTAGCTGTTGGGACAAGAATTCAGGCCACCTCGTCAGACTATGCAAACAGTGGTACCATTACAAGAACGCAGTCAATTAGTTCAAATGGTCACAAACATGATAATACAAAATAAACAAAACATGTAAACATTAAAACATGCATAATCAATTCATTAAATGTTTGTTTAAAAAACAGTTAGACTACAAAATTTAATTGTTACATTGTGGCAATAACACAGTTTTTACAAGTCATATATAATAATATTAATGTAGATTATTGAATAAATAATTATTTTCTAGTTTACTTTTTCCAATGCAAGTGTAAAAATGTATTTGGTCACTGTTATTAAACCTGCATTTTTCTATTTTTGTTGTAATCGAAAGTAATTGACTTTTCTTAACAATGTAAAAATTCTACAATTTTGAACACTTTAATGGAGACATTGAATTATATATATATATATATATATATATATATTATTTATAAACAAAAATATTTGAGTATTAAAGTGGCTAATTGACAAAAATGATTAGGTCAGCATAATTTTCAAAAAAAAATTACTAGCACTTAATTGAACTAAAATAACAACATTTTTCAATAAGTTAATTAATTTTAAATTTTAAATAAGGTATTGTACAAAAAATGGAACACAAAGGTTTTGTACTTTAAAATGAATAATTTTTTTATTAACCAACTCAATGTTGAGTTCAAATTTGAAGTATATTTCAATCACTTAAATCATTATTGAAAATAAGAAAATATATTAATTAATTGGTACGTTTTTTTTTTACTAGAAAAAGTTGTATATGTAATTGAAATAAATATTTAAATTGAGTATGTACGTTTAGAAAATTGTGCAAATATTAAAAAATAATTGCAAAGTTATGTAAACCATGAATTTTTGGACAAAAGTTTTTGTACTATGTAATTAGAAAATTAATAAAATTAGTTAATTTAAGTAGATACAAGGTTTATAAAGATTTTACTAATATTATATAATAAAAATAAAATGTAAAAATGCTATAATGTACATAAAACCGTCTAATACTCTATGGAAGATACGTTTTTATTTACGATTGTATTATATAAAATACAGTTTTTTAGCTGTGTATTTTAAAATTACTTGTGTTAAAGAATTACGTTTTAATAGCTAAAAATGCTTGGTTACATATATATTTTATAGAATACTATAAAATTAAATGTATTAAGTATAAAAATTAAGTTTAAAAAGTAATTATTTAGGTAACAGTGAATTTGTTTAAGCTTTAATTACAATTGGGATGCCAATAATCCTGAGGATTTAAGTAATATTTATAAAGTCTCGATTTCCGATAATGGTGATATTCTTGACTGTTGATCCTCCACGTGGTCCATCCTGGACTAGGTGCCCATATGCATCTAGGCTAATAACAGCAAGAACCATGTGCACAGCGGTATAATTGGACTTCCACTTCGGACGATGGGTTCGAGTATACATCCAGTGTATTTAAAAGGTTTCTTAAAACATGCGTATACCATATGTAGTTGTTTAGCTAAGAAAGATAACTCTAATAAATTTTCGTAAACAGTGGCGATGTCACAAGGATGCCGTCTATCAGCCAAGAAGCTTTGTTATTCTTTTACGCTTGTTACACTTATCAAACCATCAAAGTTGATCATTTTATATACCGTATAAATATGGAAAACAATGAAGAGATAACTACATCGCTAACCAAAGTGAATTGCAACACGCTTTATAGCATTTTGCAGGTGATAAAACCAATTATTTTATCTGTATTTTTATAAGGACAATATTATAATAATTACATTTTTAAAATTAATGCATTTTTTAACTGTGAACTTGCAAAATCACCGACTACCAAAAATGTCACACTTTCACAATAACCTCCAAACATTTGAAACCGTAATGCAATTGTAACCTTTTATTTTAAGCAATAATATTGTAAAACATTGACACAAATAAGGATTATGTAATACAACATTGAATTAGGTCGATAAACAGAAAAACCTCTTATCTACACGTTTACAGAAAATTACACCAAAATGATTAATATTGTTTTGTTCTAAAAAACATGGAACAATAAGATGGTTTCATATAATTATGCATTAGTTTTTTAACTATAAAAATTGTTCATATCAGAAATTAAAACCCTGCTATTGAAATTATATTTCAACTTTTCTGCCGTTATTCAATACAAAGCAACTTTTTAACTTAAAATCAGTAATAATGGTGTCATTTAAAAAAAAATGTTTAATGATTTAATTACTCTATTGTCAGTTCCTGTCAAATCTTCTGGCAATAACTCCGTTTTGATATTGTAATCCAAAGTGGCAATATCGCCTATCCGATCATAAGCATGCTCGCGCATCAAGATATTTAGTAAAAGCCAAAATTGGCGAAGTTTTGTTTCGGTCATATCGACGCAATTTTGATCCATTTGTATTTGTTCCACATTCTGATCGGCTTAAACATTAAAAAAAAACATTTTGGGTTAAAAATGTGTTCAATATTTTTTTGCTGTTTTATTAAATTGTTGGATTATTTTACTTAGTGTCGTAATAAAAATTAAATATTTGTAGCAGATTGTTTTACTTTTTTGCATGCACAAATAAACAGTTTTTATTAAAAAAAAATTACAAGAAATCATCATAATTATGTATTACTGATTAATTTTTACTTTTAGTTTCTCTTAAAAGTATTTTTAAATATGTAATTATTTTTTGTTAATATGTCTGTAGAAACTATGGACTAAAATTTTGAATTTAAAAAAATGAACATATAAATGTTTGTATTTGTTAATAAATAAGTGATTTCTAAATTTCTCATGAATCAATGCTTTAAACTATAAATCGATTGTTTTTACATTTTTTTTTCAATTTTATGTACAATAAAAAAGTATTTATAACAACAAATTAACAAGACTTTTTAAACATTAGTAAAAATTCTTCATTTCTACAGTATGAATATATAAAATAGTTAAAGTTTATTAATCTAATTTACATTCTTTAATTAATAAAATAATTTTTTTAAATATGATGCAATAAAACTTTAAAATTTGAAAATTCACAGTTTGTTAATTACTTATAATATTTTTATGTTATTTTTTGAAGTACTTATAAGTAGTTAATTTCTAACTTATTAAATATTTTATCTTACAAATGTGACAAAATAAAGTAATTGTCACTGTAATAATAACAACATTCTAAGTTCAATTAATTATATTTTTAAGATTTTAATCTGTAATTGCACACATATTATTAATAATTACATTAATAATTACATAGTATATATCAAACCATCGAAGTCGATCGTTTTTATGGTGTATAAATATGGAAAATAATGAAGGGGTAACCACATCACCAAACAAAATGAATGAAAAATAACATATACATACCTCCTTTTGAACCCCACAGTTTTTCTGCATTTTGTTTCATTACTAACATTTGCAACTTTGCATTGTCTTCGACATGCAGTCGAATTACACTATGAATAGGCACATTTATTTGACATAATTCTTGAAACAAATTTTGATTTTCAAAATTTATTAATAAAATATATCGACATATACCGTTATCTGGTTCATCTCCTATATATATATATATATATATATATATATATATATATAATTTTTAATTTAATAAAATAATTTATTAATTGTTTAAAAATATTTTTTATAGAAAATATAAAGTTTTTATATAATATATATTATAAATAGCAAATTAAAAATTATATTATTAAAGCAATAAAGAATTTATCTGTGTAAATTTATTAAGATTAATAAACAAATTTAAACTGTTATTTACAAAAGCATTATTGCTAATGTTATTAAATTCAATTAATACTTGTTTTTTATTTTATTTAATTTTAACGTTTTAACAGTTAGCTTCTTGCCAATTAAGATAACTAAAACACTTATTAATTATTTAAAACATATGTAGTATTATTTTTAATTTTAATTAAATCATATACAAAAAGTAATGTCTAAATATGCAATGTAAAATTATAAAACGTTTATTGTAAAGTACTTAATTTGTATATACAATAATAATTTTTTTATTGTACCGGGGTGGTCTAACGGTACAAAACTCGATTTGGATCTAGGTAGATATTGGTTTGAATCTAGCCATCGGCACTAAATGCGGGTTTACATTTGGTTTTATTAAAGTGTCTATTGGTAAAAAAATGTTTCCCGTAAAACATTCAAAATATTTTTAAAAAGTAATGAATAAATGTTTAACCATATATATATATATATATATATATATATATATATATATATATATATATATATATATATATATATATATATATATATATATATATATATATATATAATATATATATATAACGATAATAACTTTTTAGTTAAATTTTATACACAGCTCTTAAAAAATAAATATTTTAAATGTTATTAACTAAATTATCTTTAAATATTAGTGTATCCAAAAATGCACTTGGTTTTTTATACAAAAAAATAAATTAGACAACGCACTATTAATTGCAATATAAAACATTTTTATTTAACAAACGAAAGCATTTAAATATTGCTATTACATACCTAAATATTTATCTTCAAATATCTCTTCTCCTCTTTTAACAAGTTTACTTTTTTCTTTAACTGTAGGTGGTTCAGATGATTTATTTAATTTTCCACTTCCTTTTTTATCTGTTGATATATCTTTTTTCTTTTTATTATCTTTATCTTTTTCCATTTCTTTAGCCTTTTAATTATATATATATATACTAATTGTCAATACTTTGGTTTATAATTTTGTTAATTAATACAAATAATTATATATATATATATATATATATATATATATATATATATATATATATATATATATATATATATATATATATATATATATATACATTATTTTACCTTATCAATCATACTTTTCACTTTTATATCTTGTAAACTCAAATTATAAATTATAAATTTTAGTACTTTTGCAAGAATATTAGCATTTAATTCATTTGTTGTATCATATAATGTTTTTGCAGCAACACAAATCTCAGTAAATTCTGGCGTTTCTTTTGTTTTTTTAACTTTTGGATTACCAAACATATTTATTTGTGTTATAACATCATCTAACGTAATTAAAGTAAATTTTTTTCTTTGACTATTATTAACTGCATTTGACAATATTAGTAGTACTTCATTTTCTATTGATGTCGATGGTGATATAAACGATAATGACATTTTCCAGTCTTCCTAAATAATTAATAAGTTTTATTTTAAAACGTACATTTTCTAAATTTAAATTACATAATTTGTTTTCCCAATTAACATTAGCAGCAGATGTCCTCGAAACTTTATTTTGAGCATTTTGTCCACTCTTGGGCATATTATAGTAACCGCTATTATTATCTATAGAAATGAACCTTAAAAATGAGTAGTTAAAAATAATTTTAATTTCTAATAATGCATTAAAAATATTTTACTTTATTGTTTTTTAAAATATATATTATTTAATATAACATTTATTTATAAAAAAAAATTTAATTAATTTTAATTAAAAAAAAATTTTTTTTAATCGGTAAACATCAACAAAGGTAATATTATTATTATCATTATTATTTTTATTATTATTATTATTATTATTATTATTATTATATTTTTAAACAGTTTTAAATTGCAATCTTTAGCTTTTATAACCATATACACGTACGTACAGAAAATAATAATAAATGTTAAAGTGATTAACAAATTAATAATTAATAAAATAATAATATAAGTTTAAAACATAAATACTGAATAACATAAATAAAATAAAATAATTTTTAATGGATTAAAAAATACTATTAATTTATAAATTATTTTTAAAATTTTTATGCTTGCGATACATTTATCTTCCTTAACTAATTGTGCTTTTGTCGATCATATTCGAAAGATGTTTAAAAAACGGGTTAAAAATTAAAAAACTAAATAAACATTTTTATGCATTGATTGTAATTTGATGTCGTTCTAACAAAAATAGTATATTTTTATTAAATGAAATATTAAAATTATGTTATAAAAATTTATTAATGCTAACTATGTAAATTTATAAACATCTTAACTGTGTAAAATTTTACTTGTAACAATAAGTGCTTATCGTACACTTAAATGACTTGACTGTTTGTGAGTTAACCATTTCGTGCTGTAATGGTTCTATGCGTAAAACAATAGTATCTAGAGCTTGTCAGAGCTTTTGGTTTATGAATCTTATTGAATCTTACTTTATGAATCTTACTGTAGTCAATGTCAAAGAAATATCAGATACGATTAGTTTTAAATAACTAATAAACTAATATTAAATCGCTTGGAGCCGCCAATTACTTAAAAGGAAATGCTTAAACATTTTTTAAACGCTTAGAGTACAATTTCAATCTAAGCTCGTAGATGAGTTTTGTTAGAGTTTTTGAATATTTTTAGGTCAATAAATGTCGGTCATTAGGAATATGACAGTATCCTGAATACAGCATTATAAATGGAAAAGTATATATGTTAAATAATGAACGGAGACAATCAATTAAAATCTATCCTAAATTGCGTTTAAAAAATTTTACTAGAGTGAGATATATTTTGACTGCCTTTGTGTAATGAGCCGTAAAGAACAATGAAAGAGCAAAAATAACACGTAAAATTTTAACCTCCTTTACTGTAGTAATAATTTACTTGTAATAATTTACTTTGTCAAAAAAACTACCTTAAATTTATATGATTACACTTATCTAGATTTAAAAGAAACCTATTTTTAACAGGTAAATGCTGTTAATGTCCTGTTGCAAAAATTCAAGGTCAATATCCCAAATTTTACATTATTCGCATAGATTGGATTAAATGATTGATGGCATATTATTAACACATACTATAAAAAGTAAGGGACCTAAGACTGATTTTTGTGGTACCCAGAAATAATCTCACACAGGGAAGATAGGATAGTATCAAGATTCATGCTGAGATTTTGGTTACGTGAAAAGTCTCTTAACCAGTAATAAAAGCAAAACTAATCTCAAAAAACTTAAGCTATGTTATTAAAAAGATGTGGGAGTACCTTATCAAAAGCCTTTAAAAATGAAAGTAAAGTACCTTAACAAAAAGTTGATAGTGTAACGTACTAGTTAGCCCTTTAGTAAAGTCTAACAAGTTGGAAAAGCAGGATCACTGTAATACAAATTTGTACTGATCTAGATTACATAAATGATACAAGTGATACCAACAAGGTTTAATCCAAGAGCACTTTACAGTCATTAATAATGACTTAACAATGCTATTAAACAGTGGTATAAATTATTAATGCCGAATTGTGCAAATAAGATCTGAACTATTAAAATTCACAGAATAAAATAATTAATAGGAAATATTTATTAAATAATTAGAAGCGACGCTACAATTGTATGCATATTATGTGAGCAAATCAGTTAATCAATTATATGTTAATCACTTTTTAGGAGGAAAATTATTATTATAACTCATAAGGTAAAGCGCGCGTCACGCTAAACATCCATTAGAACGTTGTTCATTCTTTTCTCTTTTCTTCTTTTTTAAAAATTACTGCAATGTTCTTACATTGGAATACGTAACTTGTTTTATTATTTTTTTTGTACATTTATAATTTTTGCTAGTTTTCTATCATTGTTGATTTCCACTATCTACCTTGATTTTGTCTTAATTTCAATTTTTTCTGTGACTAATCCCCTTTTACGTTATCATCCATTTCATATTTTTCCCTGAATCTTCTTGATATCATCGATAAATAAAACCGAGGATCAAAAAGAGCTTTGCTCCTACTCAACTCATGTATCAACCTGTAACCTGTATTATTTAACTTATTGGATTTAATAAACAAAACTTATAAAAAAGTGTAATAATTTGGTAATAAAGACTAAAATAATTAAAAAGCGAACAAATGCCTTCAATGTTATATAAAATATTTTTAAAAATTTTAATAAACATGGAGATAGGATATTACCATTACTGTCAGTTGCTTTAATAACTAACATACTGCATAATTAATTTCACTATGTAAAACGTGATAAACTATTTTTTATTAAACTTTTATTATCAAAAATATTTTTTAGTTATTACAACATTTGGATTAATTATTAACTTATAATTAAAATGCAATTATTTTATTTTTATTTTTACACCAAGTTTATGTAGTTTGTACTTTTGTATTTTTAGTTAAGATAAACAATTCATTATGATCTGAACCCAAATTATTATTTTTTAAATCGCTTTAACTTAAAAAGTACGACCCGCAATAGGATAAACATCAAATTAAGCGTTATCTTGTATTTTATTTTTTGAGGTGTGTGCATTTTAGCGCATATATCAAATCCATCTTTACTACGGGCAACTCACGTATTTTCCTAAATAGACCCTGTAAGATCTCACTGAGATCTCAACCCTAATTTCCTTTAATTTGGCTTGATACGGATAATTGTCAACATCCCAGATAATTTTAATCAAAAACCTCTCGTGTAAACTAAATCATTGTTTTGTAATTTATCATTACAAAATAATTTAAAATTACATACCAACAATGTTTACCAATAAGAAAACAGGACACAATATATTCACAGAACCACAGTTACGTCAACAACAAAGGTGATAAATTCAAATACAAAAAGGCGCTTGAAAACAAAGTTCAAACAAAGCCAAAGTTGTTTAAATGTATAATAATATAAAAATTGTAATTAAAATAAAATTCAATAATAATTTTAAGTATTTCATTCCAACAGTAACACTCCCGACCAAAAAAACGCAAAATTTTTAAGTTGAACATTTTTAGGGGGCAAGATAATTTCACAATAATTAACGCACAAATTTCTGATGTTGACTTGAATGGGGATGGTGAACACTAGACACCGGAAGATTACCTATACATGACAACCGCAACATACAAAACAAACAAACTCAATCAGTACTTTCAAGTAGGGACAGCTGCCTAATATCCCCTTCTACTATACCTCTAAATGTACAAACATCTACTCTACGTACAAACCCATAATCACTAGGTATAACTTTAGTTACCACACCCATTGGCCACTTAAACCGCTGCTTAAGTAGACCCAGTAAGTGAACTTAACGCTTCCAACTGATAATATGATCATCTAACTCTTTAAATATATAGGGAAATACTTGTCCTTAAACAAAAACTATAATGTTTTGCTTTGCTACTTGTAATTCCCCAACCTTGAGAGTCCCAATTGTTAACCGTACATTTATGTCTCGAATATTCATTATTTTTAAATAAACCTGAAATCGATTAAGCCATACACATGTTCTTGTCAATTTAGACCAACTAGAAAAATACTTAATAATATTATCAAAATTATTTTTATCACTGGCCACAAGCATATTTACTACAGCACGTTTATACTCTAACTTGTCTTTAATACTCTCGTCTTGGTATTTCCATAACATTATAGGTTTCTTAAGAAACAATGACCTAGATATCCACTTGTTAAAAACCTTATCTGTGAGTAAAATACACCTTGATGCAAAATCCGCTAGAACAGACATGTCTCCAAGTCTATTTGCTACAAATATGCTAAATCGGGTTGTTGTATTGTTAATACAATGTAGCGCAATCATCGAATCTGCCTTTAAATTTAGCCATTGTTTCCAAGATAAGATCCGGAGCAACGTAGTGTGAAGATCGTCCCAAACAGCATCCATCCAAGTACGTTTCTTGCCATCTTTCCTCTTCTTCCAGTCGGCATTTGAACAAGCCAAGGTTACGATACGTGAGATTGCATCAGGCTTTCTACGAAAAACATGTCCAAACCAACGCAATCTTCGTTGTTGCGATGATGATAGATCGTGAAATTAGAGGTCATCTCAAGTTTGGCATTTGCTGATCTTTCTTCCTATTCCCCTTGATACGGAGGATGCAAAATGGGTGTTGTTCCAGATGTATCTGAGATATTTTGCTTCAACTTTGTCAGGCTTCGTGATCTCTGACCCTGTGAGAGTTCAGGATTTAGCTGCATACAGAAGTACTGTGCGAACCAATAAGGAGAAAATTTTCATCTTTGTGTTTGGATTGCTGTTTTTCGTCTTCAAAGTGGATTGGCAAGTCCTCCAAATGCAGCAGCAACTAAACAAATTCGACGATTTACTTTGTCAGATGAACTACCGTCAAAAGTATTCAAAAAACCTAGATACGTATAATTTTTTCCATTGGGGAGCACATCATTTAATACAATCCTCACATCAGGAACTCGATACACAACTTTTTTTTTTGGATTGATCTTTAGACTATATTTAGATTTTACTATCGACACTAAGAGCGGGTCTAGTTGCTAAAAATGGTTTCTCGTAAAATAAATTTAAGTGACAAATAGAAAACTTGCTAAAAATGCAGATTCATTCATTTTATTTGATTGATGATATAGTCAACTCTCCATTGATTTAGCCAGGATTTTCCAATTAATATAAAACAACTGTGTTGACATGTACTTTCGCCTTAATTAGTAAACGCAAATCAAGAATTTATCGACAATAGATCTTTCACTGAAAAATGGTATTAGTATCAGTGACATTATTATTACTATTATTACAAAACCCTTTTGCTTTAAAAAAAATAATAAGCATGGGGCAATAAGATAACAATTACAGCAAAAATTAACATCAAAGTCTCGTAATTCAAAGAGAACATGAGACAACAAAATGTTTCCATGTATTTGAACATTCTGCCAAACGTTTTGTTTGTGCCCATGAAACATTCATTTCAATTAGATCTTCCCGAATAGTTCTTAGCCAAGTTTTCTGTGATCTACCCAAACCTTTCTTTTACCATTTACAATTGTTTATTCCAAAACCGTTCCTGCTGGTCTTTCGGGCGGTAAACGTAGAATTTGACCAAGTAATTTTCTTCGTCTAATTGTAATGATGTCATGGAGTGAACGAGAGTCAGTTCTTCTCATAATCTCATCATTTAAAATGCGATAGCGCCAGGTAATCTTTAAAATACTTCTAAGACACCGGCAATGAAAAACATCTACCATCTTATCAATCTTGTCCATTTGCTTCCACGTTTCACTCCCATATATTGCCGTAGGAATGACTAATGTGTACAAACAACGTTTTGTCTTCAGGTGAATGGAAGAACATGACCATATTGATTTGAGTCTATTCAAGACTGACATTGCCTTTCCAAGTCTGGCTTTAACATCAATTTCGGTTTTTCCGTCTTTACCAATGATGCTTCCTAGATATGTATCAGTGACTTTAAAGCACCTTAAAATCAACTATGATGATATTTTCAAAAAAGGTATTAGATACGAAGAAAAATTAATTCTACTATTAAATTTCAATAATAATAAGATAAATCTGTCAAAACGAATTCTCATTATTTATTGCACAAGAAGAAGAATAAATAAAATTATGTTTATATAATTTCCAAATATATGTTACATATATTATAATAAGTTACATATGTTGTCATGATAACTAAGACGGCCATTGGAAATTGGGACTTTATAAGAATTACTCAAATCCTCAGGATAGTTACCATTGAAATTTCGATTAAAATGGATTTGCAAAATTAGTCGAATATAAATTATATAAACTTGTTCGAGTATCAATAAAAAAACTTATTCAAAATCTATTTTAAAAACGGCAATCCATTGTTTTTATATGTACTTTGCATAAATTTAACATTTTTAAATAAATCAATAATGAAACGTTTTACTTACAACAACCTAATAAATTAATTAAAATTGCATATCCCATATTATCAGCTATATTCAAAGAGCAATACCAATTTTTTTTTAATTATTTTGTTATTATATACATATTCAACAACAAAAAATTTATTTTTCTTTAGTTAAAAATAAAACATTATCACTGCGTCAAATTAGCATCGAATGTAAATAAAATCTTAGAATCTTTCATTATTGATTCATAATTAATATCACTTTTTTTCTAACAGATACAGGAACGGTATCTTTGAAAGTCGATAATGCCAAACCTTCAATCCAATCGGTAAAAGGAATTTCAATAAAAGGAGATGGCTTTATAATTCCTCGTTCAAACCATTTAGCTATTTGATCAATAATAAGACACCTTTTCTGTATAGAATTTACATTATTGAAATTAGTTAACCAAAATCCTCGGAGTCTAACGTCATTGAAAAGCAGTGGTCCAATGGAAAGAGGCATGGGCGAGCGTGTCATACCACCATAAGTTGTCATAGTGCCGCCAAAGTCTAAAGATTTAAGCAGTTTTAAGGCCGGTTTTCCTCCAAGACAATTGAGGGCTAATTTGGGTCGACCCAGGTGTTTGCATTCGGCAATACTGTCGTAATTGGTAAATTCACTTTCGGTCAAAGCAACTGTAGCTCCATAATCTATCAAAATTTTGCGTGTTTCCTCTGTAGCTTCGGTTGTATCGCGATCCCTAAAAAGATTAACTGTCTTGTAACCCAACATCTTGGCTATTTGTATAACATAAATGCCAACAGCACTAGTTGCACCATTTTGAATAATTGTATCGCCTTTGTGCAATTCGACAAAATTATTTACAAGATGAATTGCGGTACTTGGATTGACCGAAATGACAGCAGCATGCAAATAAGATATGGGACGATTGATTTTAATAAATTCATCCTCTTTGCCACACCAATACGTTTGCCAAGTTCCAAATATCGACTTTACCGGAATAACCAAATCGCCAACGCCAAATGACGTAACATTTTTTCCACAAGCAAGCACCTGCAATAATCAATAAATAAAAAAAATTTCCACATTTTCATACATACATATATAATGTGTTAAAATAAAAATAAAAGTTGCAAGCCACCTACACATTGACTCTAAATCCGCATACTCCAGTGACGTAGCCGAGCGATACATCGCTCGACTTGGACCTAGGTGTGTTCGAATCCAACCACCGGCCCACTAAATGCGTGCCCACGGTCGGTTTTGCACAAATGCTGAAAGATGCGTGTCCCATAAAATATTCAAAGTAGTAAAAATAAAAAAAATTGTACAGCATATCAAACGATCGACCCTAATAGTTTCATAAGTGTAGGTGAATAATAAAATATTTTGACTAATAAGCAACATGCCTTGTAACGCCACCACTGTTTACCACACTTGGTGAAATCGTCTGAACGTTTTTTGTCAGTTATCTCCCTTAATCCAACGGCTACATATGGTAAGCGTATACCTACCCATTAAGGCTAAAGTCCAGTTATACCGACGTGTACTCGGTCCCTGTTGTGTTAATCTAGGTGCTTAGGTAAATTTAATCCGGAGTAAACCACATAGTAACAGTCAACAATATCATTGAAACCTTATTCAAATTCTCATAATCATCAATATTGCAGAATCCCTTCCATTGTCCACAGTTATCGGAAACCTGTAGATAATACGTTTCATTGACTCAATCATTGTTTTCATAATAATACTCCGATTACAAAAATGTGAAGATCATCCTGAATGATATCCGTCCAAGGTACCTAAATTAATAACATCAGGGACCCAGTGCAGAGCGGTACAACTAGGATTCCGCTTCGGCAAATGGATGTAAGCATACACCCAGAGTACTTAAAAGGTATATTAAGGTATACCTATACCATATGTATGAGTATGTGTATACCAATTTGTAACTATTAGGTTAAGGGAGATAACCCTGACAAAAATTCAGGCTGCTTCGTTAATATTTGCAAACAGTGGCACCGTTTATCAGCTAAGAAACTTCGTTATTCTTCTACTTTTTACGCCCAAAAAACCGTTAAAATCGATCGTTTAATATGCTATACAAATACAGAAGCAATGAAGAGGTAACCACATCAACAACCAAATAAATGAGTGAATTATGTTCATGTTGTTAAAACAGGTATCCATCTAAATACGTTTCTAACTACCTGTTATTTTCCTTCAAACAGTGTTTAAGCAAGAAAAAATGCATGAAGTAAATACCGTAAGTGTTCTGAAAACAGTCACAATTTTATTGATTATACCAAGTTCTATAAAAAATAAGTAAGCCGCGGATATATTTTTGTAAAACGTAAAAGGGTCGTGTATCTAATAAGTCAAAATAGTTTACCGTCCAGTTAAAATAAAGTAGCCAATCTCACTTTCATTATAGCGGTAAGTAATCTCAACTGCACTAGATCAACAATCCACTGTTAAAATTGATAGTATACTTCATTTGCTTTTGTCAAACCATTTAGTTATATAAAGCACATCGAAATTGTACTAAAAAGGTCGTCAAACACAAGTAAAATATTTTGTAATAACTAATATTTTATACCAATATTATTATAGAATTCAATATTGACATTTTTAAAAATTGAAAAACGCCCAGATTAGTTGCTTAAAAATAATTTATAATATAAAATATGTACACATATAAAAATAGACAACAAACGCTATATATTTCAAATATTTTAAGTTATAATGATTTCCGGAACTTTCTGAAAGTGTTTAATATAGAGGTTCCTATATATTTCAACCTAATATTGTGAAATTCGATTTTGTATTACATTATCAATTTTCTTAATCAAACATTTTTATTTCTCTTGTAACAATTCTATAAATGTAACGTTTATTTTAGTTAAAAATTTTGTAATTTAAAATTAATGTATTTTTAACCCTATACAATATTTCATTTACTTAAAAACTGTAAGTACAACCTATTTCTTTATTTCAATTATTATTATTATTCTGTTTCTCCTAAATTGATGTGCTAATACAATTTAAACCGAGGATCAAAAGGGGTTCAACTTCTACTCAACTCGTGAAACAACCTGTAACCTGTAACCCTTTAACGCAACTTTAAAAGAACATAGATAAAATTAAACACTACGTATTTAATTACAATTTTCAAATAAATAAATAAAATTTAATTTATTGTTTTAAAAATCGTAACTTTAATTAAATACATCTAAAAAAAATTGGCATAAATAACTAAAAGAAAGTTACAGGTACAAAATAATTTACACTTTAAAACAATCATAAAATTTTAAATCAATGCCTTTACAATGTTAACATACTTTACCGACACCCTCATTCCCAGCAATAGCAGGCAGACAAGGTTTAAGAGCATACACACCCTGAATTATATTTATATCTGAAGGATTTATTGGTGCCGCACATGTTTTAACAAGAACCTCTTCATTTGAAAAAGGTGTCAAACTTTTTGATTGTAGTTTGAGAACCTTTTCGGGATCCCCATATTTATCAAAAACCAATGCCTCAGAATTCAATAATCTTTTTATAAAATGAAAACCGCAAGATTTATAGTGTAATCGAAAAAGCATGACCCTGATATTCAAATAATTGCAATTTTTATCATTATAAACTACACTAATAACTACAATACTATACCTATTGTTTTTTTAATCACTTATTTTTAATAATTATTTTTTAATTTAACTTATTATTTTGTTTAGTAATTGTTTAATTAATACTAATTAATATACAATTATTTCTTACTGTTATTTTAAATATAGTTTTAAATAAATAATTATAATACAATTTTTAAAATATTTGTAAACAATATTATTTAGATTATAATTTTGTTAAAGTTTAATACAAATTTGTTGTGCTTATTATCATTATTATTATTTCAGGTTTCAGGTTTATACACGAGTTAAATAGGAGAAAACTCCTCTTAATAGTCTGTTCCAGGTGACAGTTATTATATAAATAATAAACAATAAAAATAAAATATTAAATAAAATTAAGAAAGTAATATTTATCGTACGCCTATTTGAACGCCTGGAGGGACGGAGCTAACATTACATGTGGGAGCAGACTAATCTATGTAGAGATAGCCTTGTAGGAAAAATGATGAAGACCTAGTTGGGAGTAAACTCGGGGCTTGGTGAGTTTAAACGGGTGTTTTCTGCAAGGATTATTAGAGAAAACAAATAAATAAACTGGTTGGAATTGAGAAATTTGAATACTAAAATGAGGTCGTTCCGGAGTCTTCTATCTTTCAGTGGGAAGAGACAGAGAGTTTCCAGATGGTTTGAGTAGGGAACGCTCTTGAGGGCACGCGGAACTCTAGTTAAACTTTTTTGCACTTTATTGAGTTTAACTATGTCGGCCCTTAGGATAGGGGACGTTACCTGAATACAGTATTTGAGGTGCGGCCTAATGTAAAGTTGATACAGGAGTCGAGTGCAGCTGGCAGGGATGTTTCCTAAATTACGCCTAAAAAACTTAATTAGACGATAGCAGGTTAAGGCTTCTTTGTTATGATAAGACGAAAAGTTAAGGGAAAGTCACGCCAATATTTTTAACCGTATCAATTGTGGTGATAGTCTGAGTACTAGGGCCTATATACCGGTTTTCTGAAAGCATTCTAAAGGAGAAGTGATTGCATTTGGAAATATTTAGGGGGAGTGCATTATCATTAACGTAATTTTAAAAAAATTTACAAGATATAAAATAAAATATTTTATTTTAAAATTATTATGAATAAACATTTTCTGGATTTGTATGTTTTAAAAAAATAGATTCTCACTTTTTTAAGTCAGGAATATGTAGCTCTTTTACAGGTTACAGGTTGATACATGAGTTGAGTAGAAGTAAAACTCCTTTTGATTCTCAGTTTTATTTATAAGTTTTATCAGAAGGATAATAACAATAAATAAATAAATAGGATAACTGAAATTAGTAAAGGGGAAAGAGTCGGGTTAGTTGAACTTGGAAAGCTTATAATTATCATGTCTTTTTGAAGGCTGGGAGTGAGGACGCAGAGATTACGTTGGCAGGTAAGTTGTTCCATAGAGTAATTGCTCTATGGGAAAAGTAATGATTTTTTAATCTAGAAAAGGTTATAGGCTTAGACAGTTTGAGGTTGTGCCTTCCAAGGGAGTTTTGAGCTAAAGTAAAGAAAGGCGAAAAGGAACCGGAAGTGAGTAGTTGAGTAATTTAAATTTAAATTTAATTCCGTTTTTTCTCTGTAAATATTGTCAATGTTGGTTTTTTCAAGTTTACTTTAATTGTTGAATTTGTCAGTATTACTACTGATTTGGTTCCGAAAAGTCGTATAAATAAAAAAATTTTTTTGTTATTCGAACGCATATATTCTAAAATCATGAAGGAATGTAAACATAATTTAGCACCAATTTTCGAATATTTATTTAATCTCTTAAATAAGAGAAAAACATTTTCTGTCTTGGAAATCAGTTTTATTATTTTTATTTACAAGGAAAGTAACAAACTACAGCAAAAAAAATTATAGTTCTAAAAAGTTTGATTAAAGAGCATCTTTTAGGTTAGTCAATTGATTACATTTTACTTGATTTTTCACGACAGAATTTTGTTTTATATATTTAGCATCACTACATTGCTAAACCATACAAACACACTTGCCAAGTACTATAGTATTTTTGTTAAAACTATTTATTAAAATGTTTTAAAGATTTTTAACAAAGTACCTTATGCTTCACTCCTAAATAAGATGAACTTACAGGGGCTAAAATAGGAGCTGTTAAAATTAGCATATTGAAATTGATTGACTTTCCTTACATCACTTAAGCATATTAGACACATCAACATTTTACTAAAATAAGCATTAAACATCACATTAGCAATATCAACAGGCAATTGTTAACCGTCATATAAAAAAAATTATAAAATTTTATGATCATAATTTGGACCAATGAAAATGGTTTCAGTGTGAACATGTCCATTTTCAGTAGACATGTCAATAAAATCACAAAAGCCAATAGAAAATAAGCTTTTTATTATCTACTGTTGGTAAAAAAGTAGTCAGTATATTGGGATAAAATTGTTAATTTGGGGAAAAAATGCAGTTTTATTTATTTATTAAAGTTATTAAATTATTAATTCTAAAAATTATTGCAGTAACACTAAAATGTTTCATTAAATGTTAATTTTCTATTTTGTAGAAACACTATTAGTAATGCACGTACTATTATCAGTTAATTTAAAGCATTGTGTATAATTTTTGGTTCTAATCTGTTTTTACACATTTTATTTACTTAATTTATAGAAATAGTTAACAATATTCCAATTATTAATGTGTCATATTAACAAAAGAAAGAAATTACATTATAACTATTGCATAGAATGAACAATAAGTACGTAAACTAAAATCGATAAGGGTTCACTACTGTAATGAATTTTTACTATTGACTAACGTTTCGCTGTAATAATATTAATGCAGTTTATCGTAATTATATAGGTCTTTTGTAGATAATAATAGATACAGTATAGAAGGCTCCTTATAACCTGAAATAATGTGTCGTAAAATCAATAATTTATTTGCATTTGTTAAAAAACACGGCACATACACAATTTTTAATTACATGTTTTTTTACGTAAGGAACGTAAAATCGTATTTTTTTTATAATGTACTACATTATTGCAAATAGCTAAATTGTACAATTTAATCTTTATAAGCAATAAAAAGGTTAATAAAATTTTTTATTTACCTATGCTAATTATTAACTGAGGGGTTGGTTTTATATAGTATATTGTTTTTTAATTCAGTGCAATTTTGTATAGTATAACTTTACTATTTTTAACACTATATTCCCATTATTTATATTGTAAAAGAGGTTTCTATTTGGCTTTTGTTAATAATACTTGTAAATCCTTATTTAGTATTAATCGTAATTCGTTATTAAATCTTAACCAGAACTTCATAATCGTTGTTATTTTGTACTTTAAACTCATAAAATCAACCGTTGCTTTATGGTCAAATAAAACAACTCTGTTATCAAAACTTCTTTGACTCATTGTATATGCATTCAATAGCACTACGATAAAATGGGATGCAAATCGATAAATAAATGGAGAGAATAGCTTATACTTCATATATATTGCATCAAGTAATGTTTTGTTAACACAGTGAGTTGATGTCACAGGATTACGATTGATAAGTGTATTACTAATGTTGTACGGTTTAATACAAACAGCATGATATTTTGACTGCAGTGATTTCATCCCATATGAAAATGAAGGTCGTTTGTCTGAACCTAAAATACATACTACCCTGGAATGACTACATTGGGATAGCACAATGAGAATTAAAAACTTAAAATGTGGTTTATAATCAATGAAGTAAAGTTTCTAGATGATAATAATATAATAATATAATTATTATAATGAACTACGACAAGGGATCATATTTCATGATTATGTTGGGTTTTTGTTACAATGTAATAAGTATCATTTAACTGAAGCTGCATTTTACTGAGAGTCATATTAGGATGTTTCCTAAAACAAGAGATAGTTATTTTATTTAATACCTATTTTACGGTAGAATGTAACAACAGTATCATTAAACCAGACTATAATGATATTTTTACAATATCACATGATGTGAGAATCACATAAAATACCCGTTATGTGCTTAGCCGTCAATAATCTTACACAAGCCTTTTGATTTACCAATAAATGGACAGGAGATATTTTATTGTCCTATCAGTATTGCAGGTCTTAAATCTGAAGGTTATTTTTGTGTATCATGTGCATAATGTATATGCGCTCATTAACTAATAGGACAAGGTAAATGAGAAGGTTGTTTTTACAAATAGTAAACACTATCACATGATGCATGGCCATGAACATAACTGTATATGCTTGATTAAAAACTAAGACAGGGAGTCGGAAGAAGTTATTCATTGTGCTATGTCTAAAATAAATACCCAATTGAGATCGGTTAAGTAAACAGAATAAAATTTAGCAATGTCCAACTTAAAAAAATGATTATGTGCATCTTGATTCAATCACCTATATATCGTCAATGTATTATATTAAAAGTGACTCATGTTAAGTGCGATCTTAGTAAATAGTTTCAAATCAATTTCCTGCATTTCATTGCTAGAAATGAATGACCTACAATTACTACAATAGTAATCAAAATGACATGACCGTATCAGGTGACACATATTCTTCTTATTTGGTTGGATTGCATTGAATGCACTAAACCGGACAAAGATAAATATTTAATTGTTAATAAAAGTAATGCAATTGGGCAGAATGAATGGAAAGGGTTGCTTATACTTTACATACATCAGGTCAAATAATGCTTTTTTTACAAACGAGGTCGATCTTTATAGAAACTGAGATGGATAAGTATAATACTAGTGTTATTTTGAGGCAACAGTAGTAAGTTCAGGGTTTTAAAGTAGTGGCTGCATAAAATATCCGAGTTTGGTTACTTATTCGACTGTTTACCCAAGTTTTATCACACGCGTTAACTTAGGACATCAATTAGACAATCAAACAATTTCCCATTTTACCGTTATTCTAACAATCGCAAATGTTCTTCAATTTTTGTAATAAACAAAAAATAAACATAATATAATAAAATTTATTTAGATTACACTACAAAAAATACAAAATAATTTCTTGTCTGCATAATTATTCACCAAAACGTAAGCCCACTTATACAAAGTATAGTGCCACTAATTCTTCTTCCTTTAAACAGGTCAGCGTTTTTTCAGGGTTTACAATTTCTAAAAATTGAATAGCCTCTCCTGTCAGGATCAATTGCAATTTCTTCACTTGAGCATGTGTTTTCGTGCTTCGAATTCGGTGCGGCTATAACATATTTATCGTTCCTCAGTTTAACCGTGCTGGACAATTTTAATTTTTAATTCTACAAGAAATTATATAAAAATGAAGCTACTTGGTTTTACGAAGTCCGGTACTTTGAGATTCTCGCTTTTGGTAAAAAGCGCATATGTAAAAAACTTTCTTGTATGGAAATCCTTTAACTCCTCGATGGTTTAGTTCACATACACAGTGATAAAACTCACTATTGGTATTTGTTTTAAAAGCGTGAATAGCATTTTTTACCTCCTTCTAATTGAAATAACTACGTCCAGTCCAGTCCGGTGCACCAACTAACGCCATTGCAAAATGAGGCGAGAGCAAAAAAATGTACATTAAATAGTGCTTAAAATATCCAATTACAGCTTAACTAGACAATAACCAATCAGAGAACAGAACCCACAACCAATAAAATTTACTCAAATTATATGACGTACAACAATTGCCTATCAACATTGAAAACACTAAAAATATTTTCTTTTTGCAAATAGCATTATCAAATTTACGCTTAGACCAAAAACCCAGAATTTACACATTTCGACAACATGAAAAAACTACTACATTATTTGCTTAAAAATAAATTATATTATGAAATATGTACATATATATAAAGCAGACATCACCAATTGTCCAAAATTAATAATTCAGGGGATAGCCATGCTTTTTTATAACTTCCTTTAACCGTTTTGGATAGGAATCGACCAAATTATTGATATAATCCTGTGGAATTCGATTGTCTTACACATAATTGATTTTTTCCATAAGTGTACCTCGATTTTCCGTCTTATTCACCTCTCGTTTAAGATAACTGAAAAAAATTTCATTTACATTGAGATTTGGGCTATATGGAGGCAATTGTATTAAGAATCCTAAAATCCCTTTTATTTAGATAGTCTATTTTTATTAAATTGAGGTTTTAGTGTCAAGTAAGAATAGCCACCAATGACCTTTAAATCATATTATTTATAAAGTTCTCAAAAATTTTTTTTAAAGTTTTCCTATTATTAATGACATTTGTTAGCATATCACGGGGCCAGGCGCACGTTGTATTTTAAGTTCTAAGTTCCAAATCATCTTATACACAGTATTTTGTTTTTATTTAATTTGTATTCATTATAATGTTAAACAAAATATAATAACAAAAATGTATCTAAAAATAAATTAAACTTAGTTTAAAAAATATAATAATATATTTTCACACGCTTGCGATTAAAAGTTGCTTATTATATTTTGCGCTTGCTAAAGTGTTTACGTGTTTTACATGTCTTTTTGTGTTATTTGTTTAGTTTTTGGTGTAAATTTTTGTGCTTTGTGTTTAATTATGCAATTTTGATTGCCCAATTGTTTGTCTTAAGTACGATTTATATGCGTCGCACTTAATTTTCTTTTTTTAATTTCTTTAACCAGATTATTATATTGCTTTGCTTTGTGATATTTTATTTTTATTATATTCTAGAAATTTTTGATCTGAGAATTTGTGGCCGTCGGAGGTGTAGTAAGTCCGTTAAGACTGGTATGTTTTGTTCCAGATGTAACACCTGGTTCCATGATAATTGTACTGGTCTTCCGGAGAGTATCTACAACGATTTGGCCACCAGTTATATCGAATTTATTTGTATGAAATGTATTTGGTAATCCTATTCCTCTCTCGTCGTCCATCCCCGCGCTATCACTAAATTTGACCTTAAAATAGATGCCAAATTAGACTTTATTTTAGATCTAGTTAAAGATATTAAACTCAGTAACTCCAGCATTAGCAAACTAGATGCGGTGGTTGTCTCTTTTTTATTAAAGATGGCCTAAATTACTCCCTCCTCCCTCCCCTTGTTGCTACTAGTCATGGATTCGACTTGCTTTCTATCTCAACGCGAGGTAAGGCGCGCGTCACGCTACACGTCCATTGAAGCGTTATTCATCCTTTTCTCTTTTCTTCTTTTTTAAAGATTATTGCAGTGTTTTTGCATTGTAATACGTAACTTGTTTTATTATTATTTTTGTATATTTATAATTTTTGCTCGTTTTCCATAATTGCTAACTTCCACTATCTACCTTGATTTTATCTTGATTTCAAATATTTTTTCTGTGATAAATCCCCCTTTACCTCACCATTTATTTTATTTCCCCCCTAAAAACTTAAGACAATTTGAGAACCGAGTACTAAAAGGCGTTTTGGTCTACTCAACTCGTGAAAAATCCTGAATCCTGATTCTCTCTTTTGGAGACTATGTCAGATTCTCTATTCTTTATAGACCTCCTTCCTTTCCTGAGGCCTCTAACTCTGTTTTATTGCAAGAACTCAATTCAATCTTTGCCTCCCCTTATAAATATCAAGTAGTTATGAGCGACTTTAATGCCCCTTCTATTAGTTGGGACACCCTATCTAGCCCAGGTAAGTCCTTCGATTCCAGCTTTCTTCAATTCTGCATTGAGAATGCACTTTTACAACATGTGTTCTCTACTACTAGACATAGGGTTGGTTGTTCTTCATCTTGTTTGAATTTAGTACTTACTAATGTTCCTTATATAATAGATACTATCAATGTTCTTCCTCTTCTAGGCAAAAATAATCATTCTGTCTTGGCTTACGAAGTTCATCTCCCTAATACAGCTCCCATTGCCAAACTCAGTTCTGCTCCTATCCCCGATTTCAGTAATGCTAATTTTGAGGGTTTAAGATATTATTTTAAGAGTATTGAATGGGATTATTCCTCCACGAATAAGGTTAATAACTTCTATGGTTATTTCTCCAACATTATTAAGTCAGAAGTTAATCATTTTGCCCCGTTCCGTGAGTTATAGACCCATTAGTATCCTGTCAGCTCCCAGTAAAACTTGGAGAAAATTGTTAAGTCCTATTTAGTTAACATTTTGTAGTCGACAACAACCTCAAAAGCCCTGTCTAGCATGGGTTTATGCCTTCGACATCATGCCTCTTTAATGTACTGACGTTCACTAGTAGTCTTACTAGAATGCTGGAGTACTCTCATACGATCGACGTTATTTACTTTGATTTTTGCAAAACATTTGACAAAGTACCCTATTCGGCATTATTGAACAAGTTGAAAGCATTTGGGATTAGTCCTCTTCTTCTCGACCGGATACGGGACTTCCTCTCCAATCGGCAATTAAGTGTAAGATTAGGTGAGGTCACCTCCGCAGCCGTTAACATCTCCTCAGGCGTCCCCCAAGGGTCCGTCCTCGGCTCTTTGTTATTTATAATTTATATCAATGATTTACCTGCTGTTGTTCGTTCAGATATCTTGTTGTATGCTAATGATGTCAAGATTTGGAGTTCCAATCCTGAACAACTTCAACTAGATATTTTGAGTATCTACAATTGGTCTATAGCAAATGCGCTCTCTCTGAATTTTTCCAAATGTAAACACTTCTCTTGGCAAATCTTTAAATAATATATTTAGAGCACCAGATTCATCACCCAATACCCGAGTCAATTCGGTTAAAGATCTAGGGGTTGCTTTCTACCATTCCCTAAACTCTTCGACACACCATAGGAAAGCAGCTTCTAAGGGGTCCCAACTCACTAAGTTCTTTAAGCGTAATCTAGGGAATGTCTCTGTGAGTTGTACACAGCTACTCCACAAGCTATATATTAGACCCCATCTAGAATATTGTATTCAAGTTACATCCCCTTCCCTAAAAGGAAACATTAAGATTTTAGACAAAGTACAACACAACTTCACTAATATCCCTAAACAGCTTAAGAATGTAAGCTACACTAATCGGTTAAAGTCCTTTAAGCTCCTTCCTCTGCAAGATAGGAGGCTCCGGGACAAAATCATTTTAGTTTATAAAATATTAAGGTTAGATGGTGTTGAACTTCCTTTCGTCCCTGCTAATAATACTCAAAGAGGGCATCCTTTTAAGTTATCCAAACCAAGAGTAAGATCCCGGCTACGTCTAAACCATTTCTTGTATAGGATCATATCTGCATGGAATCTTTTACCAAACCACGTTGTTTCAGCTTCGTCCATTAACTCCTTCAAATCAGCGTATGATAATTATTTTTTTAATGATTATATTTAATTTTTATATTCCTATTTATATATATAAATATATTTTCTTATATTTATATATATATAAATTTTCGAGATTTAAACAAGTTCAAAGAAAAGCCTCCAAAATACCTAAGATCCTTTATAATGTTGATCATATTAATTGTCTAAAAATACTACAGTTATTCCTGCTATCCGATAGAAGACTCCGAGGCGACCTTATTTTAGTTTACCAACTTGTTAATTCTGGCCGTAGTGCTTTGTTTTTCGTTCCCTCACATAATTCATTAAGGGATCATAAGTTTAACTTTTCTAAGCCTAGAGCTTGTACCCGTCTCCGTAGTTGTTATCTTTCTCTTAGGGTCATTTCTACCATCTTATATTATTTCAGTTCCCTCTATTTGCTCCTTCAAGCAGGCCTAAATAAGCATACCCTCCTTAATTTTATTTAGCTTCTTATTATTTATATTTCCCCAGTTTATACTCTTTTCCCACCCTCAAATATATTAATATTTTAGAACCAAGAATCAAAAGGAGCTTCTCTTACGTATTTCGTGAATTATCCTGTATCCTGTACCAAAAGGAGTTTCCTCCTACATAACTCGTGAATACACCTAAATACCTGAATACCTGAACTTATTTACGATTTGTTAATTTTTATTAACGCAATCGGATCTAAATAAAGAAACAAAAATTATTTGTGTTATTAAAACAATAATAATAATAATAATAATAATAATTTATTAAAATTAATTAGTGTTGTTACAGTATTTATTTTTTTACAAAATATTTGTTATTAATTTAATTATATAAAATAATTTTAATTATATTAATTTAATAAATTAAAATAAATATAAACCTAAATTAAGACGAAGTCACTCAAAGCGCGTTCGGACTGAAATATTTGCACGATGTCTGTGGGGTTTGGTGTGTCAGAGACTAGGTTGAAATCACTTATTGGTTTGTTATTTTTTGCTTAGTGTATTTAATGAAATTTGTTTTAGATATGGTTGAGGCTGGCCATTATAAAAAAGCATTACAAGAAGCTAATAAATTGCTTAAAAAATGGCCCAATTTTCTCTCAGCTAAAGTGAGTGCATTTCAATAATAATCAATTTGTATTAGGTTTTTAAAGCTTTGTCTTTGTATTACACTGGAAAAGAATATGATGCAAATGTATTGGTTGAAGAGGTTATTAATACTACCCCGTTAGAAGATTCACTTACCAATGCAATTATTTATTACTTTCGTAAAACAGTACAGAGTGATCGAATCATACCGTTTATAAAGAATGAACTAATTAAACAAGAAAACAAGGAAGAATTGTTAGTTTTTTTGTTTTTACAACAAGTTCAAGAAGGTGATTTTTCGTCACAACAAACGACGGCTAGATCACTTTCACAATTATTACCTAATACCGTTTATACTTATTGGGTCATAATGAGCACTTTATTGCAAAGTGAAGCAAATGTTTTGATGGGGAAAAAAGTGTTTTTACCTCTGGCTGAGAAGATGTTGATAAAAGAGGCAGAAAATGGAAGAATGGATAAACATAATGAATTTAGTTTACTTTTGGAGACGTTAATGCGTTTGCATAAATATGACGTGGCTCTTGAATATATTAATCGTAAAGATATTACAGGTTTTTGTTTGTTCGTTTTTATAAAAATATATTTCAGAAAAAATGGATGAACTTGATTACCATTACGATTATACTTCACTTAAGCTGGAATGTTACAATTGTTTAGAAAAATGGGATGATGTTTTTAGATTAGGTTCTTTATGTATCGAAAATGATCCTGATGATTGGTTACCATGGAAGTATATGTTAAAACTAGTTTTTAGCTCAAATAACACTTATGAATCTAGTCGGTACGTTTTTTGTAATAATGGGTATTTTTATATCATATTGCTTTTATTATTAAACAATTTTGCTTTAAGATGCATTTGTTTTAAAAAATAAGTTTAGAATTAATTTTTTCAAGTTAAAAATAAGCTTTTATTGGGATCACGAGGAAATAAGTAGGGTTTGTCAAGTGGAGCTTGATGATATTTTTCATTCATTTTGATTTTAGTTTGTATTGCTATGTTATTGCGTTAATGTTTTATCACATTTATGTATAAAAATATGCACTTAAAAAGTTATATTGATGAAGGTTGACGCTAGTAAAATCATATTTACAAATATTTTTTTAGTTTAACGGAAGTATTAGTACTTTTTAAGAAATTTAGTTATTTTTCATGTTTGTTACGCTTAGTGGCGATCGTTTGATACTACTATTTGACATTGTAATATTGATTTGTATAGAGATTTTAAAAAATGGTTATTACATGTACAATTTTGTAAAAAATTATATTTTTAAGGGCCAAACAACTTTTTTTATTAATCAATAAATTTGTTGAAAAACATCCACTTGCTCGTGGACCCCAGTTAGCACGTCTTGATTTCTATGCCAATTGTTTAAAAAATTGTATTGAATTTGAAAGTGAAATTGATGTTTTGAACATTTTAAACAACTATTTTATTACGTTTGGATCTAAACCAATATGTGCTTTGGATATTGCTTATGTGGTTCATATGGTTTTACCTGAAAAGTCAGAACAAAAGAAGGTTAGTATTTTGTTGCATTAATATTTTTATAGTAATAATGCAATTGAGTGTACGATATTTTTTACACATGATTTATGGATGACCTAATTTCGTGTTGTAAAACAAATACGTTTAAATGATATTTTTAGTGTACTTTGTGTTTACAGTTTTTTTACAATATATATATATATATATATATATATATATATATATATGCTAATAGATTTTTATATTCCTAACTGTTCCTCCTCCATATGGTGCATTCTGGTCTAGGTGCTCATAGGTATGTAGACTAATAACAGTAGAGACCGAATGAACAGGGTGCATAAAAGATATCTTCAGGTATATGTATGCCATATGTGGCCTTTGGACTGAGGGAGAATGACCCTGACATATATCGTCAATTTTTGCCGATAGTGGTGCTACAACATGAATGCCGTTTACCAACATATAAACTTTATTATTTTTTTACGTTTGTTATACTTATCAAGCCATCGAAGTCGATCGTTTTATATACCGTATAAATATGGCAAATAATGAAGAGGTGATCACATCACTAACCAAAATGAATTTCAGCAGTGGACATTTTAGCAAAGCAAAACGTAAGCCCACATGTAACGTTGATGTAAATCCAACCGTACAAATATAGAAATAATGAAGCTACAATGAATGAATGGAATACTAATTGTTTTAAGATTCATTCATTCATTCATTTTGGTTGGTGACGTGGCCACCTCTTCATTATTTCCCATGTTTATACGACATACAAAAAACGATCGATTTTGATGACTTGATAAGCGTAACCCAAACGTGGAAGAATAACAAAGTTTCTTGACTGGTAGACGGCATCCTTGTGACGTCACCACTGTTCGCAGGGATTGACGAGGCCGCCTGATTTTTAGTAAGGGTTATCTCCTTAGCCCAAGGGCTACATATGGTATACGTATACCTTTAGATACCTTTTAAGTATCCTGGGTGTATGTTTACACCCATCCGCCGTAGCGGAAGTCCAGTTATGCTGCTGTGCACTTGGACCCTGCTGTTATTCGTCTACATGCCTATAGGCACCTAGTCTAGGATGCACCATGTGGAGGACGAACAGTCAGGAATATCACCATAATTAGAAATTGAGACTTTATAAGTATTACTCAAATCCTCAGGATGTTTATGATGTTTATGTTTTCGTATTTCCATTTTGTACATCTTGAACTCAGATTAACGGACTACCCTGGGTAATAATAACCGGTGGGGAATGTTTATCCCGGATGACGATGATGATGATGATGGTGTCTATCGGTATATGTAGGATTCCGCCTTGGTGGGTAGTTACAAGTGTGTACCCAAGGTACTTTAAAAAGCTGATTACGATATATGTAGGGTGCTAATACTTTTTAAGGATTTGAGTAATGCTTATGAAGTTACAGTTCTCAATGATAGTGATAATCTTTTATCCATATCTTTATATAATATAACCTGAATTCATGGACTAGGAATTGGCTATACAGCAGTATAAGTGGGTTTCTCTATTAGCGGATAAGTGTGAGCATACACCGACAGTACTTAAAAAGTATCTTAATGTATACCTTTGGGTTAAGGAAAGCAACTCTAACAAAAACTCAGGTGGTTTTGTTACTTTTTGTGAACAGTGGTGCTGTCGCAGGGTTGTCTATTAATTACAGAGAAGTTGCCATTTTTCTACATTTGCTGCTCCGAAAATCGTAACAATGGAGGGGAATTATTCGTGATGCTTTGAAAACTTGGAACTAATAAAGAGGTGGTTTTGCCACCAACTTTTGTTGTTGTTGTTGTATTTGCTGCACATGTGAACAGTTCTTTACATGTCAAACGATGAGAAGCGATCGTTTTAATATGTTTATTGAATAGGAAAGTGACGAAAGTTGGTAGATATAATTATAGAAGTTGTACTTGTAATTTTTATTACACGTAGGAGTTTAGTTCTTGTATCGTAAACTCATTTTGATGTATAAAATTTATCTTAGAAAACATGTTTAGCTATGTGCAAAATATGTTTTTCAAAATTTATTTATGCTTGTATTCTTTGTTTTTGTTCTTTTCCAGTTTATCGAAAATTTATTCAAACGTTTAGACACTGATAACTGTCATGTAAGTTTTTAAAACGCTTTTTTTTAGTTTATATTGATTTTTACTCAATTTCAATTTTTAAATAATATGATATTAAAGCATTGGGTTCCGTTTATAATTCCAGATAAAAATATTAGATATTAACTGAATTCAATTTCATTTATTCTCGTCAGTCAAACAATTTCAGCATATATATATATATATATATAATAACTTTTTAGTTATAATATAATAAATTATATTATATATATATATATATATATATATATATATATATATATATATATATATATATATAATTTATTCATTTATGGTTATTGGCTTAGGTACTTCAGTAGAAGTAGCTTTCAGCACAAAATAGTTTACAGTTGACATTTAAATTCAAGTTAATATTTTGATTTAATAATAATTTTTGAATGAGGCATGGAATGCGGTTCTCATGGTAGATACAGTCGAAATATGGCTCACATCTAAACACTAAGAAAACAGTAGTGGTAATAGTAGGTAAATATCCTCTTCGAAAATTTAATCGCAATATACGGGAATTTACTTCCATTAGTTGATTAATTAACCTGCCTAGGCACTGATTGGCATCGTATTCACATTTTTCAACTAATGATCCTGAGAATTTGGGTAATGCTTATAAAGTCTCAATTTCTAATTATGGTGATATTCCTGACTGTTCGTCCTCCACGTGGTGCATCCTGGACTAGGTGTCCATATGCATCGAGACTAATAAGAGCAGGACCGAGTGCACAGCGATATAATTAGGATACTGCTTGGGTGGGTGGGTGTAAGCATACACCTGGGTACTTAAAATGTATCTTAAAGTATACGTATATCATATGTAGCCCTTGGTCTAAGGGAGATAACTTAAATCAAGCGGCTTTGTCAATCTCTGCGAACAGTGGCGACGTCACAAGGATGCAGTCTACCAACCAAGAAACTTTGTTATTCTCTTACGTTTGTTCCGCTTATCAAGCCATCGAAGTCGATCGTTTTATATGCTGTATAGATATGGAAACTAATGAAGAGGTGGTCACGTTACCAAGCAAAATAAATGAAAAATGAATTTCAGGAGTGGACATTTTAGCAAAGCCGAACGTGAGCCCACATGTAGTATCGTTGGTGTGAATCCAACCACAATACCCACTCAGATTCAAGTTGAGCGTTATACCGCTAAACCACTCCAGCACACAACCAGTCACAAAAAAGTAATAAAAAAGGCGCACTCAGTTATCTCTACGTGTTTGCATGTTTCTTTTCCAATGCTGTCTAGATGGCCAAGGATACTAGACGAATTTTTACGCATCTTTGTCTTTTTCAAATTTGTCGTGCCAACAATTTGCTACCCGACTTGGCATCCCTCATTCGTGCTTATTTTCATTATGCTCCCGAACGTGCCGATGCGTTGTCGACCAAATTGTCCGACGTGACGATTCGAAATGAAAACACGTTTCTCGATTTGTACCCTGTCGACGGATTTGTCCTGTTGATTAGTTCCAAACTGGCACAAATGTTCACCAATTCATTACAGCCGACCATGTCGAAGCAAGCATTTTCATTCGGCATTGGACTTTTGACCGCCCACTTGCTCGAACAAATTGGACTTGTTCATACAACGTCGAATCATCACATTCGGCTGCGGTTGTGTCGAATGTTTTCCCCAGATTTTTTCAATTGTTTGGATTTGATTCCTGGACATTTGAATCATTTGCAAATTAAGCAATTGCTTTTGGTGTCTTTGGGGTAAGAATTTGATGACTTGGGTGAATAGGGACGTTTTTATTTGGAAAGTCCATTACCATACATAAAATGTTATCTATCGAGCGTTTGTTGTGGAAGTTGATGATTTGAGAGGTTTTGATCTCTTAAACTATCCTGGGGATGACGATGAGAATTTGATGACATGGTTTTTATTCTTAATTATGGAGTTTTAGAATTTTTAAAGATTTGGTTTAAAGTATGATTATTTTTATCGATTTTTTTTATAAATAAAGAATTCACATTAGTTAGTGACCTTGTCAAAAGCGATTATGGGTTGATTGTTTACTAATGGTGAGATGACTACATTATTGAAATGAATGAATTTTCTAAAAATGCTTACATTATTTTTTGTTAGAATTTGGAGATAATATGAATGGAAACTATTTCTTTTAATGCAATTTTTTACTGATATTGTTATTGGAGGATGCTAATGATCCTGAGGATTTGAGTAATGCTTATAAAGTCTCAATTTCCAATAATGGTGATATTCCTGACTGTTCGTCCTCCACGTGGTGCATTCTGGACTAGGTGCTCCTAGGGATCTAGACTAATAACAGCAGGGTCCGAGTGCACAGCGGTATAACTGGGCTTCCGCTACGGCGGATGGGTGCGAACATACACCCAGGATACTTAAAAGGTATCTAAATGTATACGTTTATCATATGTAGCCCTTGGGCTAAGGGAGATAACCCTGACAAAAAATCAGGCGGTCTCGTTAATCTTTGCGAACAGTGGCGACGTCACAAGGATGCCGTCTACCAGCCAAGAAACTTTGTTATTCTTCCACGTTTGTCTACGCTTGTCAAGCCATCGAAATCGGTCGTTCTACATGTATAAATATGGGAAATAATGAAGAGGTATTCACGTCACCAACCAAAATGAATGAATGAATGATATTGCTAACGTAATGTTTCAAAAAGGTTTATGTAAAATGTAAATGTCACCAGTGTTCAGTGAAAGTCCAGTTATACCGCTGTGCATTCGGTCTGCTGTTATTAGTCTAGGTGTCCGTTGGCACTTAGTCCAGGATGTACCACATGGAGGACGAACAGTCATGAATGTCGCCTTCATTGACAATTGCAACTTTATAGGCATTCCTCAAACTCTCAGGATCATTAGCATTCCTTAATGTAATGAATGATAATTTAAACGAATTTTTTAATAGTGCGTTATGAATATTATTGATGTAAACGGTTATTTTGTATGATCTTATAGATAGAAGATATTGTGATCTTATATTGGGCGTTTCTAGGATTACATGAAAGTCATAATGACCAGCAGTGTAGTCAACTGTATTTTATCTTTTTAATGCTCCCAAGTTGGGTCCTATTGTTACAGAATGTTTTGGTATAGGTCTATGATATCTACTTTCGTCAATGCCTAGAAACGAGTTTTGACGAATAAAAATTTAAATATTACTATGACGCAGTAGTTGGGTTGTTACGATTATAACTCTTAAGATGCTCGTGATTTGGAAAATACTTAAAAAGTTTAAATTTTTAAATATCTTAATTTCGTTTATCGATGTGGCACATGCTGAACCTAAACTAGTTCAGATTAGGGAATGAGTTTACAGATGCTGTTAAAAAGTCTCTTGTAATATGCGTGTATTTGTATAGCCGTTAGGTTTAGGAGGATAATCCTAATACCATAATAATAATAATAATAATAATCTCAATAATGTTGTTTGTATTAGCCTAGAAAATTTATTATTTAATTACGTCACCAAACCATTCTTTCATTTAATGTTAGGTTCTTTATACGTGGGATGCTAATGATCTCGAGGATTTGATTAATGCTTACAAAATCTCAATTGCCAATGATGGTAATAATCCCGGTTGTTCCTTCTCCACATGGTACAGGAACCGAGTGCACAGCGGCGGGTGGATGCAAGTATACATCCAGGTTACTTAAAAGGTATTTTAAGGTATACCATATGTTACCGTTGGGCTAAGGGAGATAACCCTGATAAAAAAGCAGACAGCCTCGGCAATTTTTGCGAACAGTTGCGCCGTCATAAGGGTACCGTTTTTCAACCAACAAACTTTGCTCTTTTCCCACGCTTATCAAGCCATCGGATTTAATTGTTTAATCTGTCATATAAATGTGGAAAATTATCAAGAGGTGACCACGTCATTGGCCAAAATGAATAAATGAATGTGTTTATACTTGCGGTGCACTGGACAAAAGAATGTTTGACCTATTAGTTTAAAAATCAATTTGTTTTACAATGATGTTACTTCGTCACGATACAAATACACTATTAGTATCGATTTTATTTAATGTATTATAAAACAAGTTTTGTACGTAGACAATTTATCCACAAAATTGAACTACAAACATTAAAAAAATATCCATTTATGATATACATGTATGTCTTGTTTTTCAGACATATTCTTGTTGCACCCGGTCCTTCCCTCTCTATCTACACCAATCAATTATCAGATTCTTCCCAATTAGACAACTCTTCGGCTAATAACAATCAGGTTTTTGCTCTTTACGAATATATTAATGGACTATCAACTTCGATGACTATCGAAACTGAAGAATGTTTGGCAGTGGCTTACAAGAAGAAGGCTTTTACCAAAATACGAGAATTTACTTTATTTTTGAATCAATTGCGACACGCCGACATATTCCTCCTTGTGGGCTTCGAATTGCTCTATTCACAATTAATTATTTCGTCGAATGAGTAAGATATATTTGGCGTGATGAATTGATTAGTGTTTATTCTATAAAAAAGTGCAATTTTAGCTCACGAATGTATGGTGATTGGAGATGTTTTTTTTTAGAAAGTGAACATCATGACACAACATAATACAAGTTGATGGCAGAGCCACCTCTTCATTAATTCCAAGTTTGAATGGCCAGTGTTCACAGGAATTGACGAGGCGATCTTCTTTAAGGTTGACACTGGTTGACGGATCCACTAGCCTAACCGCCTATATATGGTAAACAGTTACCTAGCACCCATTCATTGAACGGGAATCCAGCGAAAGTTCAATTACAACGATGTGCACTGGGACTCTGCTGTTATTAGTCTAGATGCACCACATGGAGGACGAACAGTTAGGAATATCGCCATCATTGGAAATTGAAACTTTGTAAGCATTACTCAAGTCCTCAGGTTCAGTAGCATTTCTTAATATAATACTAATTTGAATTTTAAATTGTGCGTTATAAATAGTATTGATGTAAATGATTATTTTTTTACTTCAATGTTTATTACATCATTATCTTTTTGATAGAGAATATTGTCAACAATATACCTTTTTTCTATTTTTAAAACCAGTTTTGATGTATCATTATCTCAACTTGGATCTGCTCAAAATTTATTTCACAAATGTAAGTTTATATTTGTTTATTAATGGGTTTTCAAAGGTGAACTATTAGAATTGTCAGATTCACTTGAATAATAAATCCACTTGGTTTCAGTCAACCAAGAGCACACTGTACAGCTGTTTCATCCTTGTTTGGAATTACCAGCAGTGCATACCTTTTAAGCTTGACACACGAACTTGAACCTATGCCCTATCTGGGGTCAGGCCAATGCCTTAACCACTGAGCTACGGGTGATTGAAATTGACCCTAAATTTATTATTTATAGTGAATCTGATCGGGATGCTAATGATCCTGAGGATTTGAGTAATGCTTATAAAGTATCAATTTCCAATGATGGTGATATTCCTGACTGTTAGTCCTCCACGTGGTGCATCCTGGACTAGGTGCCCCTAGGCATCTAGACTAATAACAGCAGGGTCCGAGTGCACAGCGGTATAACTAGGCTTCCGCTACGGCGGGTGGGTGCGAACATACACCCAGGATACTAAAAGGTATCTAAATGTATACGTATATTATATGTAGCCCTTGGGCTAAGGGAGATAACCCTGACAAAAATTCAGGCTTTACTTGGCGACACAGGACTTATTACAGGCCTATTACAGCTCTTTCTGGTAGACGCCTGAGCACAGGTTCGTGCTTTCCCTCACTTTTGATGAGAATTGTAGAAAATTGATGCCTAGAATTGTCTCCTCCGAAGTTCAATTTGCATCCTATTCGTGTGGGAAATTGGAATGCTATGCGAACTAATAAAAAGATAGTTCTGCTGCCAACTTTTGTTGTTGTCTGTTGTTCGAGTATTTGCTTATCATATGGCTAATAGAGACAACCTTAACAAAACTCAGACATTCACATTTGCACATGACAAGGTCATCACAAGAATACCGTTGTTACAACATTATTTTGCATAAGGTTGTCGCCTTGCGGTGTGTATCACCTTATGTATTCAACGTCAATATCTTTAACATCCCTTGCGTAAATAGCATTCTAAGCAATGTACGTATGAGGAGGTCAAACGAAGTTGTCACCATATAGGCTATTAAACCTGTACAGTATGCCACAGTGGAAAGGATCATTCACTTGCTTGTTAATGGTAGTAACGTACAGAATTTGAACAACAACAACAACAAAAGTTGGTGGTAAAGCCACCTCTTTATTAGTTCCAAGTTTTCAAAGCATCACGAATAATTCCCCTCCATTGTTCACGATTTTCGGAGGCGAGCACAGATATGTCAGTCCAGCGACTTTGCCATTGTTTCCAAGATATAGCCCCGGCCAAAATAAGGTGAAGATCGTCCCGAACAGCATCCATCCAAGTACGTTTTGTGACCACCTTTCCTTTTCTTCCAATCGGCATTTAGACAAGCCAAAGTTACTGAACGTGAGATTGCATCAGGATTTTTACGAAGAACGTGACCAAACCAGCGCAATCTACGTTGTCGCGGCACCAAGGAAGGAAGATCATGGAATTGGAGGTCATCTCGAATTTGATGGATACTGATCTTTTTTGTCCAGTCTCCTGATATGGATGATGCGAAATGAGTATTGTGCCAAATATATCTGAGACATCTTGCCTCAAATTTGTTAAGCTTTGAGATCTCAGACCCTGTAAGAGTCCAGGTTTCAGCTGCGTATAGAAGCACTGTGCGAACCAATGAAGAGAAAATATTCATCTTTGTCTTTGGATTGATGTTTTTTCGTCTCCATAATAGATTAGCAAGTTTCCCAAACGCAGCAGCAGCCAAACAAATTCGACGATTTATTTCGTTAGATGAACCTCCGTCAGAAGTAATCGAAGAGCCCAGATACGTAAATTGCTTTATATTGGGAAGCACAACATCATTCAATATAATCCTCGCATCAGGAGCAATTAGCCTTGATCAGATTCATTCATTCATTCATTCATTTTGGTTGGTGACGTGGTCACCTCTTCATTATTTCCCATATTTATACGACATGTAGAACGATCGATTTCGATGGCTTGACAAGCGTAGACAAACGTGGAAGAATAACAAAGTTTCTTGGCTGGTAGACGGCATCCTTGTGACGTCGCCAATGTTCGCAAAGATTGACGAGACCGCCTGATTTTTTGTCAGGGTTATCTCCCTTAGCCCAAGGGCTACATATGGTATACGTATACCTTTAGATACCTTTTAAATATCCTGGGTGTATGTTTGCACCCACCCGCCGTAGCGGAAGCCCAGTTATACCGCTGTGCACTCGGACCCTGCTGTTATTAGTCTAGATGCCTAGGGGCACCTAGTCCAGAATGCACCACGTGGAGGACGAACAGTCAGGAATATCACCATTATTGGAAATTGAGACTTTATAAGCATTACTCAAATCCTCAGGATCATTAGCATCCCTTTTAATTTGTATATATTTTATGTCATAATTATGTCTGTTCTTAGTGATGCTTTTAAGACATTTATTTATTTATCTATTTGCCGTTTAGTGAAGAAAAAATTAGAATCTGTTACTGACTGTCGTGATTTTAAAGTTACGCCAAATTTTGATCCGTAAGTGATTGTCCATTTTCCTTTTTCAATTAATGCATCTTATTTAGATATGACTGTTTAGCACCGCCAGCGGAGTTGTCATTTGATCACACAGTACGTTTGTATTAATGTCCTTTCTTTTGTACAGTTGTATCATTTTAATGTGCGCTATTTTTGTTTGATAGTGGGTTGGTGACGTGGTCATCTCTTCATTATTTCCCGCATTTATACGTCGTAGCAAACGATCGATTTCGATGGCTTGATAAGCGTAACACAAACGTGGAAGAATAACACAGTTTCTTGGTTAATAGAGGGCATCCTTGTGACGTTGCCACTATTCGCAAAGATTGACGAGGCCGCCTGATTTTTTGTCATAGTTATATCCCTTAACTCAACGGCTACATATGGTATACGTATACATTAAGATACCATTTAAATACCCTGGGTGTATACTTGCATTAATCGACCGTAGCGGAATCCCAGTTATGCCGTTGTGCATTCGGTCCCCGCTGTTATTAGTCTAGATGTATATAGGCACCTAATCCAGGATGCACCACATGGAGGAGGAACAAGCATTGGAGATAAACATCGATTATTGTTGGACAGGTAAGTTCATAAATGATCAACTTTCACAATGTGCACTCAATAGGCGACATTTGAGCTACAATGACTTTAAATATGTATTGTGTTTCGAATCAAACCTTTCCAATTAAGTAATTTATTTGTAGCATAACTAAAATGACAGGGTTTGCGTACTACAGGCCTAACCAAGTATTTCTGTCCGAATCCAAGTTGTTTCCCAATCTAACTGTGACTTGTCAATATACAAATGTATCTAACAAGATGTACGTGCCAATTGCTTGCATTGTAGAAAAAGTGGCTCCAATTGCGTTGCGCTACAATCAATAATTTGTACCAAAGCAGCCCCGTGATCATGTCCATTGTACGAATTCAGGATTATTGGATTCAATCAAACAACAACAATAATAATACGAATAGTGGAAAACCTTTAGATCTTTCATCCGTTCGAACGAATGAAATTGTCGAAGCTCTGCGTTCGCTCGACGACATTGTGCAGTCGTTGAATGCGATGCAGGTTGACGTCGACCAAATTCCGCCTTCTGCATTTACTGATTTGTCGCTATTGGTACGTTGTATGTATGTGTGTGTGTGTATGTATGTATGTCACCTCTTCATTATTTCCCATATTTATACGACATAGCAAACGATCGATTAAGATGGCTTTGATAAGCGTAACACAAACGTGGAAGAATAACAAACTTTCTTGGCTGGTAGACGTCGCCACTGTTCGCAAAAATTGACGACGACGCTTGATTTATTGTCAGGGTTATCTTCCTTAGCTCAAAGGCTACATATGGTATATGTATACTTTTAGATACCTTTTAGGTATCCTGGGTGTATGTTTGCACCTACCCGCCGTAACGGAAGCCCAGTTATATCGCTGTGCACTCGGACCCTGCTGTTATTAGTCTAAATGTTTATAGGCACCTAGTCCAGGATGCACCACGTGGAGGACGAACAGTCAGGAATATAACCATCATTGGAAATTGAGAGTTTATAAGCATTACTCAAATCCTTAGGATCATTAGCATCCCTGTATGTATGTGTGTATGTGTATGTATATCACCTCTTCATTATTTCCTATATTTGTTCAGCATATTAAACGATCGATTTCGATGGCTTGATAAGATTAACAAACGTAGAATAGTAACAAAGTTTCTTGGCTAATAGACGGCATCTTTGTGACGTCGTCACTTTGCAAAGATTGACGAGGCCGTCTGACTTTTGGTCAGGGTTATCTTAGCCTATCCGCTACAGATGGTATGCATATACCTTTTAAGTAGTCTGGGTGTATGCTTGCATCGACCCGCCTTAGAGGAAGCCCAGTTATGCAGTTTATACAAACATTTAAACATCCGATGGTAGAATTAGTACATTTATTATAATTGAAATAACACTAGGAGTTTTTTCTTAAACGTGTTATTCCCGACTGTTCTTCCTCCACGTAGTGCATCCTAGACTAGGTGTCCCTAGGCATATAGACTAATAACAGCAGGGTCCGAGTGCACAGCGGTATAACTGGGCTTCCGTTACGGTGGGTGGGTGCAAATAGACGCCCAGGATACTTAAATGGTATCTAAAGGTATACGTATACCATATGTAGCCCTTGGGCTAAGAGAGGTAACCCTGACAAAAATCAGTCGGCTTCATCAATCTCTGCGAACAGTGGCGACGTCACGAGGATGGCATCTAGACTAATAGCAACAGGGACCGAGCGCACAGCGGTATAACTGGGCTACCGCTTTGGCCGGTGGGTGCAAGCATACATCCACGATACTTAAAATATTTAAAGGTTGTCATTGAGCTTATGGAGAAAATTAAATTATCTTAATTAAATTTTATGCTATTAAATTGTGATGACAAGCAGTTTTTTTATATAGATACCTGTACATATTTGTCAATTTTTCAAAAATATTTTTACAATCGCAATTTAGACTGACCGTGTGACTGATCATGTGAAAATGTTAAAAGTTCTTAATACATCAGAATTACAATTATTTTTTTTCGTATTTGAAATTGATCTATTAAAAAATAAAATTTGGATAAAAATATGTATCATCACCAATACCAATAGCTAACAGAAAGCCATTTTTTATCAGTTAATTGTTTGCATAACATCACAAATAATTCCGTTCAATTGATCACGATTATTGGAAGGGTTTAATGACTCACTGACTTTGCAACCGGTTTCCATGAATATGCCTGGTCTTCTTTTAGCTGTTGGGCTAAGGGACATCATCCTGACAAAAATCAGGCGGCCTCGTCAATCTTTGGGAACAGTGGTGACGTCACAAGGATGCCGTCTACAAGCCAAGAAAGTTTGTTATTCTTCCACGTTTGTTAAGTTTATCAAACCATCGAAATCAGTCGTTTATATGTCGTATAAATATGGGAAATAACGAAGAGGTGACCACGTCATCAACCAAAATGATGCATTGATAACCCAGAAACATGACTTCAATTTACATTATGAAATGTATATTATTTTATTTATTTGGTTGATGAAGTTCAGCATATTAAACAATCGACTTTGATGCATTGATAAGCGTAACACACGCAGAAGAATCGTGAAGTTTTTTAGTTGATAGATGACATCCTTATGACGGCGCCACTGTTCGCGTAAAGATTGACGAGGTCACCTGTTTATACCAAGATTGTCTCTCTTCGCCCAAGGGCTACATGTGGTAGACGGTATACTTGGCTGTATGCTTGCATTTGCCCGTCGCCGTGTTAGTCCAAGTACTCAGACCAGAATGCGCTATGTGGAGGAACAGTCAGATCATCATAATTATTATTATTCCAATTTTTATTATTATAAGAATGTATATGTATAATATGTATTTTGTATATTTAGTCATCCGATCTCATAGTGGAACCGCAATATCTATTCAAATCCCCCTATTGTTTGCCTCTAATTACTCCCATTTCGTTTCATCTTCATGGACCATATCGTTATATTTTGTCAATTGGAATTAAACTTCTCATGGAGCTCCATAATTTGCTGATCGAAGGTACAAGTGGTACGTTGTACATTTGTGTTTTTTTGATGGCTTGATTTGTTCATATATTAGTTGATGACATGGTTGTTTCTTCGTAAAACAAACCAACTGACTACCTTTCATTGTTTCACAGGTCATTGACATATATTTATTACATTCACATACAACACCGACTATTGGAAACTTTTGTCGATAGTTTATTTTAATTCCAACTTTTTGTACTATTGTTTGTGTTTTGCATTTAAATCATAAAAAGGTATTTATCTTCTGAATGTATCTATACTGAAACATTACAGATAGTGACATAAGTGAATCCAATGTTGACCTACTATGATATTGAAATATATGTAGTACTTGTTACTTATCTTAGACATATCTAACACTTTACTAATATACACACATTTAATATTATTCGCAAAAAAATTCTTAATATAATACACAATAACATTCGTTTAGCAATAAAGCACAATACCACCATTATGAAAACTTAAAAACAAACAGATAATTGGTTTTAAAAATAGTTTTATCTATTAAAATACATTAATATACAAAATAAAGGTAACAAACTTAATAATGTCAATAATTTAAGTGATATCCACGCTTTTGTTCAACCTCTGCCAGCCGCTTGGGGTACCAATGTAGTCCTTCGAAATGCAATTTTTTACATGATTAATTTTCGCTTTCAATGATAAGTCAGTTTCCATGCGACTCACTTCACCTTTTAAAGTACTAAAAAGTTTTCAATTACATTGAGGTCTGGACTGTATGGAGGAAGTTGAATAAAAGTAAGCTTTTTGCTTTTCAAAGCTTTGTGGTCTGAACAAGGAAAACGTATAGTAAGTTATGTTAAAATACACATTACTACTTTTGAAGTATGCACAGGAGCATTGTCTTGAATAATTGTTAATTTTCCTGTAAATAAAAAGCACTTAAGTCGTCAAATAAATAACTTTATTAACTAAAATACATGAATATGTAAAGAAAAAGTTATAAACTGTATAATGTCAACAATTTAGGGAATATTCACTGTATTTTATAACTTCTGCTAGCCATTTCCAATCTCAATCCATCAAAAGGTACCAATAAAATCCTTTGAAACTCGATTTTTCATAACACATACAATATTCTCTATAAGTAATACATCATTTTACAACTTGTTAACCTACCCTTTAAAAAAACCAAACATAAAATTAATAACACTTAATCCCGGGATGTTGAGGATCAAATGTACGAAGGTCCGTTTTTTGTTTAACAAGGTTTTTGCAGTCTAAATAGGTCAAACAGATAGTAAACTGTAAATTATAGTAAAAAACAAATTACCATCTTGTTAACGTACACCGGAGCATTATTTTGAACATGTTTTAAATCCTTTGAGACATCTTGCTAAAATAATTGCCTACAATAATTGCGATAAAAAATTCATTAATTTCTTACTGTTTTATATTTGGTTTGTACGGAACCCTTTTTGTAACTCAAAACACTTAATAGCACATTATCTATGTAGATAACACACGAAAGTAACTTGTTTTGCAAAAAATTGAAACCTTTAACAAAATACACACTACACTTGATTTTGGAATATTGAGTGCGAAATCCGTAGATAACAGCACACATTTTCAATTTCATCTTCTAAAATCATTTAAGATAAATTTCATACTTTTTGGTAAACTCCATTAATCTGAATCTTTGTATACAGCTAAATAGAACATAAAATATCCCAAATAAAATAATCTTTTTCGCAATTTTATGCAGTTTTTGGAAATCCAGTATTAAAATTTTTCTAAATTTTTTTTACTTGATTCAATTTTATTATTCAATTTCTTTTTAATTTTATAATAATAAAATGAACATACTTTTTGCTTGTAGATCCATTTAGTCCATTTATGTATAATTAGCTAGATGTTTTATTCACAAAAAGTTTTCTACACACTAAACACGTTTATTTTACAAATTTTCAAGATTTACTAGATCACTGTTTTTAACATAAAATTTGACCTAATTTAATTTCATTGGCTAAGAGAAATTTAGCGTAATCCTATGTAAATTGATAGAATAAACCAGACAAAATTACCACCAAATTTACCAAAATTTTCAAACTAGCCACATTGACCTTATTCATTAAATTAGATATATTTTTATTGTACCAATTATTATCAAACAAAGGATTTTTAAAATTATTTATATTAAATTATTATTAATTGTTTTTCATTTGACCAATCAAATGTTTGGTGCAAAATTGTTTGTTTATATGAGGCATGTATTTTTAGAAAAAATAATATTTATTTTCAAAGAAATAATAATCTAAAAATTATAAATGTTTTTATTAATTAATTTAATAGATATATTGAAAATTAAAACAATTTAAATTTTCCATTGTGAAATAATTTCAGTTTGAATATTGCAATCAGTCATTGTTTTTATTATAGTAAATTTAAAAAATAACTTTTATTTACCAAACAAGTTTTATAAAACGCAACATTATTTATTTATTTTTAAAATGCTAAATAATGTATTCTAAAGACAAAAATAAAACTTTTTATATGAATACACAGATGGATCGCTCCCTATTGTAAGTGGATGTTTCTTAACAGCCGCTTTAAGAATGAAGCTTTCAGATTTCATCCTCCTCACAATTGAATAAGAAAATTCTTCTAAGTATTGATTTTTTATTTGTTTTACACTCATTGTTCTGCGTTTTTAAGCTGCATAATTATAAACTGATCATCTTGTTTGCTTGTTGAACGTTTTCTACCAACTGTGGGTGATCTGGTGCTTGTTTTATTGTTCAAAATGTTGTACACAGTTGAAACATCTATTTTCATGCATTCGGCAATTGTTCTAACTTTTGTGCCCCTTTTATAAAAACTTTGAACTAATTCATAATTATGGCTAGACAAATAACGACGCTGAGCTGTTTTAACCATAATTATTAAGTGCGCGGAAATAAGAAGCCTTTTTATCAAAATTTTAAATTTTGAAACGGAAAATAAAAATCGACCTAGTGCTTAAATTATTACAAATAATTTAATAATTTTTTTAGAAAAAATTTGTTTTAAAATTGTTTATATTAAAATACTTTTAAAATAAATTGTTTATTCACTATTTAAAAATACAGTGCAAATTTATACATATATGTATCAGCAGTTATTTTATTTTAAAATAAAGAATATAAAATTAAAAATATATTTTTTAATAATTATTTTTGTAAATAAATTACATTTTTATATTTAACAAATTTCAACTAGAAATAGTTAAAGTTTAGGCATCGCATTACCAGCGTATGTATCAAGGGTATCTATTTATATAAAAATGTAGCGCATCAATCAAATCTTTATAATGTGTAAAAAAACTTATTTTAAAAATATACATTAATTTATTTTACAAACAAAAATATTTAAATACGTCGCCTATTGTAACGTTCTATGTAATTTAACCCCCCCCCATTTTCCTTTAGATACATTTGACCTAAAATCTGTACAAAATTACTTCAAATCTTTCAATTCCTTGTTTTCGTCCGATAACAAAAATACGAATGGCGAAGACTGCAATTCGAATTTTATAAAAGTACCAAGTGTACACTATTTGACAATCCCCAAGCCACCCCCAGTTACTTTGGACAATCCAACAACGTCATTGGAGCACATTCCCAATCCCGGTGGAGTGTTGCAGCTGTTGAATTTGCTTTTGAAAGTGTAGCTATTGGTACCCTCATATTGTCCATGTTACGAAGCAGTATTCGACCGAGAAGGTATGTATAGACCGATTGTCTTATAATTATAAACACCAATTAATTTAATTTTTTAATTTTATGTTTGCTACTTTGAATGTTTTACGAGAAACATCTTTCAGCAGTGGATATTATAGCGAAGCCGAACGTGGGCCCGCATTTTAGTGCCGGTAGTGGGATTCGAACCCATGTCATTGTCATTTACTCATTGTGGTTGGTGTGACTAACGCAAGTGTGTTGGTAGCAGAGTTACCTCTCCATTACTTCCGATTTTGAATAACTTCTCGATTTCATATACGATGCAAATTGAACTTGGAGGGATAAATGAAGTTTGTTGACTCGAAGATCGCTTCCTTGCGACGACGCTAGTGTTGACATGAATTGACGAGGTGATTTTTTTAGGGTTGACGTTCCAGATTATCACGTCCAGCATTGAATATAAAAAAGATTTAATCAGTTTTATTGTTACTTTAAACTATTACAAATTCACTTTATTCTACTAAATTTTTGTACTTAATTTTTTAACAAATAATAAGTTTTAAGTAATTTTGACTGTAATAGTATCAAAAAATTATTAAAATAGGGTCGAACTAGTAGTAGTTGCTTAAAGTAGCACTGAAATTGATAAACTATTCAATACTGTATTTAATACATGCTGATTTATAACATTGGATAATTAATAAAAAGAATGCTCTAGTCTATATTCAATAAAGACAACGCATCATATTATACTTTTGAAATTAATGTGTTTTTAGTTATATAAAGTGTACAATCCTTGACTAAAATAAACGTTGCGTTAATACAATTACTTCCAGACAACATAAACTTTAATATAACTAAAAGTTTTTAAAATATAATGTAAATGCTTTGAGAAATAGAAATGTTTAATTAAGAAAATCAAATTCCACAACATTAGGTTAAAATACGTAGGTACCTCTACATTAAACGCTTTCAGAAAATTCTAGGAATCAATGAATATTACTTCAAATGTTAAAAATGCACAACATTTATTATCTATTTTTATATATATGTACATATTTTATATTATAAATTATTTTAGCAACTAATTTGCTTGTTTTCTAATTTTTTTAAAATGTCTATATTTTTGTTACTGACATAAATTAGAATTTTATATGATATTGGTATAAAATCTTAATATTATTATAAAATATTTTACTTATACTGTTAAGATACTGTTTAACGAATGTAGATATGTTTCATATGATTAAACGGTTTCACAAAAGTGAATGAATTATACTGTATTGATTTTGACAGCAGCTTATTTATCTATTTATTGTATATATAATCTGTATAATAATAATAATGAATTATACTGTAATAATTTGACAGCAGCTTATTTATCTATAATATATATATAATAATAATAATAATAATAATAATAATAATAATAATAATAATAATAATAATAATAATAATAATAATAATAATAATAATAATAATAATAATAATAATAATAATAATAATAATAATAATAATAATAATAATAATAATAATAATAATAGTAACAGTAATAATAATAAATCTAGAATTGTTAGAACGACACGGAATTACGACCAATAAGTGAATCAGCCGACCAATCACAGTGTGACTTCACGAGGACAGATAGGTAATGGGATGGCTAAATAATCTCACTCATGTAAGTATTAGCTGTATGATCTAGAATATTTTATTCTGTTCTAAACTTTGTGTTGTCTTCTTATTTTGGTCTCTGCGACTAGTGGGTTTGCAAGTCACGGTTTTAGGCGTAATAAGTAGCTCACCGTAATGTTAATCCACTTAACACTCAGCTATAAGACTAGTGATAAAGTACTGGACGGGCATGGGTTCTAGTGATACCACAGGTACTGGTCCTTGTTTGGCTTCGCCAAATATCCACTTGTTGATAAATATTTCCTGTAAAATATAACATATATTGGTGGCAGAGCCACTTCCTCATTAAGTTTGAATAGCTTCTCAAATTCCTATACGAAAAGGTTGTCAGATGCGAATTGAACTTGGAGGGATAAATGGCTAAAATACTGCTTCCTTGCGACGACGCCAGTGTTCACAAGAATTGACGAAGCGATCTTCTTTAAGGTTGACGCCGGTTTACGGATTCACAAGCCTAACCGGCTACATATGGCAAATAGTTACCTTGAGATAACTTTTAAGCATTTTCAGTATATACTAACACCCATTCACTGAATGGGAATCCAGTGGAAGCCCGGTTATACCGTTGTGCACTCGGTTCCTGCTGTTATTAGTCTAGATGCTTATTGGCACCTAGTCCAGGATGCACCATGTGGAGGATGAACTGTCGGGAATATCATCATCATTGAAAATTGAGACTTTGTAAGCATTGCTCACATCCTCAGGATCATTAGCATCCCAAACAGAGGTTGTTCTTTAAGATTGATGCCGGTTGACGGTAGAGCGCTCGAATTCGGACCTCGATGGGCATGGGTTTGAATCCCATCACCGGCACTAAAATGAAGGCCCACATTTGGCTTCGCTAAAATGTCCACTGCTGAAAGATGTTTCTCGTAAAACATTAAAAAAACTAGATTTTTTGGACTTGATAGAATCACATACCAATCCAGATTTGTGTGTAGGGTTTCGACTCCAATTGTGGTACATAACAATTTGTTTACTTGTAACAAAACTAGTTTCCGTTATAACTACCTTTTTCATAAACATAATTCAACATATTTTATTGACAATTAAGATTTAAGGAACAACCTTATACTGATTGTTGCTTAATATATTGCTGGTTTTAAAAAGATGAATCATATTTCTTTTTAATTATGCCTCTCATAGTTTTACGTGACATGATAAGATCGATTGTTATTGTACTTATTAAACCAATTTGTTTTTGATTGAGCATGATTTTATACATTTGCCTTTATTCTCTCTATAAGTTGGGAATTAACATAGAGACACTTCAAACAATTGATATAGTTCGGTTGGATGGTAATTGGGCGTATTAAACTTAATATATACTTTGCTATTCTATTGTTATCATTATTATTATGATCCTTAGTATTATTGTTGCTATTAATTTCAGGGATGAAACAATTAGATTTATTTAAAAATTCAAGATATTTGAAGCATTATGACTATTGAATCGTTTTGGTGTCAATTTTTTACTGCTGTAAACCCTCCTTTATTCAGGCCTGGAACTGGTTAGATCGGTTCACTTCTAATCATCTCTGTATACCAATATGTTCAACACACTGTGAGATGCTAATGATCCTGAGGATTAGGATGCTAATGATCCTGAGGATTTGAGTAATGCTTATAAAGTCTCAATTTCCAATGATGGTGATATTCTTGACTGTTCGTCCTCCAGATGGTGCATCCTGGACTAGATGCTCTAGGCATCTAGACTAATAACAAGCAGGGTCCGAGTGCACAGCGGTATAACTGGGCTTCCGTTACGGCGGGTAGGTGCAAACATACACCCAGGATACTTGAAAGGTATCTAAAGGTATACGTATACCATATGTAGCCCTTGGGCTAAGGGAGATAACCCTTACAAAGATCAGGCGGTCTCGTCAATCTTTGCGAACAGTGGCGACGTCACAAGGATACCTTCTACGAGCCAAGAAACTTTGTTATTTTTCCACGTTTGTTACGCTTATCAAGCCATCGAAGTCGATCGTTTATATGTCGTATAAATATGGGAAATAACGAAGAGGTGACCACGTCACTAACCAAAATGAATGAATGAATATGCTTAAACAACTGCATTTATTTATATTCCAGTTATTGCCACAATGAAACAACCAAACGTCAAAAACGCAAAGGAACGGCCAAACCAAAGCATGACACTTCCTTGAACGGAATCGCCATGACGATGGATGATGATGTTCAAGTCAAATCGCTTTTCCCCATTTTGGATGCATTGGGTCACTGTTTGTTCGAAACTACGTCGAACTGGGTTGGTATCGTACACGAATTGGCACAAATTTCACAATCCTGGTCAAGATGGTCCAAAACCGATGGAATCAAGGCGTTCGAACAACTTTCATCGACAACGTGCAATCTAGTGTTGGACGAATCACTGTTGGCACATGTATGAATTTTTTTACTGTTTTACCTGTTTACTCATAAGTAGTAAAGATAAGTAGGAAAAAATAGTGGACGCATGTTTTACAACATGTAATTAAAGGTTAGCAATTTGGTTCACCGTCTTAGTTCTTAAGCTTATTGATTAATAGATGTATTTTTTTTTGTATAAAAATGTATTTCTGTATTTGTGCGGCTTGATAAGTGTAACAAACATGGAAGAATAACGAAGAAAAATGATATTGATCAAATAGGTTATTTTTTATAATTTGGAAGTAATTTTAAACAAATATTATAGTTAATTCATTTTTCGTTCATTCATTTTGGTTGATAACGTGGTCACATCTTTATTAAAAACCTCTTCATATAAACGATCGACTTTGATGGTTTGATAAGCGTAGCAAATGTAGAAAAATAACGAAGTTTCTTGGCTGGTAGACAGCATCCTTGTGACATCGCCACACTTCTTAAAGATTGATGACATCGCTTGATTTTTGTCAGTTCTTAGTTCGAGGGCTACATATAGTATACGTATGCATTATTACACTTTATTCGTACTCTAGATGTTTCATATTGTTTTGTCAGATTGATTTGGGACACATTTGTTTGCATTACGTTTTACTGTAATTGACATAACATAACATTAAGTCCAATTTTTAATAACTTCTCGAATTCCTATAAGAAAAGGGTTGTCGGATGCGAATTGAACTGGGAAAGTTAAATGAAGTTTGTTGACTAGCAGACCGCTTCCTTGCGACGTCGTTAGTGTTCACAGCAATTGACGAAACAATTTTCGTTGGTGTTGACGCCGGTTTACGGATCCATATACCTAACCAGCTACATGTAGTAAATAGTTACCTTAAGATACCTTTTAAACATCTAGGATATATGCTAGCACCAATTCAATGAACGGGAATCCAATGAAAGCCCAGTTATACCGACGCAGATTTGGTCCCTTCTGTTATTAGTCTAGATGCCTGTTGGCACCTAGTCCAGGATACACCGCATTGAGGAATATCACCATCATTGGAAATTGACATTTTATAAGCATTACTCAAATCCTCAGGATCATTAGAATCCCTATGGTTGAGGCCGATTTTATAACAAGATCACTTAATCGGTTTAATCATTTTTTATACCTAACAAAAAGTCCTTTTGTTGAAAGTCTGTGTTACAAGAATTGACAAAGATATTTTATTGCGGTGAGTTTCTTTATGTGATATGGGGTATTAAAATTAGTGTATTGTGATTGGTCAGCTTTCGAAACATTGCTCAGCGCATCCAAATTTCACTGAAACGTTTTTTAAATATTACTTTAGTACTTTTGATAAAAAACGATACAAAACATTTTTTATCGATTATTTTTAACAAATAAATAGAACATAATTTTAAACATTTTAAGTAAATAATGAAAACAACTGAATCATTTGTTTGAAGATAAGTAGTTGTTTTATAGAAATGCTAATGATTTTTACGATTTGAGAAATGTATGTGAAATTTCCATTTTCAATGATTGTGGTAATCCTGTTTTTTTGTCCCCCCCCCCCACTCCATGTGATGCATTCTGGACTTAAGCCAACATGGATTAGAGATTAAGTGCACAGCAATATAACTACCTTGGCGGAAGCATACATTTAAGATATCTAAAGGTAACCGTATGTGGCCGTTAGGTTGAGAGAGATAATTCTGACAAAAAATATCAGGCGGCGTTTTCAGTTAAAAAGTTTCATCCTGTTATGTTTGTTACTCATATGTAAACATTAGCGTTAATTGTTTGATATACTGTACAAATATAAAAATAATGAGAAGGCAGCTATGTTACCAAGCACAACAATAATGTAACTATATCTATATAATATTCGTTGCTTTCCATAGTTTTATGTCAGCGTTTAAGTTAAGGGTTGACGTGGGAAAGTGGACGCATTGTATCATTCTCCTCTAATTACTTATCTTAGACATATCTAACTCTTACAAATACATACCTTGGATAACACTTTAGCATTACACACCAATTAACATTATTTGCAACAATTATTTCCAATTATACTACACAACAACATTGATTTTAACGAAAAAGCAAAATACTACCATTTATTAAAACTTACAAACAAACATACATAATTTATTATTAAAAAAAAAAGAATTTTATTGACGAAAATACATGAATATATAGATAAAAAGTTACAAATTTTATAATGTCAACAATTCAGGTAACATTCACCGTTATAATATTTGTAGATAATTAAGAAGATGTTTTATTCACAAAAGTTTCTACATACACAACAGACACGTTTATTTTATAAAATTCCGGCATGTTGTTAAAACTACCGCCGTTTTAAAAAAAATATATTTGACCTAATTTCATTGCATTGGTTGTTCGAAATTTAGCGTAATCCTTTGTAAATTGATAGAACAAACTTGACAAAATTACTCCCAAATTGTACCAAAATATCAAATTAGCCATGTTAACATTGTTGATTAAATTGGTTATTTTTTCAAAACAAAGAATTTCTAAAAAAAATATTGTACTAAATTATTAGTTCAACGATGTAATTATTGACCAAACAAATGTATGGTGCAAAATTTTTCGTTTGCATATTTAAAAAATTAGTAATATTCATTTTTCATTAATTAATGTTATAAAAATATTAAACATTGGTACAATTGAAATTTTTCCAGTTCGAAATGATTTATGTTTGAATATTGAAATTCAGTTATTGTTTTTTTATTATGGTAAATAATTTTTTTTTACAAAACAAGGTTTATAAAATGCAATATTATTTTAAAAATTTTAAATGATGTATTTAAGAACAAAAAATAAACATTTAAAAATAATTTTCGATTTGTACATGTTCTATTTAACGAATTATTATAATATTATTATTATTATTATTACTTTAAAAATAAGCATGGGGGTATAATATAACAATTAGGGCAGAACGACAACAACAAAGTCTCGTTGGCATTGAAGATTCTGCAAATCAAAGATTAAGCTTCCTTTCGGTTTTCACTCAACCCTGTCATCCAGATACATGCGGTCACTTCTTTGCCGTTGTTTGCCGGAATGGCATCCTCTTGCATTGTTTCCGTAGCAGTATAAATTTTTTGCATAGGTCAGGTTGCTAACCTTGCGCGCTCAAACCCTTCTCATTTATCCATGTTTGGGACTAGCTAGATTGAATTATTTCTAATCCAAACTAGGCGGAGTTGTTCAACGATTTAATGCTGTACAATTTAATTTTGCATTAATTAATATTTTTTGTTGCATGATGCAAATGTGCACCATTGTTTAAGACAAAGTCAGTTATATTGAAGCCTCACAGGGGCTAAAATAGGAGCTGTCAAAATTAGCATATTGAAATTGATTGACTTTCCTTACATCACTTAAGCATATTAGGCACATCAACATTTTACTAAAATAAGCATTAAACATCACATTAGCAATATCAATATTCAAAACACTAAACATATTTTCTTTTTGCAAATAGCATTATCAAATTTACGCTTAGACCAAAAACCCAGAATTTACACATTTCGACAACATGAAAAAACTACTACATTATTTGCTTAAAAATAAATTATATTATGAAATATGTACATATATATAAAGCAGACATCACCAATTGTCCAAAATTAATAATTCAGGGGATAGCCATGCTTTTTTATAACTTCCTTTAACCGTTTTGGATAGGAATCGACCAAATTATTGATATAATCATGTGGAATTCGATTGTCTTACACATAATTGATTTTTTCCATGAGTGTACCTCGATTTTCCGTCTTATTCACCTCTCGTTTAAGATAACTGAAAAAATTTCATTTACATTGAGATTTGGGCTATATGGAGGCAATTGAACAAAGCTCAGCGTTTTGCTATTTAAAGAATCCTTGGTCTAAACAATAAAAAAATCCGATAATTTTTAGATTATGATAAAAACCAAGTTACCTTTTGCGATGTATGCAGCGGAGCATTATCTTGAACAACCACCAAATGCCCTGAAGCCCTTTGTTGTAGTTTAGACTTGAAAATTTTTTTGAAAATAGCTACAAATTCTGAGCTGTTTACATGACTACTTGTTTCGCTCCATTTTGGTAGTTGCCTGTACTTAATTCCAAAATATCCATGAAGACATGATGGATGTACAACTTTTTTAACAATACAATTGTTGTCTTGAAGAAAATCGGGACCACAGATGATCGTGGACTGCACTGCCCATGGTTCATATTTCAAAGCACACTCGTCTATGAAAAACACCGATCTCCAAAAACATAATGGACGGTCTTCATACGTTTTGGCAAATTCCACACGTTTTCTTCTATGTTCTGCAGTTAAAAGAAACTTTTTTTCGCGTTTTCCTTAACTGCAGATTAGCCGATTTCATCCGATTACGAATAAGTGAATATGAAAAATTGGGTACTTCTTCGTTTTGTATTTGTTGGATAGGCTTTATTCTGTTTCTTTTTAGTTTGGTGATAATAAAAGTATCATCTCGTTTGCTCGTTAATGGTGCAGGTCCTGTTCCTGCTGTTCTTGGACGTGTATAATCCTTTAACACAGTATACAGTTCTTGTAGTTATATAAAATAAATCCGTTATTTGTTCAACAGTCAAACCCATATTATGACTTTTTTGATTTGTTCGTAATTTATAACACTTAAAAAATAGCTTCCAGTATTTAAACTCATTGTAATCACACTATATATATGTTCAAAATTGTGCCAAGGTCAAGAGTTCAAGTTTAATGTTAGATAGGTTAATAAAACAAAAATGAAAGGTAAAGTAATTAAAAATATTCTTTGATCTTTTCACACCATAATTAATGTTAAATTTTCAATACATATAAAATATGAAAACTGATCAATTTTTTTTATATATAGTGTATGAAGTGACGTGTGCTGGGTTATGTAAACACTTATAAACTTATGTAAAGAACAATTTTTTTTTGAAATTTGTGTTGCGTAATCCATATATGTTTTTAGCTTTATATGTATAAAATTTTTAAGTGTGACTATCACCATTTACCCATTTGAATGCAATTTATCCAAAAATTCCAAGACACTTAACTATTTATAATTATAAAAAAGTGAAAACACAATTAACTTTAAGTATCGATAGTCCATATTATTTTAGCATAATTACTTAGTTGAAAAAAATATAACTTTCAAGTTAAAATAGCAAAAATTGAAAAATAAGAGTTCACTGACAAGTACCATTTTAGACCCTGTTTGTGCAAATGTGCAAATGTGACTAGTCAACAATTTTGCACATTAATGGATTAAATAATACGTCATTTTTTAAAATTTATAACAATAATTATGTAATTTTTTTCAAAATTAGAGCATTGTTTTTATTCATTGCTCAACTCTTTAAAGTATTACACTGGTTCATTGAAAATGTTAATAAATTCAGGATTACTTAAATGATTACCAGTTGGATTCTATTTTGATGCTTTCCCGAAGTTATTTATTATATATTAATATTATTCTTTGGTAGAAGTAGATTAAAATATTTTTACCGTAAAAATACAAACTTTACAAAGTACACTACAACTGATTTTGAAATACACTTTTTAGTGCTAATATATTACATTTACACACATAAACAAAGATCATTTTTAAAAGCATGTTGGACATTTTTTATACATGGAACAAATGGGATACTAATGATTTTCAGGATTTGAGTAATGCTTACAAAGTCTCAATTTTCAATGATGGTGATATTTCTGACTGTTCGTCCTCCATGTGGTTCATGCTGGACTGGGTGCCCCTAGGCATCTAGATTAATAACGGCAGGGTCCGCTATGGCGGACTTAAAAGGTATCTTAAGGTATACGTATACCATATATAGCCGTTGGGCTAAGGGAGATAACCCTAACAAAAAATCAAGCGACCTGGTCAATCTTCGCGAACAATGGCGCCGTCGCAAAGATGCCGTCTACCAGCCAAGAAACGTTATTATTCTATGTTTGTTACGCCATTGAAATCGATATAACATATAAATGTGGAATATAATGAGGGTATGACCTTGTCACCAACCAAAATGAATGAATATACGTAATTATTATTGTATGATCCGAGTGAAGTCTTTATTGATGAACTGATTTTGTTCTTTTTCTAATTGTACACTATAAAAGGTTTGTAAATATTGCCATAAAATTGTTTATACATTAAATAATTAGTTAAATTTTATTTTTGTAATAATTAAACAATTATCTTGTTTACTGGTATATGGTATCTATAAAGTTGCAATTTTTTTTAATCTGTACAACCTTTTAAAATGTCATACTTCGTTTAATTGTTTATTTTGATTAGATGTGTAACTTTTGTACAATAACTGCACGGTTCGGTTGTAAAATCAATACAGCATCATTGATTAACTTTTGTAACTTGATCTAATTATATATATATATATTAAGCACATCTTTCATAACTTGTTAAACAATTTCTATCCATGAGAAAATGTTTTACATATTGTTATTCTATATCTTATTACGTTAGTTAAGTCTTTATAAGCGCTTTTACCAACTTCAAAGTTATTTTCTTTTTCTATTATTTTTCTTTACTAATGGATAGTTTACTTAATGTCTTAATTGTTTTAAATTTATTTATATTATCTTATATATATTATGCAAAACCCCTTTTTATTATTGCCCCGCAATAAGACACCAATTACAACAAAACAACAACAAAGTCTCGTTGGCATTGAGAATTCTGCAAATCGAAAATTGATTTTCCTTTCGGCTTTCACTCAACCCTGTCATCCAGATACCTGCGATCACTTCTTTGCCGTTGTTTGCCGAAATAGCATCCTCTTGCATTGTTTCCGTAGCAGTATAAATGTTTTACAGAGGTCATGTTGCTAACCTTGCACGCTCAAACCCTCCTCCTTTATCCAGGCTTGGAACTGACTAGATGGAATCATTTCTGATCTAAATTTGCATTAAGAATGTACGTTCCTTATTTACTTCCTCATTTTTAATAATTAGAATTACAGTAATGTGGTTGTACAATTGAACTCGGTAACTGTATTAACAATAATAATATTCAAGAAGGCTGAAGTAGGAAATATTTAGGAATACCTTAATTTAGGCAAAATATAATTTTTTTTAAAGAACAAACTGTTTTTGTATAATTGTATAAACAAATTATTTCAAATTTTATATACCATAAATTTTTTTATTTTAATAAATAGATAATTAAGTAGTTTATTTAATTTTTATATAAATCTCAATTATAATGGACGTTTATTTTTCATTTGAATACTATTTATTCAACCACCCAAAAAAAACAAATATTTTTGTTCTCCAATTAATTGATTATGATTAATAAAAATGTAAAATAATTACTTTACTTAAACAAAACCTTATTACATTCAATTAAGATCAAAATAAAGGGTTTGAAATTTACTGACAGCGGCGCACCTCTATACTGTAAGTAGTAATCAAATGTATCAAATATTTTAGACCGTTTTTTTAATTTATAATAATTAAAAACTGTTGATTGTAAAGTACAAAACACAGTAAATTATTTTAAATTATGTATATAAATCATTTTATTACAAATTGAATGTTGCCTGGCAAACGTATGCTTGGTTATGTCAACATTCTTATTTAAATTAAGAAATAACCAATATTTACTATTATAGTTGCGTAATCATTTGTTGTTTCTATATTTGTAAATCGTATTAGACTATCGACTTTCATGGTTCTATAAACATAACACCGTGGGACAATAGTGAAGCTGATACACGACATCCATGTGACGGCACCATTTTTTGTAAAGATTGACGAAACCGTATGATCTCTTGTCAGGGTTATTTTTCTTAGCCCAACGGCTATATTTAATTAATTAATTAATTTTGGTGGGTGACGTGATCATCTCTTCATTATTTTCCATATTTATACTGCTTCGATGGCTTGATAAGCGTAACAAACATGGAAGAATAATGAAGTTTTTTGGCTGGTAAACGGTTTCTTGTGACGTCGCCACTGTTCGTAAAGATTGACGAGGTTGCCTGATTTTTTGTCCGGATTATCTCCCTTAGCCAACGGCTACATATGGTATACGTATACCTTTAGATACCTTTTAAGTATCCTGGGTGTATGTTTGCACCCGCCTATCATAGCGGAAGCCCAGTTATATCGCTGTGCACTCGGACCCTGCTGTTATTAATCTAGATACCTAAGATTATGTAGTCCAGAATGCACCACATGGAGGACGAACAGTCAGGAATATCATCATTAGAAATTGCTTGCACCCAGTCACCACAAAGTAACTCTAGTTGTACCACTGTGCGCTCGATCCGTGTTATGTTAGATGCCCATGGTCAAGGATGCATTGTGTGGAAGTGACAGGAATATAACCATCATTGTTTTATAGGCATTACTGTAATTTTCATGTTCATTGGCCTCCCAATAGCCTAGTCATTTTATTTGCTTTATTCATTTTTATATCATTTATAACTAATATCAAGCGGCACTGTTTATTAATTAATTATTTCACTAATTAACAGTGATTAATAAAAGTTTAAGTGTTTGTTGAATATTTACTTTGTTACAAAGCCCCCCCCAATTACTTTTAGTTACAATATAAATGGAACAGTTTATATTTTTAATGACATTTGCTTATGTCAAATTATTAGGATTTGTAGGTCGTTACTTTTATTTAACCAAACTCTTGACTTATTATTGACCTAATTTATTGTTGCGTTTTAGTCTACAACATGTGTACGATTTTTGCACATTTTTGTCAATATTTCGAGAGAAATTATTTTATTTTTACAGTATCCGTCCCTTCGTCCCTCTCCGTGTTCAACACTTTATTCCGACATTGCCAACAGTTATTGTGAAAACTTCAACCGACTCGTTCGTGGATTCCAAGTCAAATCCAAGTATCTTGAAGCGATACAAAATGAATTGAACGTCTACGAATCGTATTGCAATGCTGGCGTATCGCGCGAATAGCCTATCCAATGCTGACTTGATAAAGAGTTGTTTTATTTAGGATTGTTTTTCTTTATCACCAAACTGTATTTTTAGTAATTTTTGAAAAAATATATATAGTTTTTTGAACATACTTCTTGTTTTTGATTGTGATTGACTGTTTTTCAATTGAATTATTTTTAAAAAAACACAATTTGATTATCGATTGAAAATATAGATTTGCTGACGTCTCAATATCGACTGGATATGTAACGTTTTTGTATGTATGGATACATGGATGGACTTTGATTTGATATTGTTCAACTTTCTCAATAATAATAATAATGTCCTAATTCAGGTGCTTACTTCTATATTATTGGCTTATATAGTGGATCGATGAAATTGATACCTATCCATCTTCTAGTGTGACGACTGTATTTTATTTCCACCAGTTGCGTCATACGTAGAGTCGAACAGATTTTTTTGCACTACAGTTTTTGTCGTTTGCACTAGTTCCTAGTTTAAGAATATGGGCATTGTCATCATTGTAGTTGATCAAATGGTTATCGATTTTGATCGTTTTATACGCACAAACAAATGTAGGAGAATGATCGACTTTCTTGGTTTGTCAAGACTGACTGTCAGGGTTTGGTCTATTAGCCCAACAGATATCCATTGTGAACCTTTCAAGTTGTCTGGCTATTTGCTTGCAACCCCATTCATCAGGGTGGAATCCCAGTTGTATTGCTGTGTTAGTCTACGTGCGGACGAAGGATGACAACGTCTTATGTAGTGGGAATTGGTGGAAATTTGGACAAGGGCACTGGTCTAGCGCTGATTCCAACTTGCGTCGGCATAGGTTCGACTTTGCCATCAAACCTGGCAGTATGCAAGGACCTATGTGGTAAAATCCTAGTGAAAGGGTTCTCTCACTTGCTAAACCGGTAGTAATGTAGCAGCATTTGAGGACACTGGGCAATTATAATTGATCAGATTCACTATAAATAATAAATTTACAGGTTGAAGGTCATCTACCCGTAGCTCAGTGGTTTAAGGCGCTGGCCTGACACCAGATAGGGCGTGGCTTCAAGTTCATGTATGTGTATCAAACTTGAAAGGTATGCACTGCTGATGATTCCAAATAAGTATGAAATAGCTCTGGTTGACTTGAAAACCTAGTAAATTTATTATTCAAGTGAATCTGACAATATTAATATAACATTTCTAAAAACATATAATCCCTTAAAACCCCATTGTTAAAAATAACTATGAACCCGTTTTTTCTGCCCTTGTTTTAGACATGAGTGTTCATCCTTCTCCATCGACATCAGCGTCGACATCCCTCAACAATCGCGTTTCTTCGGCCGCCAAACACCAAAACGAATCCAAGCCGGAGTCGTCGACTGGCAAATCGCACGAATCCAGTGGAACTACTGGATCGTTTGAATGCAACATTTGTTTGGACAATGCAAACGACGCGGTTGTGAGCATGTGCGGCCATCTATTTTGCTGGCCCTGTTTGCACCAGTGGTTTGAAACAGCCGAAGCTCGACCCGTATGTCCTGTTTGCAAGGCCGCTATTAGTAGAGACAAGGTATTGTCGTTATGCAATGGATTGTATGATTGTTACAAAATTGTAGTAATAGTGGAAGGCAGTCTACCCCTTTTGGGTTTTAGTGATTACACAATTTACTTTTTAATCATTTAAAAATTTAAACAGTTTCTAATACGTTGACAGCTGTTTTCTGTTTGTTCAAAACAACAGGACTGGTCAACTAGTTGGATCCTATCTATATATTCATTCATTTTGGTCGGTAACCTGGTCACCTCTACTATTTTCTATATTTTATGTCCATCGGAGTGATGGCTTGATAAGCGTAACAAATGTAAAAGAATAGCGAAGTTTCTTGGCTAATAGACGGCATCATTGTGATGGCGTCACTGCCTGCAAACATTCACGATGCCGCCTGATATTTTATCAAGGTAATTTACCTTAGTCCAATGGTTACATATGCAATATTTGTACCTTATGATACTTTTTAAATATCCTGGATGGATGATCAGCTATACTGCTGTTATTACTCTAGATACATATAGGCACCTAGTCCAGGATGCACTATGTGGAGGAGGAGGAGCATCCTAATTTATACATGTCCGTTCGAAGTACGAATCGCATTCCTTAGCCAGTTTGGCGTTGACAGTTATTGCATTTACGTTTTAAATTCAATATCATTTGATTTGATTTACGAGAAACGTTTTTCCTGCAATTGGAAATTATGGCGAAAATGGACGAGGCCTCGCACCTGACTGACCGCGGTGGTACTGGAATCCACTGTCTACTAAAGTTCAAATCAAGTCAACATAAATAAATATTCAACCGTTCTAACACTTCTTACAATTTTCGCCAATCAACAGGTCACATACCAAACTATCTGGTTAAGCTAACTTGTTGGAAAGGGCTAAACGCGTTTGTGTACAATATTTTTAAGCGGAAGGGATTTTGGAGGGGCATGACTTGGGGGCGCAGGACGAATATCCTGTATATTGGAGATGGAGGAACTTTCGAGTCTAAGAGCAGTTAACTATAGGGATAGTTGTGTGTTATTTTAACATCTCTTACAATTTTCCACAGGTTATACCCTTGTACGGACGTGGCGCCGATCACACCCAAGATCCTCGAACAAAAATACCTCCCCGTCCCGCTGGTCGTCGAACCGAACCCGATTCGGGCTTGGGCAGTTTTGGCAGCACGTTGGGCGGCTTGTTCGGTGTCCAAGGTGGAGGTAGCGGCTTTCGCATGGCTGTCGGGGTGGGTGCTTTTCCCTTTGGCTTTTTGGCTACTTCATTCAATTTTGGCGGCGGCGTCAACAACAACAGCAACTTGCCTAATACGTCTCTCGATGCCACGTCGTGGGCAGCCGATTCAGAAACGCTGTCCAAAATTTGTCTCATTATTGCCGTTCTATTTGTTGCGTGTCTTTTGATAGCATGATGATGACGATGATGTTATTATTATTTGGTCAATATGTGATAATGTGATTTCTTTTATTTGCGTGTGTGTCGGTCTGTATGTCTGGTATGGATGCTTTTCTCTAAGATATTTTGTGCATATGTTATTTGATTTTTATTTAATTTTATACACGTACGATGCATGTATGCATCACTGCACACACACTACAATGGAACAATTCATATATTTTTTAAAGAATATTTTACAAATTTTGATCTTTCTATGCTGATTCATCAGGATGCCGAGAAAGGGGGGTTGTTTTGATTTGTGTAATAAATTTTATAAAAATGTTTCTTTCGTGTTTTAATCGAATATTTGTGGCTTGTTTCGAGTTGTGGTGATTGTTTATATAATTGACACTGTCACGAGAATGTCTCTTTCCGAGTCATGCAGCTGCATTATTTTCGACCTTTTTGTTACAACGCTGTGGACGAAGTAATTTAAGTTTTCATTGGCCAAATGATGCCTGTAGACGAACATTTTGGCGAGTTTCCAGGCCTAGACAACACAACCACGTTGGAATGTAAATTTCTGACTTAGTATTTCCTAGCCGGTCCCAAGTACCGTTGGGGAAGGATGAGGGATTGAGCGCACGATTGGTAAAGAAACAACTACACCGTGATTGTGATGATGAGGTTTGGCGAAATCCGAATGTAATGGACAATTTTGTTACTTCGTTCTATTCCAGGTGAAAGGGGTTTGTAGAAGTAGACAAATTTAAAAATTCTTATTGCCTGACTTTGTCTCCAAGTCAACCGACATGAAATTCGAATTCATGACTTTCAGCTTTATTATGATGGCGTCATCTTCTATTATGTCAAATGTGAACAACCACCAAAGCATATTCATTTTTATCAAGTTCACTTGTCTTTTTTGGGTTTTTGTAATATTCCAAATTTCCAATCTAAATTGTGGACGGTCCCCCAATTATTCCATATTGTCTGTGTTCTTTCAACTGTATCTGCATCAAGATCTCCATCTTCTAGCGATAAGTCCAGATATTTTCGAGCCTTATGATTATCGACAATTTTTAATTTACCATTTCGATGGTGCCAACATCTTTTACCGTACGCATATAAACTGAAGTATCTAAATGTATAAATCTTGAGAGTAGAATGAATATCACTAGAATGGCTTATCCTAGCAGACACCTTGGAAGGTTGCTAAAGTGTTTAGTTATAAAAAAATAATGATGAATGTTCCACTAATCTAAACTGTTTCATTGTGATAATATTAAAGGTATTTTTGCTAATATGACTACTAAATTACTGTCATGTTTTCACTATTTTTAATAAGGATTTATTCGATAATTAGTCTGTTAACATTACACGCCAACTGCAAAAATCGAGATTACCAAGGGTTGGTGGTACTTTAGAATATATCATAGTTTGTTCATTATGCACTGTACAAGCAATTAAAGTATTGCATGCTGATAATTTTTTACATCAATATCACGTCCTATAAAATATGAATTGTAAGCAAGTGGGATTCATCAATGCTCTTAGAATGAACTCTTATTTATTGTAAACACATTTTCAAAAGATAAATTCATTCCTTGAATGTATGAATTATGTTCACATATCGCTATAATTTTGTAAATGAATTCAGTTAGAAAAATAATACTGATAAGCAATTCAATCAATATTTTTGTCTTCCTTAGTAAAACAATAGGCATTTCATGTGATTACTCTGCCACGTGTTTTTTTGGATCGTTTTACCATTTATAATAGAAAAAGAACATTTCCTAAAAATTCCCATGAATTTTAGGTGGGATTTTCTCATTCAACAAACGTGTACAATTTACATTTTATAAATTACAAAAAAAAACCAAATTAAAACGGTACGGCCGACTTTGATTCGTATTTATTTACATAAGCTTACAAAATATTGTCAACACAAAAGCTAAAATTGTCACATGAATGTAATAGTTTTGTAGGCTTATTTGTATGTCCATATATGGCTAGTTCATATAGACAAGGATTCAAGACTTACTGACGTACTTAATTGTTGGAATTGTTTCACTGGTCGATTACTAAGGTATGTTCCAACTGAAACATTTGCAAATTAAAAGTGTGTATTTTTATTGTAAAAAATTTCAGTAATTGTGTTGATGGTTCGGATCAAATATCGCTACATGGTTTGCTTCGCTTCCTTCCAATCTGGATCGTCTAGCTCAAGTCACACTCATAGCACACCTCCGGGATATCCGGGCTGTTGCTCGAACGACCGGGCAGCTATGCGTTTGACCGAAGCCGAACTTATTGGACTCATCAAGGCCGTCATTTTGGAGTCGCACGGTTCGGTGGGAATTGGCAAATGCATGTCACGACTAAAAATTATTCACTGGTGTGCTCCGTCGGGCCTGCTCATTATTCGATGTTTGCGTGATGTATCCCAAATGCTCCAGGCTGCAATCGCCTTAATTCGACACATTGAAGTTGGTTAGTTGGACAACTTTGTTTATTTCCGCGCACGACGTTTGACTGTTCCTAGTCAATGTGGTGCATCCTGGACTAGGTGCTAACAGGCATCTAGACTAATAACAGCAAGGACTGGGATCTACGGCGGGTGCGTGCTACTTAAAATGCATCTCAAGGTATACGTATACCATATATAGTCGTTGGGCTTAGGGAAACAACCCTGACAAAAATTAGACAGACTCGTTGATCTTTGCTAACAGTGGCGACGTTACAAAGAATCATCCAAAAATCTTGGTTATTCTTCTACATTTGTGTTATATGGAAATTGATAATTCAATATGCCGTATAAATACGGACGTGATCATGTGACCAATCAAAATCAATGAATATGTATTAATGATTCATCCAAGAAACTTGGTTATTCTTCTACGTTTGTGTTAAGCTTATCAAACTATGGAAATTGATAATTCAATATGCCGTTTAAATACGGACGTGATCACGTGACCAATCAAAATCAATGAATATGTATTAATGATTCACCTTTTTCGTTTCAGCTGGACAAAAACGCAACTGTCTCGTCGACGTTCATCATGCAAGCGGAACAGTCCGAGGCTGTCAAAAGTATCTTGTGCAATTCTATTCACGTCAGCTGTTTTGCAAACCCCAACTCCAGGCCCAAAGTGCACTAGCTTTGGCGGTGGGTCGCAACTTAATTTCTTCCGATCCACCTTTGATTGCAAATGAATGATTTTGTATTAGTCGATAATGTATACGAGATTCTTAAAAAAATAGATATTTTACAATTGCCAGCGTCTTCTACTTACTACACTTTTCATTGTAATTCCGCGTTGTAAGTGACGCAATGGTGCAGATCCTATAGAATACAAACCTAGAGACTTGGTAATGTGTATCAATTTTTAAATTGTGTATGGTTGCAACGAATGTGAAAATTGGGTTGTATAAAATGTAATTTCTTTCTTTGAGGTTTTTGTTGTTCACGACCATTATCCTGTCAAGGTGCTAACAAAATTAGTGGCATTGTCGATCTGAACAGAATGGAGCAACGCCGGAGTGGTCTGGCGGTACAGTGCTCGATTTGGACCTAGGTGGGCATCCGGGTTTGAATCCCACCACTGGCCCACCAAATGCGGGCCCCGGTTGACTTCGTTAAAATGTCCACTGCTGAAAAATGTTTCTAGTAAAACATGCAAAGTAATAAATATAAATAAAAATTGTTCCTTGGGAGTGTACATTAAATTTTCATCTTTGAAAATCGTGCCCAACAAAGATTGAAATTCTATTCAACTTTCGCCAAATCCCATCATCACTTAATGAAATTGTGTCAGTTTTTTGGCAATCTTTTTTCACAAATACCAACTTGCATCCAAACGCTCAGCCTTTCTCAACCGGATTTGGAACCGGCTACGGTGTTCAACGGTCGATTCCTTCTGACTGATTGAACCGACAGAGTTATCCCATGTCAATACTTCAACTAAATGAAACTGGTTTTTTAGATATTATTTTTGAAAATTCAAAAATAATAGTGTGTCATGATCTAAATAATGTGTGCCTGACAAAAGCTCCAATAATAAAGATTAGATAATTTTTTTTTCATTATAAACGCATGCGACTAGCAATCACGATAAAAAATAATTCCAAACTTGAAATGATAAAATCCTAATGGAAAAAAACTGACTTTTTCAATCTGCCGTGAATAGATCCTAATTAATATCAATTCGACTGGATGCACCTAAGTATCTAGACTAACGCTGCAGGTATCGAGTGCACAGCGGTATAAGTAGGCTTCAATCTTTACCGATTCATAAGGGATGCTAATGACCCTGAGGATTTGAGTAATGCTTATAAAGTCTCAATTTCCAATGATGGTAATATTCCTGACTGTTAATCCTCCACGTGGTGCATCCTGGACTAGGTGCCCCTAGGCATCTAGACTAATAACAGCAGGGTCAGAGTGCACAACGGTATAACTGGGCTTCCGCTACGGCGGGTGGGTGCAAACATACACCCAGGATACTTAAAAGGTATACGTATATCATATGTAGCCCTCGGGGCTAAGGGAGATAACCCTGACAAAAAATCAGGCGGCCTCGTCAATCTTTGCGAACAGTGGCGACGTCACAAGGATGCCGTCTACCAGTCAAGAAACTTTGTTATTTTTCTACGTTTGTGTTACGCTTATCAAAGCCATCGAAATCGATCGTTTGCTATGTCGTATAAATATGGGGAATAATGAAGAGGTGACCACGTAATCACCAACCAAAAAAAAAATTCATACAAGCACACGCCCAGGGTACTTAAAAGATATGTATCCGTTGGGCTAGAGGAATGAGCCTAGACAAAAATCAGACAGCTTTATCAATCTCCGCGAAAGTTCGTCATTCTCCTACGTTCGTTACGCTTATGAAAGCATCTGTGTCAGGGTTTGTATCCAACCACCACGGTGCCATGTTCTGTTTCGCTACAAGATGCTTTCCCGTGAAACATTCAAAATAGTAACAATAAATAAATAAACTAAAAATTTAGAGTCGATTGTTGGATATGCCGTAGAAATATCGAAATAATGGAGAAGTGATGACGTTATCAACACAATCATAATAAACATGAATGAAACATGATTATGTGGATGTATTTATTTGCTCATTAGTACAATGTTCAAATGTTTATTTAATATAAATGTATAAAGCCGAAAACAATATTAGAATCAAAATCAATCAATCAATAATTGAATCGTATTAATTTCTATTGAACGATAATCACAAATAACAAATAAGATATTTGGCGCACACTCATTGTCGTCATGATTCACCATCCATGTACATTCATCTAGTACCGAGCAAGCCTTAAAATGAAAAAAATGTCACTTTTACACAACACAGTATCGTCAATAAAAAGAACCAGATAGATGCACAACTGTATCTATAAAAGTAATAATCAAAACAAACTGTACAAAAATAGCAGTTTCGTTATACGAATAATTGTGATAAATTGCAAAATAACTCATGCATACGACAAATGCACACTCTTCTTCTGGAATAGATGATTGAATGAATGGATAGATGAAATAAACCAAACTGAATATTATGAAATATTATATTAAACAATCTAGGCACAAATGCTGTTTAATAAATACAAATACGAATGATTGGTGGTGTACTCGAATGAACAAGTCATTTGACAAAAGATATCAGCATACGACACTTAGAAAGAAAATGTTAGGATGAAACGAAGAAATCACAGAATAGCGTGCACATACATCTGCCACTCAGTACTGGTGTTCGTAGTGGTTTTGAAAAACTGACTAGGCACACTGGATAATAAGCCCACCCCCTATATCCCGAAATTGTATATGTAATAATCACGGATTGGGTGCAATTAGAAAACACGGTGCGGTACCCGTTCCAAACAAATTGGACGTTTGATCGGCACCAACAGCCCCAGAGGTTACCATTTCGGGCTGCATCGAAGCAGACGCAGCCTGGAACGAAGGTAGTTCGGTGTTGGAAACGGGCGTCGTGTTGAAGATGGACGGAAAGAAAGTAGCCGACGGATGATTGACGCCAAAGCCATTGGGCGAACAGGCAATCGCCGTGACGTAGGACGAATTGGACTGCGACGGCGAAACGAGCGACGCCCGAATAGCGTAACAGGCAGGCATCGTCGACGACGTATCGCAATTGGACGAAATGAGACAATCGGCGTGAGTGTCGGTCTGTGACGGTACGGCCGACAGAATGGTAAAATTGGACATACTCGTTGACGACGTAGCCAGAAGCGAATTGTCGGCACAAGTCGACGTAACCGAGACACAGTCGGCTGACGACGATACGTTCAACAGCTGACCGTGTGACGCATTGGCAAATGCACCCGTAGCAAAGTTGAACGACGTCGTGAAGTCGGCATTAAGCAGTGGCACAGTCGACAGCGAAGGCAAAGCGGCGAATACGAGTTGGTGTGAATTGGGCGATATCACAGTTTGACTGGCGAAATTCGACGGATTGGGCAGGGCGTGCAGAGTAACTTGGCCCGACTGTGTTTCGCACGTCGTGAAAAATAGGCGCTGTTCGGCATGGTGCTGCTGCTGCTGCTGCTGCTGAATGGCCTGCGAATGATCGCTCGATGGCTTGGTACTCGAATCAGATTCCATTTTGGTCTGTTTCGTCGGTTGTTTGAATATCGATTCCAACTGTTTGTGAACGTATTGGCGTTTGGGCGACAATTTGACATCTGCTTCGACCTTGACATCGATGCTAAATTTCTGCAGGGTCGCCTTTTGATGCACCTTGGTATGGCGCTTGCGTTCATCCGATCGGGCAAATGCCCTGCCGCAGAAATCACACACAAAAGGCCGTTCGCCCGTGTGTGTACGCATGTGCGTTGTCAAATGATCGGAACGCGAAAATTCACGTTGACATTCGGAACACTTGAACGGTTTGGCGCCTGTATGAATTCGTGCGTGACGCGTCAGTTCGTCGGAACGCGAAAAACTCTTGTTACACGACGTGCATTTGTGTGGCTTGTCCATTTTTTTGCCACCGACACTGGATGATTGGACCGATGCAAGTTGATCATTGGTTTTGGCATGAAATTTGTCACGTGAGACGGTCTGTTTCTTGCGTCGCATTTTGTTGCCCACAACATTGTCAAGGCCGACTGAAAATGATGACAAATTGTCGCTTTTGTCATTGACCGAAACAACTGGATGCGAGTCTGATGCGACTGTCGACGGAACTAGCGCCGCAGCAGCTGCAGCAAAAGCTTGAGCATCCAGCTGATTGTTAGCAATAAGATTGACCGAATTTGTCGAGAAAAAGGAAAATGGACTTTGCTGACTGGACATCAAACTGGGAGTGTACAAACCGCCCGTGTTTGGCGACTGGAGAAGGGGCATCATAGCCGTGTTCGATGTGGGCGTCAACAAATTACCATCGGCCGACAGCAGTGTTGTCAAAGCCAAACCTTTGCCGCCCAGGACTAGGGGAGCAGGAATGAGCGGAGGTTGACTTCGGCTGGCGAATGCCAATCCACTCTGTTCGATTGACGAGACGGCAGAACACGTCGAGGCAGGTGTCGAATTGGTAGTGGCAAGCATCGGGGTGGTCAAGGACACGGTCGTTCCTATCGAATACGTGTTGGTGTAGGACACACTGACCGGCTGGTGCTGCTGGTCGTGACCACCGCCCATGTGAAATAGGACATTCGACAGCATGGGCAAATCGTTCATCATTTGGACCGAGACTAGGGGATTGGCATTGGCGGTCGTTGTGGATATGCCACTGGGAGTTGTAGTCGACAGGTTGATAATTTGGTCAGCGGTGGGAGGCGTCGAACATTTGCATACGGAAATTGCAACATCCACGTTGATTGGATTGCTTTCGGTTGGGTCTTTTGGAACGGCGGCGGAGGGGGGGGGGAATGACAAAATTTTGACAACAAAAAAATTATTAAATCGTATTCAAACAGTTGAATGTCAACAAGTCACTGCCAAAACAAAAATACGAACGAAAGCGTCGTTACTAAATGTTAAAAACTTGATTAAAATTGGTTCCAGTAGTCTGACAAATGTGGAATACCATAGTCCTAAAATTGAACACATACAGTAGATAAACAAGCTGCTTTCAAAATAAAAACAGTGTAATTCATTCGCTTTCCTGACAGCGTTTAATTATATTGAGCATATCCAAGTTATACTAAAATATTCATTAAACATTATTTTAACAATCAGTAAAATATTTTATAAAAATTAATATTTAATATCATTATTATTATGAAATATGTATACATATATAAAAATAGATAATAAAAGCTACACATTTTAAATATTTTAGGTAATATTCATTGATTTCTAGAATTTTCTTAAGGTGTTTAATGTAGGGGTCCCTACGTATTTCAACCCAATGTTATGGAATTTGATGTTGCATTACACAATTAATTTTATTAATTGAACATTTTTATTTCTCAAACCATATACATTATATTTTAAAATGGTTGTAAAATATTACAATTCTATTAAGGATTGAGTTATCTGAAAGCAATTGTATAAATGTAACGTTTATTTTAGTCCAACATTTTGTAATTTAGAGGACGAAAATACATTAATTTCACAAGTACAATAGAAATGCATGTTATCTTCTTTTAAAATATAAACTAGAGCACTAGTTTCTTCGCAAAAATCGATGAGGCCGTCTGATGTTTTGTCAGGGTCGTCTCTCTTAGCCGAACGGCTACATATGGTATAAGTATACCTTAGGATAGCTTTTAAGTGTATCCTGACTGTTCTTCCACCATGTGGTACCAATAGGCATCTCTACTAACAACAGAAGGGACCGAACGCACAGCGGTATAACTGGGCTTTTATTGGATTCTCGTTCAATGAATTGGTGCTAGCATACATCCTAGATGCTTTAAAAGGTTTCTCAAGGTAATTATATACCATATGTAGTCAGTTAGGCTTGGGGATCAGTGAACCGGTATCAACCCAAGGAGATTGTCTTGTCAACTCCTGTGAACACTGGCGTCGACACAAGGAAGTGGTCTTCTACACAAGAGACTTTATTTATCCCTCAAAGTTCATTTTGCATCCGACAACCTTTTCATATAGGAATTAGAGAAGCTATTGAAACTTGGAATTAATGAAGAGGTGGCTCTACGACCAACTTAGGTTATGTTATGTTATTTTAACGTAGAAATACTGTCCAATAACACCTCACATATTATTAATAACAAATAATATGAACAGATTTTAAAAAGGTAAATAAAGTAATACAAATATTAATGAATAATAAAAATAGTCAATACACTGGAAAAACTATATTGGTAAAAACATTCACTCCACTAAATCAATCTTGTCATCTAAAGCAAGTACAATCGATCAAATTCTATAACCTCAAAAGAGATGATAATATAGTTCCAATTGTTATGTTAGTAATCCTAAGGATTTGAGTAATGCTTATAAAGTCTCGATTTCCAATGATGGTGATATTCCTGACTGTCCGTCCTCCATATGGTGCATCCTGGACTAGGTGCTTCTAGGCATCTAGACTAATAACAGCACGGTTCGAGTGCACAGGGTATAACTTGTCTTCCGCTACGGCGGGTGGGTACAATCATACACCCACGATACTTAAAAGGTATCTTAAGGTATACGTATACCATGTATAGCCGTTTGGCTAAGAGAGATAACCTTGATAAAAATCAAGCGGTCTCGTCAATCTTTACGAAAAGTGACGTCATAAGGATTCCGTCTACCAGCCAAGAAACTGTCATTGTTCTACCTTTGTTATCCTTATCAACCCAACGAAATTTGTCGTTTTATATATCATATAAATATAAAAAATAATGAAGAGGTGACCACAATACCAACCACAATGAATGATTTCCAATTGTTTAAAGAAATAACGCTATTCTTTGAAAGCCTATAGTACAACAATTTTAAATGTTGATTATACTTACGTATTTAAGTCAGTATCAACATAATATCAACACCAAGTTTTCATTTTTATTTATTAGAAAAATATTGCAGTATATATTATATTATATATATGATTGCAGTATATGTAAGTGGTAAGCAAGCTATGAAATAATTATTGCAGCCGAACTGCAAAAATTGACAAATATTCACAAGATTGCAAAATGTTGGTAGCACAATTAAATGCAAAAAATGAAAAGTTGCACAAAAATGTGCGAATTTGTTTGTCATGCACGAATAATCAAAATATTGTACGGCATTTTATGAATTTATTTTTTAATGAGCATGATTTCTAGAAAGAACCTTTATTTATTATAAACAGGTTTGTTTAACATATTTTGAACTGTGTTGCATTCTTATAAACATAATACTTTGAATAACAAATTAATCAATAATTTGCTTTCCTGATTGCGACAAAACTAATTTCACGTGATCATCAAATCACATGTATTTTCTCATTTTGCAATTTTGTCGCATTTTTAAAGAAAATAGGGTTGCTAATGATCTTGAGGATTTGAGTCATGCCAACGAAGTCTACATTTTCAATGATGGTGATATTCCTAAGGGTTCATACTCTACGTGGTACATTCTGGGCCCGAGTGCATAGCGGTATAGCTGGGCTTCCAGGTGGGTAGAATCATCCATCCAAAATACTTCAAATGTATCTCAAGGTATACGTATACCATATGTAGCCGTTAGGCTAAGGGAGATAACCTTGACAAAAAATCAGGCGACTTCGTCAATCTTTACCAACAGTGAAATAAAAACCAAAATTTTATCACAGGAATGTAATAATTTATTTGAGTGTCTATGAGAGCTACGTTATCAGGCTCGTATTCAATAAACAAGGATTCAAAATTCACTTTTGTGCTAAATTCTGACAATCACTTGACTCGGTCGATTTCGCAACTCGATGTACATAATTAAAACGATTATGAAATAAACCACTACGGTTAAAGTAAAAAATAGAAAAGATGATCAATTTCTCGTGTATAAAAACTCTGCCACGCATTCATTATTATTATTATTATTACAGTTATTGACTTAGATACTTCAATAGAAGAGCACACAAAAAATATGTACAATTATAAAAATACGATACAATTACCAGTATGTAACATCAGTCAGAAAACAAAACAAGATTAAATTACATAGACTAAAAACACTCAAAAATTAACGTATATTCAAAAGTCATGTGCATTATTAAATGCGTGAAGGGGCATGATATTACTTTGGTAACGTACTATAGTTAATAGTACACTAATATAACAGTATGAATCAAATGTGAATGACTCATGTGTGAGCATGAGTAATAAAACAATACCCTGGATGAAGGACAATGAATAGATAATGGATAGTGAATGGTCACCAAATAGAATGGGCAGATTACGGACAACGGTAATTGAAATTTTAATCATAAATGTATATGCTACGAAATATAAAGGCTACACCATCCAGTTTAAAATCAGTGAAATTAACATAGTTCCAATTCTTTTTAAAAAATACATGATTAAATACGAGAACCCATCATAGATACATACATAGGTTGGTGTCAAAACCAGCTCTTCATTAATTCCAAGATCATATAGCATCTCGAATTCCTATGCAAAAGCTTTGTCGGATGTAAATAGAAATTGGGGGGAAGAAATGAAGTTTTTTGGCTATAAGGCCACTTACTTGCAACAACGCCAGTGTTCACAGGAACTGATAAGGCTATCTCCTTTATGGTTACAACCAGTTAACAGATCCACAAGCCTAACCGGCTACACATGGTAAATAGATATCTTGAGATACCTTTTAATCATCTTGGGAATCCAGTGAAAGCCCAGTTATAATGCATGAATTCGGTTTCTGTTAAAATTAACCCAGATGCCTGTTGATACCTAGTCCAGAATGCACCAAGTGGAGGACAAACAGTCAGGAATATCACCATCATTGGAAATTGAAACTTTGTAAGCATTACTCAAAACCTCTAAATTGAGTCGGATGACTAATCATTTGGATAACACTGAATTTATATAAACCCAAACAATATAAAGCATCCAGTAGTTAATAAAAACAATGTTCTATATGCTTATATAAAAATTAATAATTTTTATTAGTTTTAAAACAAACACATTTTCAATAACACAGATTACAATATGCTTAATAAGCCAAAACGTTAGAATTATGTAACTACTTCTAGGAAACCCAAACCTTGGTATAATTGAAAAAGTTTAAATTGTGAAGAAAATAAGTCTGCGACAAACCGCCCGCTGCCAAATGAGGTTGATAAACAGAATGACACCTAATGTTTACAGAAAACTAAAGTAATGCTTATAATGATTGTGTGTCAATGTTTGAGTTGAAATAATTTAAATGTTATCTGTACCGCCCCTTTTTTGTATATATATATACTAAAATGTTATATGTTTGTGACTGACGAGAATATACGAAATGAATTCATCTCACAGTTTACGTCTTCTTATATTTTTATTTGGAATGCTTATAAAGTCTCAATTTCCAATAATGATGACAATCCCGATTGTCACTTCCACATGGTGAATCCTAGACTAAATGCACCTAAGCACCTAGACTACCAGAACAGGGGCCGAGGTCCACTTTGGTAGATGAGTGCAAACATACACTCAGGAAACCTGCAAAATATTTAAAGATATACATTTACCAAATGTAGCCGTTGTGCTAAAAGAAATAACTATAACAAAAATTAAGCAACCCTGTCAATCTCAATAAAGAGTAGCTCTTTAAAAAGGATACCATTTTATTATTTTCCTACGTTAGTTGTGCTTATAAAGTCATCAAAGTCAATTAATTAATATGATATATAAATTATGAGGTTCCTATATCAACAAACACAATAAGTAAAAAAATGAAAATAACGTTTTCTGTGTAAATTAAATCACATTTCATAATTATTTTTCTGTCTATCCCATTAGAATTATATTGTCGGTACATTAAAAATCCATCATTTTGTGGTTATAATGAGCTTTAAATTTTGGAATAATTAAGCAACCTCATTAAATATATGCAAGTATGCACCCAGAATATTTAAGGGGTATCCTAAACTACCATGGGTAGCTTTTAAGAGATAATCCAGATACAAAAACAAACAACATCGAAAACCCATGAAAACAGTTAGTCCATTACAAGAATGTTGTCTATTAGTCAAAATATTCGTTACTTTTCTGTTTGTTATGCACATGGAATTCTCTTTAAATAAAGAACAAATAAAATTGTTTGCAAATGCAATCAATAAAAATAATGAATTCTGTAGCGTTATTATTTAATAGGATTGACTATAAATGTTAAAACGTTTCCGAAAATTTCAGCAAAATTTACACAATTCTCATTAGATAAAAATGTAAAAGAGGGAATGAGTTTTAATCAATAATGTTTATTAATTTTACCCAAATACCAAAAATAAATAAAGTTTCTTCGTCCGGAAACAACATCTTTAATGGTGTCACTGTTCACAGATGCCAACTAAACTGCCTAACACTTTATCAGGATTGTTCCACTTAACCTGACGACGGTATACATTATGTATATGCCATAACTAACCTTATACAGCAAGACAGAAGCATACTTATACAACTGAGCACGCAGTTTCTAATACGTTAGCCTTATCCAAATACGTCCCTTTTAGAAATCCAATCACTGTTAATGGTAGCCCACTCCCTGTGGTCGATGAATTTACATATCTGGGCTCGGTCATAGATAGTAAAGGCTCCAGCTCTTCAGAGATTCGGCGTCGTATTCGCCTCTCTGCTGCAGCCTTTGGGCGTTTAAGTAAACCTTTATGGAACAAAAGTAATATTTCTATTAAAACCAAGATTAAAATATATAAGAGTTTAGTGCGTTCCATTCTTGTTTACGCATGCGAAACTTGGACTCTCACCCAAGCGGATACGCAAAAGCTTGTTCATTTTGAGCAAAGCTGTTTAAGATCTATATGGTTTCGCTCGTTGTCCTCCATTGAACGCACTCACTTAATAACTAGTAAAATATTTCGACCATTCCCAGATATTTGCAAGTCTCTTAACATTCATTGGCCATGTATCTCTAGCACAGTCAAAGAAAGACGATTAAAATGGATTGGCCATGTTTTACGTAGATCGCCCTCTCATCCAGCCAGAATAGCTATGGAAGCCCACCCATTACCCGGATGGAAAAGAAGGCCAGGCGGCCAACGGAAAATTTGGACAGACATTGTATCATGCGAACTTAGTCCTTTTATTTATGCTAAGCCCCCTCGTCCAAATGAATTATTTAAATGGGCGTCCGTTTGTTTATCCTATGCAGCCAACAGAGATCATTGGAGGGGCTTAACTCGGGATGTAATTAACATTTAATGTCAGCACACCTAAAGTGTCATTCTTTGAATACACACTACAATAGTTGACGTTTTGCAGACGTTTTGGTTTTTTGGACTACTCTGAGTGATAATAACCGGTGGGGGATGTTTATCCCCAATGATGATCCAAATACGCACATGGAAGTAAAAAAATAAGGAATACTACATTTATTGGAAGTTCAGACTTCATAAACAGTACTCAAATCTTTAAGATTGTTAACACCCCCTGTTAGAAAATAACGCTAAAATTCGAAATTTATTACTAATCAAATTATTAATGATATAGACGTCTCATTATTTCCATTTTCGTAAAACATTTCAATCATCTTTTATAGTTTCATATGCGCACCTAATAATAGTAAAACATAACGGCTATAAAATTCATTATAAATGCGTTCCCTTTTACAAAAACTAGGTGTTCTCTTACTCTTGTAATATCAAGATTTTTAAAAAATTTTTTAATCCACAAATCTGAAAATGCCTTATACAAATGTTAACAAATTTTGTAAATAAACCTATTTCAATGTAAATTATACTTAAAAATTAAAAATATTTTTATACTTATAAAACTTACCAGGTTTTGTGCAACGTTTTGCCTCGGAGATTTCGGTAGATGACTCATTATTCGGAGAATTGCTAAAAGTTGTGATACGCTTCTGAAAATCGTCCGGAAAAAATAAACCACCAGAACTAGATGATTTAGAAACTGCTGTGGGAGTATTCAACACTTCATTCGCATCAATTGGAAAAAATTTTGTAACATCTGTTGCAGTTTTGGGCGTTTCACCAGAATGGAAGGAATCAAATGATACATGATAATCGTCAATAGTTTGTGAACCAACTACCCCATTTTCCATCATTTGTTAAATTTTCAATATTAAATTTATAAATGGATAAAGAAATGACACAAGTCAAACATTAATGCTTATGATTAAGAACCATGATCGATTCTTGTAGTTGCCAATGAAATAAAATTTTGCAAAAAAATATTAAGATTAAACAGACAAAAACTATTGGTTACTTTTGATAAAACATACAAAATGTATATGTTGAAAACAAGCAATCATAACAGAGCAACACGCCCTCTGCAAAAACTAAAACTGCGCAATCGAAAGTAACAGTGATATTCAAGGTCATGCTAATCAACCAATCAAAAAACGAAAAGTAGGTGTTCAAATGAACAAAAGTTAGCATATTTTACGAGGCGCACAATTTGAAATTTTACTTTTGTAATGGAGCTTTGGGATGGAAATAATGGTGGAAATGCACAGTAATTTGAGCGCAGTATGTAAATTTTTTAAAAGATAAAGAGAATTGTATATTTTTATTACTTTTTTTTTATTTATTTTGCATTAATACTAGGCCCACTTCAATGAACGGCGTGCCAAACACGCTTTGAAAATCGGTAATGTTGAAGAAGCTATTCAGTATTTTAAGGATGCAATCGGTAAGCTTTTTAACAGAAATGAAGTCAGATTTTATAAAAAGGATTTATTGTTTATTTCTTGGTTGTTTTCTAATAGTGTGAGGGTATTGTTATTGTCAATTTAGATACTTTAATAAATGTATGCTTACTGTCATTTAATGCACAAACGTTTTTACTTTATCAGGTTAAGTAGAAAAAAAGTTTTTTTAAACCATTTTTGTGATTTTATAACGGATACGTTTCATGAATAGGTAAACGAGCTCCTGTCAAAATCAATGCAATATAATTCATTCACTTTTGTTAAACGATTTAATTATAAAAATCACATCTACGTTGTACTAAAACATTAATTAAACATTATCCTAGTATTATAAGTAAAATATTTTATACTAATATCAATAAAGTTCGAGTTTAGGTTAAAAAAAATTTGAAAAACAAGCAAATTAATAATTTATATTATAAAATATGAGTACATATATAAAAAAGATAAAAGCTATACAATTCTAATATTTTAGGTAGTATTTATTGCTTTTTATAATTTTCTGAGTGTTTAATCTAACGTGAAATTTGATTTTGCATTATATAATTCATTTTCATAATTGTACATTTTTGTTTTTCAAACCATTCACGTTACATTTTAAATTAATTTTGGAAAATTACAATTATATTAATGTTTGTATTACATGCCATATATATATTTATATATATATATATATATATATCAAGAGTGGTAGTTTGATTGCATGGTTATTTGAGACTGAGTTTTTATGAATTAAGAAGAAATTGTTACTTGCAGTTAAATTTCTTGAATAGAACTTCTTTATTGTTTAATTAAATTATACGTTTTCTAGTACTTTTTATTCAAGATAGCTGTTTTTGACAGAAAACAATTTTTAACACGTACGATTGCAAGTTGTTTATTTGATTAGTTATCTTTATATTCCGATGCAATTATGAAAATTTTGACATAATATTAAACATTTACTTAGTTGTCAACACTTGAAAATTAACTGTGTATATACGTTAAACATATATTTGCAATTTACAATAATAATGAGCACAGTCGTTTTATCAGTTTTTCTGTACAATTTTAAGTCGCATTTATTCTTTGTGGTTAGTGGCGTAGTTCCTTCTTCACTGTTTCGATATTTGTACAATATATTAAACATTTGACCTCAATGGTTTATAAGCATGGTCGACTTAGAAAAAGATTAAGTTTTTTGGTTATTAGACGAACATTTTGTATCGGTGCCACTCTTTTCAAAGGTTGACGTAACTACCTGATTTTTGTTAGAATTATATGCTTTATCTGAAAGGTTACATATGGTATACGTATATCTTAACATATTTTTTAAGTACTCTGGGTGTAAGATTGCACCCATCACCTAGTTATACCGCTGTATGCTCGCTCCTTTTGTTAGTTTAGGTGCTTAGGTACACCTAGTCCAGAATACGCCATATAGAGGTAACAGTTAGGAATTGTATCATCATTGGAAATTAAAACTTTGTAAGCATTTAAATCCAGAGAATCCCATTACCCACAAAGATACTATATAGAAAATACAGATGATTCCAAGGTTTTAAGAAAGTTTTAATTTCTTGATGATTGTGTTATTCTTGATTCTGTACCTGTATGTTGTGTACTCTGGATTTATATTATTCCAGATCAGGGACCAAGTGCACAACGGTAAAAATAGTTTATCTATTTTGGCGGATAAGTGCAAGATTGTACCCGGAATACTTAAAAAGTATCTTAAAGTTTGTTTATGCTATACATGACCATTGGGTTGAGGGAAACAATTTAGACAAGATTAAGCAGTACCACTTATTTTTGGAAACAGTGGAACCGTTATAAGAATGTTATCTACTAGCTTAGAAATTATTATTTTCCTACGTTTTCCCCGCGTATGAGGTGTTTTTTGCAAATGAAACCATAGGACATGATTGTTGATATGCTCTATCAATATGAAAGTAGTCAATAATTAACTACATAATCAACCATACATTGAAAAATGAATGGAAGAACATATTATTTATTGAGAAATTGTTTTGATTCAATTTTTGTAATAATCTAAGTGTTATTAATCTATTTTTTAAACCTAGATAATAGTAGCATGTTTTACGTAATACAATACTACATACATATTGTTTTAATGCTAATGGTTTGTGAAGCTAAACAAAGGTTTGCTTATAACGCCGATAATGAGCATTAAGCCAATGTCCTCTTACACACCTGTCGTCCTACTTATACTACCTCACATTATGTGTTTGAATAAAGGAAAGACTATAAATTGGGGGGGGGGTTGGAGAGATTGTTTAATGTGAGATTTGAAGCAATTCAAAATTACTGTTAAATTTGTAATGTTTTTCTTGGTTTTGCGTTTATAATTTTTACTGTATTTTATTAGATTTTAATAATTTACAATCGCTGTGCAAAATACCAGAGCATTTTTTTTAATTTGAAAAAGTGTAATTGTGTGAACTTTTATCAATGATTTTTTACTAAAAACGATAAATTGTAGCTGAGTGCATAGTTTTACAAATTTTTTTGTGATTACACACTATTGTATAAAATTAAATTGTGCAAAATTTGGTTTTTAATAATACAATGAGATTTTACAAAAAATTTACGCTTTTGCATTTATGAAAATTGGTTAAAATAGAGAATGCTTGTCAATATGCTATGCATTCACAGCTGTGTATAAAAATGAATTACTGTTGTTGGTTAAACTTAAATATAGTAATAGTTGTTTTTAAACGAAAGATTTCATACGAAGAGAAATAATTGAGCTGTAGTGTGTTTTTTATTTTAATAGAAAATTATTTCAATTATTACCTATATACACTTGTTTAAGCACTTTTATTTAGTATTGAAAAATTAACCTTCATTAGTAAGTAACCGCATTAGAAACATTAATCGTAGGATTATGACAGATATACGTCTTATTTATCGTATCCACATATTCCCAAACCTCAACTAAATCCGAAAAATACGTGAATCTAATAGATAGCGTTGTTTTTTTTGAGCGTATGTACATTGGGTATGTTGACTGATGTATTTTCTACGAACTGCATACCGTATTTTATGTACTCCATTGTGGAACTCCATCGCCACATGTTTGTTGGCATATTCTTATCAGTCTATTTTCTCTCGTTTAACTTTCCTCGTATGTGCAAGTGTCAGAAGACGAAACCTGATCAGTAAAACTTTACAGATTATTAAGGACTTCAACCGTGACGTAGTTGCGATCTTAGACAAAATATCGAATGGAGAAGTTTTTTTTAAGGAATCGACACGTTTTGTGTATACAAATATGTGAAAATTATTATGTGCCGGGCTGGACTAACCATGGATTCGATCTCTAGCACCTGCTCACGTTCAGCTTCACCAAAATGTTTACTGCTGAAAATAGTAATAGACATGCAATGTTGTGGGCATTTTATTTAATTTCGTGTACACAATCAAAACGATTTGGCTTTACAATTGTTGTATCCCCCCCCCATTTTTGTAGAATTCATGGAAATGACTCGCAAGGAAACCGATGAAGATGACAACGACTTCGTTATCATCGATTTGCAATTGTCGTCCCTCAAATTAGGTCTCAATGAAGCTATGGCCAATCAGTTGCAAACAGTATCGAGTCAACTTTGTGCCAATTCCAAGTCCAACTTATTTCCCACTTCGAGCAATTGTGACAAATTGTTGATTTTGTCCCCGTCAACCGACCATTCAAATGATGGTTGTACTTTGCGAAAAAATTCATTGAAATTGCCCAAAACGGATAATCAGACACACGAAGAATTGATTGCGTGCAATTGCGAATTACGTAAATTGGTGCGTTGTCGGTAATATTTCTAACTGTTCCTTCACGTGATGCACAGCGGAATAATTGGACTTCGGCTACGGCGGGTGCGTGCAAGCATACACCCAGGGTACTTAGAAAGTAGCTTACGATATGTAGCCTTTGGGCTAAGGGAGATAACCCTGACAAACAATCATCATCGCCAATATTATCAGGAAAACTTTTGTAAAAATTAATTACCTTTATTTTAGCCATATATATATATATATATATATATAATTGTCACATTTATCCATAGCTCAGGGGTTAAAGGCACTGGCCTGACACCAGACAAGGCGTAGGCTTGATATGTGTGCATAGAAATTGATTGTTTTAATATGGCGTACAAATCCTCAGGATTGTTAGCACCGCTGGTAACGTAATCAAGTTAATGAACAAGATAACCATTTTCGTCTAATCATACTCGTGCTGTTTGTCGTCTTGGAACCGATACGTTTTTTCGTTTTTAGTGTAGAAAGTTTGACAATATTACTGGGATTGTCTATTGTTTGTGGATGCGTTTTTATCAAAAATGCCAATACAACTACATAATATTTTACTTTGAAATCTTTGGATATCATTATTCTTGTTTGAAATATCGCAACTAGGTTTCAATTCACAATGGTTTATTTATTCATTTTGGTTGGTGACGTGGGGTCATCTCTTCATTATTTTCCATATATTTATACAACATACAAACGGTCGACTTTGATGGTTCGATGAGCGTAACACAAATGTGGAAGAATAACAAAGTTTCTTGGCTGGTAAACGGCATTCTTGTGACGTCGCCACTGTTCGCAAAGATTGACGAGGTTGCCTGATTTTTTGTCCGGATTATCTCCCTTAGCCAACGGCTACATATGGTATACGTATACCTTTAGATACCTTTTAAGTATCCTGGGTGTATGTTTGCACCCGCCTATCATAGCGGAAGCCCAGCTATACCGCTGTGCACTCGGACCCTGCTGTTATTAGTCTAGATGTCTAGAAGCACCTAGTCCAGGATGCACCACGTGGAGGACGAACAGTCAAGAATATCATCATTATTGGAAATTGGGACTTTATAAGCATTACTCAAATCCTCAGGATTATTAGTACCCCAATGCACAATATGGTGTTATACGTTTGAAAATTGACTTAAAAGTAAATAGACAAATTTGTAATCTAATGTTTAATCAATCTGCTAAAGTTTTGAGCTTGACATTTATGCTTGTTCTTGTTTGATCAAATGCATTAAACATTATACACATTTTACAATGACAATTAAGTGCAATTTGAAGATTGAACTTTTCAGATTTGTTTTGCAACTAAACAGCTTACTTTTGTCTCATTTCAAGTTGCAAACTGTCTGAACGTTGTGTAAAAAATCAATCTATTAGATTACGAAATATATGTACTGTATTGATTTTGTTTATATTAAATAAATATGATTCATTTTCATTTTGGTTGGTGACGTGGTCACCTCTTCATTATTTCCCATATTTATACGACATAGCAAACGATCGATTTCGATGGCTTGACAAGCGTAGACAAACGTGGAAGAATAACAAAGTTTCTTGGCTGGTAGACGACATCCTTGTGACGTCGCCACTGTTCGCAAAGATTGACGAGGCCGCCTGATTTTTTGTCAGGGTTATCTCCCTTAGCCCAAGGGCTACATATGATATACGTATACCTTTAGATACCTTTTAACTATCCTGGGTGTATGTTCGCACCCACCCGCCGTAGCGGAAGCCCAGTTATACCGCTGTGCACTCGGACCCTGCTGTTATTAGTCTAGATCCCTAGGGGCACCTAGTCCAGGATGCACCACGTGGAGGACTAACAGTCAGGAATATCACCATCATTGGAAATTGAAACTTTATAAGCATTACTCAAATCCTCAGGGTCATTAGCATCCCTTAAATAAATATGTATATGTATCAACTTTAAAGTACTCTCAGTCTCCTGTAGCATGAAACGTTATTAGCCCTATTTTTGGATGTGAATGGCGGTTTTGACAGAAGGAAGGTTGTCTTTTAAAATTTACTTGGTTAGCCAATATGAAACAGTTATGGGCAGGTTTCGTTTAGACTTGGACAAGTATAGTTTTCCTAAATTTGATATTGAAGGACTTTTGACAAATGTGATACAATGCGATGTAATCAACTTAACATCATATATATACTGTTTATTTATATGTTTGTGACTGATGAGAATATGTGCTATGAATTCGTCTCATAGTTTACATTTATTATTTTTATTTGAGATTATAAATGGAATCCAATGCTTAAAATCTGAAATATTCGTGTTCAATGTAAATATTCAGAGTGACTGGTCAATAAGAACTCTGGTGTCTGGCTTGATGCGTCTGGGTTTTTATCTGGGCCAACTATATTGTATTGCTAACACTTTTCAGTTGCTCAAAAAATATTTTCTGCAAAACAGTGAAGCAACCAATTTATATAATTTTCATTTTTGTTACTTTGATTATTTTACGGGAAACATGCCTTTCAGCAGTGGACATTTGTGCGAAGCCGAACGTAGACCCGCATATAGTGGGCTGGTGGTGGGGGATCGTTTTCAGTTAATAGAGATTATTGGAAGGGTTTAATTTGAGGTGTAATTAGCATTTAATGTCGACATACTTTAAATGTTATTTATTAAATGCACGTTGTGAAAGTTGATGTTTTTCGGGCTTTTGGTAATCTAGACTATCTTGGGCGATAATAACCAGTGGGGTGTTTATCCTGGATGTATATATATATATATATATATATATATATGAGTAGGCATGGGTTCGATCTTCATCACAGGTAACAAATCCAGGTCCACGTTTGGCTTCGCACAAATGTCCACTGCTGACATGTGTTTCCCGTAAAACGTTTAAAGAAGTAAAAACATATGTCCTCAACATTGGTCAGCAAATTTACAATTACTTATCATTTTGTAGTCAACACAATCAAAATCATTTTGAAATGTTTACTACAATTTTGATGCCAATAATCGTGACGATTTGAGTAATGCTTATAAAGTCTGAAATTCCAATAGTTAATATATTTCTGACTGTTCCTCATCCTCCTCATGCACGTGTACTAGGTACTTACAGCATCTAGACTAATAGCACCGACCAAAGGCACAACGGTTCATTTACTGAACTTCCGCTCAGTGAATCGATGCCAGCCTGTTCACTGCTGACCGATGGTGTTTTCCGTCATAAAACATTTTTGAAAAATAAAATATGTGTTTTATTGCCTACCGCTATTTAGGTCGACTTGTTGGCCAACGAATTGAATCGAATGCACAAACAATTGTCGGAAGAACGCGATCGGCGTCTGGCCATCGAAGCCGAACTGCTGTCGTCGTGCAATTACAACATTTGCGAGACCATGTCGACGTCGGCCTACTTGGACAATTCAAACGGCAGTTCCGTCGCCGACAATAATCTGTCGGTCGAATTTGCCCATCTGTGTTGCACCCAATCTGACGAGCATAATAACAATGATGATGATGATGGCAATAGCAATCATAATAGTCACGAAGGAATGGATGATGACAATGATGAAGCAAGAAGACAGCAAGATGATGATGTACAAAATTCAAAAAATTGCAGTACCGACTGATAGTGAATGGATTTTATGGCAACATCCGGTGAGTATTTTTAATTATTTTTCACTTATTCGGTGCCTGTCGAGTTTTTGATTTTTTTTGTCGGTCTATTTTGTCATGACTTATTGGAAGAGAGTGGCGTTTTTTTGGATAACAAAACAATTTCCTGTGTCGTTTCCTCGCCATACTATTTAATCAGTTGTGACTTTTTTTTATTTTGACATAATGAAAGTGGCAATCGGAACATGGGTTTTTTAATCAACATTTCACATTATTTTTTTATTTATATATTTTCTATTGCGAATTATATTTATCAGATTTATGATGAATACATTATTTTGAAAATGTTTTGATTTCTTTCTTTGTACACGAATTGGAGTCGTATTTGTTGCATGAAACCAAATTAGATTGATTCCGTTCTACTGTAATGGAGATGCTAATGATCCTGAGGATTTGAGTAATGATTGTACAAAGTCTCAATTTCCAATGATGGTGATATTCCTGACTGTTTATCCTCCAGGTGGTGCATTCTGGATTAATAATAGCAGGGACTGAGTGTACAACAGTATAACTGGGTTCCCGCTTTAGCGCGTGGAGGCAAGCATACATCCAGGATAGTTAGAAGGTATATTTATACCACATGTAGCCGTTCGGTTTAGATAACCCTGACAAAAATTCAGGCGGATTTGTCAATGTTTGAGAATGATGGCGACGTCACAAGAATGCGGGATGCTAAACGAAACCTGCCCATAACTGTTTCATATTGGCTAACCAAGTAAATTTTAAAAGACAACCTTCCTTCTGTCAAAACCGCCATTTACATCCGAAAATAGGGCTAACAACGTTTCATGCTACAGGAGACTGAGAGTACTTTAAAGTTGATACATATACATATTTATTTAAGGGATGCTAATGATCCTGAGGATTTGAGTAATGCTTATAAAGTCCCAATTTCCAATGATGGTGATATTCCTGACTGTTAGTCTTCCACGTGGTGCATCCTGGACTAGGTGCCCCTAGGGATCTAGACTAATAACAGCAGGGTCCGAGTGCACAGCGGTATAACTGGGCTTCCGCTACGGCGGGTGGGTGCGAACATACACCCAGGATACTTAAAAGGTATCTAAAGGTATACGTATACCATATGTAGCCCTTGGGCTAAGGGAGATAACCCTGACAAAAAATCAGGCGGCCTCGTCAATCTTTGCGAACAGTGGCGACGTCACAAGGATGCCGTCTACCAGCCAAGAAACTTTGTTATTCTTCCACGTTTGTCTACGCTTGTCAAGCCATCGAAATCGATCGTTTGCTATGTCGTATAAATATGGGAAATAATGAAGAGGTGACCACGTCACCAACCAAAATGAATGAATGAATGACAAGAATGCCGTCTATGAGCCAAGAAACTTAATTACTTTTCGACGTTTGTTACGCCTATCAAGCCATCGAAGTCGATCGTTTGAATATACCGCACAAATATAGAAATTATGAAAAGATGAACGTGTCTATTCTAATTTTATTTCACACTGTACCACTAAACTGAACAACCTAATAATAAAAAATAAGGTCGTATGATATTGATTGATCGAATGGCCATGTACATTATTTATATTGTTTATAAACTGTTTGTTGTTTTGGCATACATTACTATTGACGTATGCCATTAACCAAAAATGGAAGTGGTTATTCTCTAATGCGTCTAGCTGCACTTTAATATTATTGATTATTCGTTACATTATTTCAATGGAACATATGGTAAACCCACCTCAAAGTAATTGGGCTTCAGTTTTGGAAGATGGGTGCAAGCTTGCATCCAGATTACTTAAAAGGAATATATGTATACTAAGGGACATAGTTCTAGTAAAAAATCAAACGGCTTTATCATGTTTTGCAAACAGTGTAACCGTCATAGGGTTATACTTCTACCTTTGTTACACTTATCAAGACGTTGCTGTACAATGAATGAAGGAATAATATTATATAGTTGTTGGTTGAGCCACCCTTTATTAATTCCAAGCTCGAATAATATCTTTCCACTATTTATCGTGTAGAGATGTGTTGGTTTGACAAATTAGCTATTTCCAGATGCTAATGATCCTGAGGATTTTAGTAATGCTTATAAAGTCTCAATTTCCAATAATGGTGATAATCCTAACTGTTCGTCCTCTACACGGTGCATTCTGGACCAGGTGCTCCTAGGCATCGAGACTAATAACAGCAGGGTCCCAATACACAGTGGTATAATTGGTCTTCCGTTACGGCAGCTGAGTGCGAACATACAGCCAGGATACTTAAAAGCTATCTAAGGGCATATGTAGTCGTTGGGCTAAGGGAGACAATCCTGACAAAATATCAGGCGACCTCGTTAACCTTTGAGAACAGTGGCGCCATCACAAGGATCCCGTCTACGAGACAAGAAACTTTGTTATTTTTCCGCACTTGTTGCGCTTATCAAGCTATTGGAGTCAATCGATTTTATGTCGTATAGATATGGGAAATAATTAAGAGGTGACCACATCAACCAAAATGAATATATATGTATATATATAATATGGTTGAATCATTAATCTTAACACTAATTACTATATAACATAAACAATTAATGAGCTAAATCCACGATTTTACAATTTTCCCCATCTATAAAAAATTAATGAAACATGTTGATAAACGTTGGCACAAATTACGTTATGTACATGCATGTGCTTCGTTTGAAAACTTGCAACGGTTTTAGAATTGATCGATACACTGATAGTGTAAAACGTGTATTGAAGTAACGTTACGTTGTGCCGCGGTGGTCTAGCGGTACAGCGCTCGACTTGGACCTAGGTTCGAATCCTATTACCGGCCCACTAAATACGCGAGCGCACGTTTGGCTTCGCTAAAATGTCCACTGATGAAAGATGCGTTTCTTGTAAAACATTCAAAGTAGTAAAAAAATTATCACGAGACAAATAATTGCAACAATTGTGTGTGTGGGCGTAAAATAAACTCAACGCCTACACTATATTGTACACCTCCATTTTGTACGAATGACTCATTTCCACATTCATTTAGTTAATGACATGTTGATTCTTGTTAATAGCGTCTTTTTTCTACATTATGGACCTATAACTTCATCCAATCTACAAGTATCAATTTCAAAAGGTTGATACTTGAGTGAAGAGCAAAGATAATTTATCCGTATATCCTAATCATTTTGCAATATACTGGATTTATAAAGCAATAAAATTAGTTAGCATTGTTTTTTTTTTAATTCTAAATCAAAACATTTTTATACAGGATTTTCCAATTAGGTAGCTTCACTGGGTTTGAGTTGCATAGATCAAACTGCACCACTTGGTGTCCCTAGCCACTTTCTCATTATTTCTACAGTTGATTGTGCACCCAAATGATGTACTCCGAAAGCTTGATAAATATAACCAACGAAGAGTTCTGACTAATAAATGATGCCGTTGTTTGATAGATGTATACCCTGGGTGTATGCTTGCTCCCACCCGCTAAAGTGGTAGAATTTGGAGTGGAGACTGATCCCTAATTAGCGCGACCACAGGTGGCGGATAGTGGAACGGCCTTTAGCAATAAAGGTTAGCTGTGAATAAGGCCGTGCCGAATAAGCAGTCGCCGACCAAACGGTTATCGGTGTCACTCTGAATATTATCACCAAGCAACTCGTAGTTTGGATTAGAAATGATTCAATCTAGCCAGTCCCAAGCCTGGATAAAGGAGGAGGGTTTGAGCGCGCAAGGTTGGCAACCTGATCTTTGTAAAAATTTATACTGCTGCGGAAACAATGAAAGATGACGCCATTTTGGCAAACAACAACGTTTCTGGATGGCAAAGTTACCAGATGACAAGGTTGAGTGAAAGCCGAAAGAAAGCGCAATCTTCGATTTGCAGAATATTTAATGCGAACGAGACTTTGTTGTTGTTGTTTTGCTGTAATTGTTGTCTTATTGCCCCATGCTTATTCTTAAAGCAAAAGGGTTTTGTATAATATAATATAATATAATATAATAATTATTACGTCCACAAGTGCAATGAAAACTTTGAATGATGCCCTATAAATTCTAGAATTATGACCGCCTACTTTTGGACTGGGAAGTTAATTCCAGGTATAATAAATGTGTACGCTCTAACATTAAATCACACTGAGTCTTAAATAAAAACGTTTTATGAACTACTGGTGGTCACAACAGCTAATTTAGAAAGTAAATTAAATTTTATAATGGTAATGGGGGATTTTAACGTCAAGATAAGTGGTGCTTACTGTTTACCAGTTGGTAAACGGATTATTAGTAATAGTAATTGTTCAACCAGAAGCTACCTTAACATCTTAATTTTGACTGATCCTTCTCCGCGTAGTACATCCTGGACTAGGTGCCCATAGCTCTATAGACTAAGAATAGCAGAGACTAAATGCACATCGGTATAACTTGACTTCCGCTGGGGATTGTTTAACCTTGAAAATGTATGTAAGGTGGAAAAATCAATATTTAGCTAGTATTATACGATTTGTATTGCATCATCGTGCAAATTTGGCCACACATTGAGAAACTTTCCTGATCCCAACTACCGAGTGATCGCACACTCACACAAAGGGTTATCTGACTCCTTCCTTCGCAATTATTTTCCTTGGTTGGTTTTATCATCTACTGAATAATGCACCAACGTGACTCACACTCACTCACGGAGGCTGACCAATAGAATTTTTTTAATTCTTTTTTCCTTGGTTGGTTTTATTATCTACCTGTACTTTTATATTAGCAATGATTCTTTAATTATTATGGTAGATAAATAGGTTGATGTCAAAATCAATGCTGTATAATTGATTTGTTTTTTGACACTAGTTAATTATATAAAACACACCCAAAGTTTATCAAAACATTCCTTAAATATATTGGAAGTATTATAAAAATATTTTTTTACAAATACCATCATTTTATATCAATATTCTAATTTAGGTCAAAAACAAGAATATAGTAATTATGAAGAAATTTATTACCTACAATTTTACATATGTATAGCTTTCATTAGTTATATATATACATATTTTATAATATAATTTACTTTAAGTAACTCATTTGCTTCTTTTTTAATTTAAAAAATATCTACATTCTTGTTTTTGACCTAAATTAGAATTTTATTACGATATTGATATAAAATGTTGGTTTTTATAAAATAATTCACTAATACCTCTGAGATAATGTATAACAACAGCACAGCAAAAGTTAGTGGGGCAATACCACATTTTCATTAATTCCAAATTCGCATAGCATCTCGAACATCGATAGTAGATAAATTGCCGAAGCAACTGTGTCAAGTATGGATTGGTCTTGCAGCCATCCTGTTGTGATTTTAGGATGGCTTAAAGTTTGATTAAAGGGAGTAACCAGTCTTTGTTAGAAATGCCAGACGATCCAACTTTAACTTTGCTACCACGGCATAGCTGATCAAATTTCTTGTAAACTTTTTTACAATTGTTATGGCGGGCAGAAACCTCTAGCTCATTTGCTACAGAATTACAATATTTTTGCTCGTCCTCCTCATAACTCTTTCGAAATTCCGCACGCGATGTCCTTGCTTCACTTTTTCTTGGAGCTTTCTTTGCTTGTGCGTAAAGATCTTGGGAATTGGTGGACAACTAGTTGGGGCCTTTGAAGTTAATTGAACGAAGAGGCACCAGACTAGCTGTATCTATCTTTTGTTTCAGAGTGTTCCAAGACTGACTTATTCCCATATCACAGTTTGAGACAGCAACTGAAGCTGCTAAGTAGGCTTTGGCAAACTTAGTAGCATAGTTGTTGTTTGTGAGCAGGGAGTAATTCAGAGCCGGAATACCGGGTCTAGTCTCGGCAGTTCTTAGGCGTAGCCGAAACGAACAAGAGACAAGTGAATGATCAGTGTCATTCTCACTACCCGTTCGGTAGCCTCTATATGCGCGGGGATTTTTGATTGCACTGAACCAACGTTTACTAACCAAAACGTAATCGATTTGGGAGGAATATCTACCAAAACTTAAATGAGCTTCATAAAATTAAATAATGTCACAGAAGCAAATCAGTTATACAGCATCAGTTTTGACAGCAGTCGGTCTATCTACAGCAATATCAAAAATAAATGACATATGCTTTAGAAAATATGGATAGTGTAAATTTCAAGTATTTTTTAGTTATATATATATATATATATATATATATATATATATATATATATATATATATATATACATTGGAAAGGATAGTTTTACGCATATTTGTTATAATTTAATTTTAAAAAATTTTCTATTGTTTGTATTTTTATCAAACTAATTAAAATCAATGTGTAGTTTAATACAATATACAATACGTTATTAAATAAACATTATCCATTGAATAATTATGATTGCAAACCCACTCTGGAAAGCACTTTTCGTTAAAAGAGCGTATTTCAAATTCACGTGACATTCCCCTTGATTAGATCTGTTCAAATGATTTTTAGTCATGTTTATGGTGTCAATTTCAATTCGGTTTGACAAATCTGTTCTCGAGTGTCGTTCATGAAGCGTATGTTGTAAAAGTTGGTGTTTTGCAGGCTTTTGGTCAAATGGACTACCCTGGGCGATGTTTATCTCCGATGATGATAAAATCTGTTCTTGATGGCTGGTCAAAAAGTAAACATGCCCTCATTATAATTATGGCGATGATGATGATGATATGCAGTAAACAAACGTTAGTGTTTATATCAATTTTATTGTTTAAAATGTGCCCCAAACTAACTAATCTCCAGAATGCTTTTCAACGATATAAAACATCTATCATTTTATGAATCTCGTCTGTTTGTTTTCAAGTTTTAATTGGCATACAGGGCTGCACGAATAACTACTATTGGATGTCGTACAAACAAAGATTTGTTTTAATCATTTTTACTACTTTAAATGTTTTGACGGGAATGCCATCTTTTAGCAGTGGACAGCCGAACGTGGGTCCGCATTTAGTGGGCTGGCGGTAGGGATCGGATCCATGCCCACACAGGTTCGAGTTGAGTACAGTATTCCTAGACCATCTCGGTACAATTTGTGTCTAACTAATTCAATGCTAGTGTAATTTTGGAATTGTATTTCTTCAATTGATCCTACATATGAGCAACTTCAAAATATTGCAATTTTTAAAAATAACAATCAGCTTCATTATGGTAATTGTCATATTGTCTTTCAAACAGTGATAATTCTTTAATATCATCAATTAACTTTTTTGTAACTCATTTTACTGATATGTGGCAATAAAATGTAATATCTTGCAGTAATTATTTATCATTCAATCAATTCAATAAAAGATCGGTTCAAACAAGACGTTTAATAAATAATTTATTGAAAAATTCATAATCAAAGTTACATTATATATTCTATTTGCAATTGATAGAACTGCTCTGTTTATATGTTGCATTCTAAATTTACTTATTATATTGTGCCAATAACTAATTTAGTGTTGTTTTCTAATTTCTACTACTTTAGATGCTAATTATCCTGATTAAATTGAATAATGCTCATAAAGTCTCAATTTCTAATGATGGTGATATTCCTGACTGTTCATCCTCCACGTAGTGCATTCTGGACGAGGCATATAGACTAATTAAAACAGGGACCGAATGAACAGCAGTATAACTGGATGGGTGCAAGTATACTCTGCCACTTTTCTAACCGAATTTTTATAGACACATGTTTATTGCAAATTTTCATTATTAAGGATTTCGATCTATACAAAAAAGACAATAAATAGATTATAATAACAAAAAATGATTAATATTTTTATTGAATTATTTTTTTTCCTAAAATTAGTTCAACTCCAATCTAGTCCATTCTGACATTGTGGTAAGGAAAGAGGATAGTTCAAAGCGTAAATTTGACAATTTTACTGTCGAAAATAGAATATTTTTGTCAAAGAACAACATTGCAAAAAGTTCGATAAAATGCACTCCAATGGCTAACATTTGTTTAATTTTCATAAAACACAGACAAACAATGAAATTAAAGGAAAAACACTCGCATTAAAGGTTAAAAAGTTCATCTATTTCTTACATCATCAACCATCAGACAAATGAGATGCTAATGATTCTGAAGATTGGAGTAATACTTGTAAAGTTTCAAATCCTAATGATGGTGATATTGCTGACTGTTCGTCCTCTATTTGTAGTGCATTCTTGAGACCAAGTGCGTGGGGTGGTCTAGCGGTACAGCGCTCGAATTCGGACCTCGGTGGACATGGATTCGAATCCCATTACCGGCACTAAAATGCGGGCCCACGTTTGGCTTCGCTAAAATGTCAACTGCTGAAAGATGTTTCTAGTAAAACATTCAAAGTAGCAAACATTAAAAAAAAAGAAATTACTGGGCTCCCGTTCTGGTGGGCGGGTGCAAGCATACATTTTAAAGTCTATGTATACCATTTGTAGCCGATAAGTTGAGAAAGATAATCCAGACAAAAAGTCAAACTGCCTTGTCAATCTTTGCAAACGGTGGCGACGTCACAAGGATGCCGTCTATCAGCCAAGAAACGTCGTTAATATTATCAAGCCATTGAAGTCGATTGTTTAATATGCACTACAACTATAGAAATAATGAATAAGATGACTACGTCACCATCTAAAATGGATGAACTGCCGTTCAAAGGACATTACTAAAAACGTATTGCTCATTCAACCAACGGCTAAACTTAAACAAAATTGAACTTTTAAAATCTAATTACTGACATGTTAAAAAGTGTAATTTTAGTGCTACTTTAAATCATTTAATTTGCACTTTTCTATACGTTCTAATAAACCTGTGCCAATTTCCTTACATTATTATTGTTATTATTATTATTACAATTATTTTTTTTTAGCCTATGTAATTTAATCTTACTTTACTTATTTATTTATTTATTTTTAAAATGATGTTACATACTGCTAATTGTAGTGTATTTTTATAATTGTACATATTTTTTGTGTGCTGAAAGCTACTTCTACTGAAGTACCTAAGCCAATAATCATAAATAATAAAATAGTAATAATAATAATAATAATAATATATTCAGCGTAAAATACATTTTCACCATCAATATAAAAAAATAATAATAACAAAACTAAAAAAGTAGTAGTACAAATAATGTGAGCAAAATGAAATAGAATGTCATATGATAATGAATATAAATATAGTCAAAACGGTAAATATGTGATTTTTTTAAAATTCAAAATTGCTATACATTGAATGAGCCATTATAAGGTACAGTTGTCACATTATGCTGTAGGATGTCCAAATTAGTTCAAATAAATGCGTGGGTGGAGGGATTCCTACTTTTATAGGTTTGTTAGTAGTTCAATGTTGTTTGATTCTGGTTAAGTATGGTAGACATGAATTTTTGTAGTGATTAGTTTTGGCTTTCATGTGCAGGTAAGTTCTTCTTGTTTTTCCAGAAGCTTTAGATTTGTTTAAAGCTGTGTGTAGTGGATGATTGTTATTACTTTCAATCCTTGATGTTAATTGTATACAGAATTTAAAATGTTTATTAACAATAAAATAGAATCTTTGATTTCTGCAGATTTTGATACCAATGATATGCATCTTTTTAAAACAACATAATCTTGTTTTAATAAACCTGGAAAAATTACAAATTTTAAAGTTGCTAGTACGATAAGTACATTTTCACATTATGATGCCAATTTGTGCAGATTTTTGCTTTTAGAACCTATACCTATTTTCAAATGTTCTTATATAAAAAACACAAAAATATAAGTACAGTTTGAGAACGCATTTTAAAAAGTGCCGTTCAACTCAACATATACTTAGTACAAGCACTTTGTTTTACTTTTATTCATTTTTAATAAGCCTTACACTTTTAATAAAGCCATGCAAATGAGTATTTAAAATGACTTATAACCAGTCTAGCGGTACAACGCCCGAATTAGAACCTCGGTGGACATGGGGGTTCGAATCTCATCGCCGGCACTAAAATGCGGGCCCACGTTTGGCTTCGCTAATTGTCCACTGCTGAATGATGTCTCTCGTGCAAACATTCAAAGTAGCAAATAAAAAAAACATAAAATAAAAATATTGTACAGATGCTTTTATTTCGTGGAGTCGATCTTTACCACTGGTATCAAATGCGGTTTCGTTACAATGTCCACTGCTGAAAGGCATGTTTCTTGTAAAACATTTAAAGTTGTAAAAATTAAAATATTGACACCAACGAATCTACAATATAATGGTGTTGTTTTTAATCCAGAGGAATTAGAACATCTTTAGCACAAGTATGTTTAGTTTTTTATTAATATTATTATTAGTGCGCGGTGGTCTAGCGGTACAGCGCTCGATTCAAACCTGAGTGGGCATAGATTCGATTTATGACTTCAGTTTTTTATGTACAATTTTCAAGTATGGTATTTTACAGTGCTGGTACAATATGTTTATTTTTTGTATATTTAAATGAGAGAAGTTAAAAATTCTATTTTTTAGTTTAAATAAATTATTCATAACATAAAACCACAAAATATTTGTTCTATTTTTATTTTAACATTGAAGAAATCTGAAAACTGGTATTATCATCCCCCAATAGTTAATTCAGCTTTTTTAAAATAAATAATGTAAAATTCCAATGGTTATCCTTATTATTCACGCTAGATTTAAATAAAAGCCGGGGTAATTTGGCTGTACAACGCTCTAATTTTTTATTATTTTATTTTTTATGTTTATTACTTTGAATGTTTTACAAGAAACATTTTTCAACAATGGATATTCTAGCGAAGCCGAACGTGGGCCCGCACTTTAGTGCTGGCAGTGGGATTTGAACCCGGATACCCACGGAGGTCCAAATTCGAGCGTTGTACCTCTAGAATGTGCATGTATCTGATCCAGCGTTAAATGTGGATGCCCGTCCGGTTTCGCTAAAATGTCCACTTGCCAAAAGATGGATTTCATGTAAAAATTTATTTTTACTATTTTGACGATTTTGATGGCAAACGCATTTGTCAGTAGTGGATCTTTGTGCAAATCCGAACGTGGGCCCGCATTTAGTGCGCCCGTAGTGCAACCGCATTTGGTGCAATATCAATAAGAAAGGATAAACCTAGGATATTGACAACTTATTATTGGTTAGATAAATACTAATAATAAAACATTCTTTTAGCCAATGCTTTTAATATTAAATTAAATACGTGAAGTAACTGCGCTACATTGGTGGTAATCTGTTTATTGGTTTAACAAATCAACTTGTATTGCGTATTATTATTATTATTATTATTATTATTATTACAATAAGCTTTAATATCTCAGCGTAAAAATTCATTTTTACCATTAATAAAATTAAATAAATAAATAACAACAAAATTGCAAAAAAGTAGTAGTAGAAATAATGGGAACAAAATAAAATAGAATGGCATGTGATAATGAATATAAGTACAGTCAATACAGTAAACATGTGATTAAAAAAAAATTTAATAAGAGTAAAACAACAACAACAAAGTCTCGTTGGCATTGAAAATTCTGCAAATCGAAGATTGAGCTTTTTTTCGATTTTCACTCAACCTTGTCATCTGTGTAGCTCTGTCATCCAGATACATGCGATCACTTCTTTGCCGTTGTTTGCCGGAATGGCATCCTCTTGTATTGTTTCCGTAGCAGTATAAATTTTTTGCAGAGGTCAGGTTGCTAACCTTGAGTGTTCAAACCCTCTTCCTTTATCCAAGCTTGGGACTGACTAGATTGAATCATAATGATGATTTCAATTACAGTGAACTATTATTGTACAGTTTCCATCTAGCTATAAACAGCCTATTAATATGTTTAATTTCATTGTATTGTGAAAACAATGTTTTCTATATTCGTAGTGGGCAAACAACATATTTATACAAGTGGATTGTATTATGTACCTACTGTTAGTGCAATACAACAATTTAACATAAAAATAACAATAGTTTACAGTATGTATTACTGTCTAAAAGTTATCACACAATTACAAATAAATAATAATTGTACAAAATTATGTCAAAAACAGATATGTTTATTGCCACAGTTACAGGATCGAAACCACGGGAAAAACCAGGAATCAAGATGGAAACATTGAAGATGACGATACTGAACGGAAGTGTTCAACGGCGTAGGAACGACGGTTTATATAGCCGTTCCCACCCATATAAACCGTTGACACATTCAAACAAAAATGTGAATATTCAAAGAATATTAATTCCAGAAATTAAATAATACATTTGTGAAATAAAATAAAATAATATTGATTATTATTTTCGCGTTCCAATTTTCGTTGTCAATTATCACCGCTACAAGTTGCACTGCAATATGCAATTATTTCAAATATGTAAAGCGATGCTGATTGTTAAAAACGAAACATTATTTTTTCCAATTTGTCTATAGTCAAGTAATTAATTCGGTACTCGTTAAAAAAGTAAAGATTTCAAACAAGATGCAATTGGTACGTCTTTCGATAACATGCTACTATTTGTCGTATATAAATTGATTATTTGTTGAAACAAATAAATTGATATATTTGTGATTTGGAGGTATGTTCTGCACGCGCACACACACACACACATACCAAAATTTATAAATTTTTAACATTTAAAATCAATGCATCAGATCATGAAATTGTTTATTTTTACTGTTACATACACACACTATATATATATATATATATATGTAGTGTTTATTTTAAATCAATATACTTTTATATTAATTTTATTCTAATTATTATTATTACATTATTATTATTATTATTATCATCATCATTTATAATGTAAACGATAAAAGCAACATGCCTTTTAAAAAATGCTGGTGAATATATATATGGATATATATATATATAGGTAATGTATACAATTACATATTGAGTCATTTAACTATATATATATATATATATATAAACAAGTATGTACAATGTAACAATGCTTTGTACTTGTTTCTTGAGCAACGAATGTGTGCATAAATCAAAGTTTGTGTCAAAAAATAAATAAAATGTCAACAAAGTGATATGATATATTGACAAAAAATTGAACACAAGTCAATTGTGAATTGTTGACACAAAGTATTTATTTATTTATTTATTTATTTATTTGTTAGTTAGTTTATAAAAAAGTGTGCATTATTGTGTGTACTACTTGCGCAACGTTGTTGATAACTTGAAATAGCATATTTCTGAATCAAATAATAAGTCTGTTTGGCATGTATAACAAGATTTTCAAATTCAATTACAGAACAAAAATTCAAAACACTCTTGGAAATAATTGGAACAGAAAATGATGAAGTAATCATCCTTTTTAGAAAAAAAAGTAGCTCTACATTGTCAAAATGAGTAATTTTGCCAATAATGGGATCTTATTGAATTTATCCAAAGTTTGTGCGTTTTGAATTTAGCGTTTTAATTTAAAGTGCCGAGGTTGCAGTACAGCGCTCGACTTGGACCTGAGTGGGCATAGGTTCGAATCCCACCACCGGTCCACTAAATGCGGGCCCACATTCTGCTTCGCACGCATGACAAATGCGTTTTCCGTGCAAACATTCAAAGTGGTAAAAATCAATAATAGAAATAATAAATGTAGACCCGATAATAAAATTTTATAACATTAATATTGTTCTTTTTTATTTTGCATAAAAAAGTTATGATGGAAATTTATTGTTAACACAATTACCTAAAGGTATGTCTAACTTTGAGGATAAAAGTGAACCACTAGTGAACAGAAATCCTTTATACTGTTGCAATACTGTTGCAAGAATTAATTTTATTCTATATGCGGTAGAATGAGTAGTCAAATCTTGTAATCGTATTTTAATAAACGAGGATTTCATTTATCACTGGCTTTAAATGCAAATCCTTTTTCACTATGCCAAAGGTCCATTGACGGTAGATGATAAAACCAACCAAAGGAAAAAGAATTTAAAAAAATCCTATTGGTCAACCTTCGCGAGTGAGTGTGAGTCACGTTGGTGTATTCTCCTATTAAAAGAGAATTATTTGATTTTGAAAATGTATATCAGGTGGAAAAATTAATATTTACATAGCACTATACGATTTGTATTGCGTCATCGTGCAAATTTGGTCACACTTTTTTGAAACTATTCCATCCCCAACTGCCGAGTAATCACACACTCACACAAAAGGTTATCTGACTCTTATTGGTTCCTTTTTTCGCAACGTTTTCCCTTGGTTGGTTTTATCATCTACCAATGTACATTCAGACATTTATTAATTTTTTATTAATTTTTTAAAGCAAATACTGGAGCAGTCTAGCGGTAGGGCGCTCGACTCGAACCTAAGTGAGCATGAATTCTATCCCCACCACCGGTCCACTAAATGCGGCTACCCCGTTCGGATTCGCTAAAATACTCACTGCTGAAAACTGATTTCCGTAAAACAGTTTAAATAGTCAACAAATTAAAACAAAATAAAGTTGAATGCTTTTACTAAGTTATGTTATTAAATATTAAATTATGCACCAGTGTATAATTTTATTTCCTGTGCCAAAGTTCCATTGACTTTTATAAAATATTCAATTTGTAAATTGTGTACAACTCTCACAATAATTACTACAAAAAAGTAATTATTTAACTAAAACCTCTCTAGCAACTACATAGCACACAAGAGAAACGTTACTTCGATTATAAAATATACAGTACTATATGTAATAATTGAAAAAAACTACAATTATATGGTAGATGATAAAACCAACCCCAAGGAAAAAAGTTGCGAAAGAAGGAGCCGATAAGAGTCAGATAACCCTTTGTGTAAGTGTGTAATTAGTCGTAAGTTGGGGGAATGGAAAAGTTTCTCAATGTGTGACTAAATTTGCACGATGACGCAATACAAAACGTGCTATGCAAATATTGATTTTTCTACCTTATATACATTTTTAAGGTCAAGCAATCCCCTTTTGATAGAAGAATGCACCAGCGTGATTCGCACTCACTCACGAAGGTTGACCAATAGGATTTTTTTAAATTATTTTCCTCTTGGTTGGTTTTATCATTATATATACATATATATTGTAAGTAAAAAAATCGAAAATGGAGTAAAATGATTAACATGATATATAATTTTTGAAATGGCTGTACATATATATATAGAAAGAGAGAGAGAGAGAGAGTTAAACAACTTTGAAACACGCTTTTATGAATAAAAAATATTTCTTATAATTTCTCGTTTCATGAATATTATCACACGTCAGAAAGCATGTGTTGTATTCACTATATTGAGCACTTATTGCAATTCCGAAAAAAGTAACATCACATGGTTTTGTATTTAAAAAGCACGGCTTATTCAATCACACATACATACAAAGGACATAAATTAAAACAAAAATTAAACCTTACATATGATCAAAAATGGCAAGCGAATCAGTCTGTGTTGATCACGTTAGTTAAATCTGTATTTCCGCTAACCTACACACACACGCACACACAAATATTTATACAATGTGTTTTTCAAGCTAACGATTGC